>CM062294.1:359160545-359294651 GCA_031216915.1 Pictodentalium vernedei
GGTGTTGCCACAATTCGGGGGGGGGGGGGGGGGGGGGGGGGGGGCTTGTCTGGCGTGTTAATCGTCAAAACTGTAAAAATGTTTCCCCGTTTTAGCTTTTTGGGTGACTCTTAGAGTGTAGGTAAGCCCACTTGGGTTGCACGCCGGCCAAACGTGATTCCGGGCAGTGGCGGATACAGGAATTTTTAAAGGTGGGGGGGGGGGGGGGGGATCCAGCAGATTCCGAAGGCATCTGCCATGAGTGCCGAAGGCATGAGCTTTGTAGGGGGATGGGGGGGGGGGGTGAGTCCAGAAATTTTTTGGACATGAGCGATCAAATGAAGCATTCTGTTGGCTTCTGGGTTGAAAATCATCTTGGTTTTTTAAACGGCCAAATTACCTTCTTAAACAACATGTTTCAAAATTGCAAATTCTGTCATATGTTCAAGACAGAATTAGAGAATTTGAAATATGCTCTTCAGAACCCTTCACTATAATATCGCATTTTGGGCACAATATTTATAGTCATAACCGACTTAACCTCAGGAGAACATTGCGATCTGCCAGCGTTCGGAAGCCTTCAGAAGTAAGCCATCTAGGCCGAGGTACCCCATGGCTATGCCAAGTAGATCCTAACTCAGTAAAGGTCATAGCTGTGGGGTTCCTAGGTCTAGCACCTCAAAATCATGCCTTGCTGGTGTCGCTATAAATGAAGCTTACCAGTAGATATATTGTACATATTGAATAAAAATCCTGGCTATGCCCCTGCATGCTAGACAAATACGAGCTAAAAGGGGGGGGCTCCCCAGCCCCCCCCCAACCAGGCCCCCCCTCCCCCCATCCCTGTATCCGTCATTGATCCCGGGTCAACCATTGAAAGAAGAATTGTAGGCTACTGGCAGATACATTGGCCAGGAATGAAAATACAAATAAAATGACAGAAAAATCCTGAAAGGCACGTGTGCCTTTAGGGATTTTTCTGTCATTTTATAGCTCAGTCAAATTCTAGAAAATATCATATTTGTCTTGACCAATAAGGAGGAAAAGAAAAAAAGTTACATGTACCGAAAGGATGCCCGAAAGCGATTCATAAGATAGGCCTACTGAGAAAGGACCCTAAAAACTAATGTTTTCAACTTTCTCGACACTGACAGACTTGGAAAATATCGCGCATCGCGGCATGTGAATGTCGGTGTGTCACAATGTCTGCCGTTCAAATCTCATACAGAAAACACGCCTTCGAAGAATCAGTCGGTTTTGCTAGTGAACGTGTTGCAAGCGGCACGTCTTTTTCGCATTCAATACAATACAGACGGTGACCTTCTCCGAACAAAAAAGAAAAAAAAATAAATGCCTATCATTTTTTGGTGCAAAAAAAAATGTATATAAACGTATCAGAAATGAAAATGACCTGAAAGAGCACTCACTTGCTTATTAGAATGCGAAAACCCACCCGACGCACTGCCATTGGCTGAAATCGCAAAAAATAAATAAATAAAATTGACGGCTGTTGGGCGTGTATCTTATTTGACGATTGATAGTCATTAGTGGTTTACTTCTTATTTCGGCACTTTCAGAAAGAAAACAAAGCCAAACAAAGTAGGTCTATTTTCACGGAGTTGGTAATGTTACCGGCTGTCAATCATCAAATCAATCAACACCCATTGGCAAGTTAAGTTTAAATCTCTCGGATTATCAGAATTTTTAAACGAAAATCAAATAGACCCTGTTTAAAATTTACTTCAGGTATGCAAAAAGTAATCCGTGAGATTTGCCCCAGTGTCAGTGACCCGGATATTTAATTATGCTTGTCAACTTCAGTTTTATTTTCAGCGCCACTCTGACGAAGTCCCCGTGGGAACCCCGGGAAGTAAGCAGCACTTGTTTACTGTGGTAAACCAGTTCCGCTTTACTAGTAAAATAGGACCCAGTCACCAATGCTTGGGGTGAAAGTCCTCTAAAATGGGCAACATGTTGATCAACGATTGACTAAACTTGACTTCATCTCCATGTTGTGTCTCGATTAGCCATAGTGCATAAATATGTGACGTTAACCACCAACAAACAAACAAACAAACTCTGACGAAGTCAATTTTGAAGGTTTGCCATGTTGTAACAGTTTAATAGTCGGTTTCGAGTTATTTCATTTGAGAATGTTGGAAGAAAACGAGACCGTATTACCTCGAAAATAGGTAACTAAAAAGTGAAGGAGTACCGTTGCTCCTAAAAATTGTCCCGGGCCAAAAAAAAAAAAAATGTTTTGACACGATGGTCTTTTTGGTTATGCGGATGGTGCCTGAGAACCCGGCTTATTTATTTTTATCGTCTTACAAGGTGGTTTCATGGTTAACTAACAGGTTATATCCAAAGGTTGACCATTGACGTGAGACAACCCTCTGGGAGGTTTAACAAAATCATTTGTCAAGTCAAGGTGCATGTGTGTTGGGTGGGTGTGTGTGTGTGTGTGGGGGGGGGGGACCTGGGGGAGTAGTTGTGGGATTTACTAATGTGAGGAGGGGATCTCTTGAAGTAGGTTATAAATAAAATGTGTTGGGATGGTGACGGGTAGTAGTGGGTTTCTTGATGAAGACAAAAAGTGGTGGTGGAGGAGGGGAAGGGGGAATACATGTAGGTGGTTAAATTAGTAACTGGAAAAACTTACATGGAAAAAAAAGTGGCAAAGAGCCAGGCCATTTGGATTGGGCAGGGTAAAAGTGGGGAAATCGATTAAGACAATGTGTGTGTGTGTATGGGAGGGGGGATGAAAGTAATTTTATGGTTGTACTGAACAGAAGTCTTGTTATAATATTCCACATGCATAAATATCCATGACAATCATTTAACTCACATGTAACATATCCATGGGCGCAGATCTGTTGTAAAAAGTGTGTGTGTGTGTGTGGGGGGGGGGGGGGGGGCACAAGCGAAAGCCGATGCCAAAGGCATCTGCAACGAGTGCCAAAGGCATCTGCAGCGAGTGCCAAAGGCACGAGCTTTTAGAGGTGGAAAGCTGAAGAGTTGTCTTCATAGAACGAAAACTAGCGCATGCATCTAATTATAGAATGGCAGAAGCGGATTCCGCCACAATACCTCGTCATAAGCAATGAATTCTATAATTAGACAACTGTACAGCAATAAGAAAACACTGAAAATAACACTAGAAGTCTCGAATCTGTCCTCAAATAAATAAACATTAAGTTGCCTTCGGATGATTTTTATGGGGGGGGGGGGGGGGGGAACCACAACACATGATGTCCCCCCCCTAGAAAATTGGGGGGGGGGGGACGTCCCCCGTCCCCCCATGATCTGCGCCCATGAACATATCTGTCGCCAACCCTCAACTAAAAAGAAGTTGGGGATGATCTTTGATCTTTTGGCCCATTTTGATTTTGAGTTGTTTATATATGTTGTTGTGGTCCAAGCTAGGCAAAGCCTTATGGGGTGGGTGCTGGAAGGGGGAACACATGCTCCCTTTTTTCACAGATAGATTTTTCGACAACCATGCATACACCACTCACCCCTTATCAACTGTAATTTTAACTTAATCTTTTTTATGGGTGATTTTTCAAAATTTTCTAGCTGGGCCTTTGGTCAAGAAAACTTCTTTCTTCAATCACAGTGCACAGTAAGGTGACAGGTCTGGAGTTATGGAGCTGGAGACCTAGCAGGTGCTTGTCACAGCTCGGGATTCTCTCCAGGCACTTCTGCTTCCTCCACCCATAAATCTGTCACCAACAAGATATGACTTGCTTGTCACAGCGGTTCTCTCCACTCTCCAGGCACTTCTGCTTCCTCCACCCATAAACTGTCACCAACAAGATATGGCTCTGGTTGTGAAAGTGTCATTAACCCTTTACCTAACATAACGGCCAAAAGAAGCCTGCGCCATACACGAAAATCGCCATCCAATTTTTTAATATTTCATTTTTTGCTTCCAAAACATGGGTTGTGATCCCTCATTGGAATGAACATGACACGCTCGTTCTAATGAGGGGTAACAACCTATGTTTTGGAAACAAAAAATAAAATTTTTTAGTTGTACAAGAATTTTTTTTACGAGTGTCGTCTGCTACTAGCATCCGGTAAAGGGTTTAACACCAATAAATAAATACATTGGAACAAAAGAAAAAGAAAATGGGTACCACTATACGAAATGACCAATTAGCAATTAACTAACAAAAGGCAATCCACATTTGTACTTATGTGTTGATCCTCCTGAATGCCATTCATATTCAGTCTTCAACCCTTTTACCTGATTTTACTATCAAAACTGGCTAGCACTAGACTTTTCACGAAAATTGTTTCATAGTGCTAGTCAGTCTTTTAAATACCTTCTGGTTTCTTTTCCAACTTAGGTAATGATTCCTAAATGGAAAAGATGTGTCACACTCGATCAACAGGGGGTCATAACCTACCAGTATATTTTTTAAGCAAAAGATGAAAACTTTTACAAGTGTTGTCTTCTGCTGGTATGAGGCATTACTAAATGGGTAATAGAAGTGCAATACTAGTTACTACACTTTTAACAAGTAGCTGGAAGACATTTGTAACAGATAGAGTTGGGTTTATTTGGAGGGTGGGGGGGTGGGGTGGGGGGATGGTGGTGGACTTCAGACCGTTTATTTTTCAAAGATTGTAGAATGGTTGCCATTTCCCCCCTGTACTGTTATTCGGACCCGTATGCTTATTAATTTTTGGCCAAAATTCCCCCCTGTACTATTATTAGGACCCCTACTGTTATTTGGCACCCGAGAGTAACCTTGGGACGAGAACGAGTGTTTCTGGGCGCGGTCCAAAATTCAAGATGGCTGCCAGTGGCCATTTTGTACCGAAATTAGGTCCAATCAGTTTTTTGTCACAACTTCAACACAGCTCATATTTGTGAACTGATCTTCACGAAACTTCTTGGGTACCTTTGTTTTCACCTTGGGACAGGAATGAGTGTGTTTTGGGGTGCCTTTGTTATCACTGTGCTATGAGAACAAATATTTTGGGGTTCAGTCAGACCCACTCTGGGACTCCAAGATTTTTTCTAGTTTAGCATCTGACTGTCACCCACCTTTACAATACTTTACCTATACATTTGTTACAGGCAAAGCTCAGTATTTATGTACAGACCGTTACAATACTTTATATGTACCTTTGTTATCAGGTCATTACCTAGATGTTTGTCATTGCTGTGTCACATACTATACATGTACATGTCTTTGTCTTGACAAGTTGAGCTACAGTGTCATTGACACTTTCATTTTTACTAGTTTAGCATCTGACTGTCACCCACCTTTACAATACTTTACCTATACATTTGTTACAGGCAACGGTCAGTATTTATGTACAGACCGTTACAATACTTTATATGTACATGTACCGTTGTTATCAGGTCATTAACTAGATGTTTGTCATTGCTGTGTGTCACATACTATACATGTACATGTCTTTGTCTTGACAAGTTGACCTACAGTGTCATTGACGCTTTCATTTTCCATTTCCATAAAAAAATTGTCGTTATCACCAGCCTTTGAACTTACTGCATTTGTGCAGCAACTTATCCCTTTTTCACTCTCTGCAGGGTATATTTATGAATTTTCATAAATAAAAAACAAAAATAACATTGCCACAAGAAATGACCTTCAAACTTAGTTCATTTGTGCATTAACATCTTCCTTTGGCATGACCTAGAGGGCACATTCATTATCAGGTTGTTTTGAAACATTGTATGCTTATGCATTAATGGATTAAATCAGATGTAAGTAGTCATCTGGTCCAACTAGCTTATGTATTGAATCAGTAGTAAGTAATTATCTAGTCCAATTAGATAAAGGATTAAATCAGAAGTAAGTAGCCATCTAATCCAACTAGATACTAGATTGAATCAGAAGTAAGTAATCATCTAGTCCAACTAGATAATGGATTGAATCAGAAGTAAGTAGTCATCTGGTCCAACTAGATAATGGATTGAATCAGAAGTAATCTACTAGTCCAACTAGTTAATGTATTGAATCAGTAGTAAGTAATCATGTAGTCCAACCATATAATGGATTCAATCAGAAGTAAGTAATCATCTGGTCCAGCTAGATAATGGACTGAATCAGAAATCATAAACCCAACTCGAAATATGAGAGGCATAGAAAATCTGAACATACAGATGCATGACAAAAATATAAAACAAGTAGGACAAAATGAAATAGAAAAATCACTGAAATTCCTCGGCATTAACATTGACGACAACCTTTCACACAGTGTGCTCTAAAATAGGACGGATAAATTACGCTCTAAACAAGATGAAAAAATTCTTGCCTCATACGGCTATGAAAACACTATATTTTTATACTGTACCAATGACCCAGACTTAGCTGGTGCTAACTCTAACAAAACCAGGGCCAAACACAAATTTTGCCCCCCAATCCCCAAAATTTGCATCCAAAACCAAAAGAAATCATGTCCTATAGGACCTCCATACTTCGCCCCCACTGCGCATGCGCAGTGTCAAGGACGTCCCGAAATTGGCGCCAATTATCATTCTCTGTTTGGCCCTTCATCAGTCAACATCTCACTGATCTTTGTGCTTGTAAATCTCAGTTTAAAGGATGCCAGACACGTAATTTTTTGAGAAATGGTGATTCTAAGGAGGATATAGAAGGAGGAGAGGGAAAAGGAGAGACAAAAAATAATCAGGGCTGTACTTAAAATTTTTTATGAAATTATGTTAAGTTGCCTATTTTCGAGGCAAGGGCGTCTTGTTGTCATTCTTGCTAAAATGTTGCACTGCTTATTCAGTGCTTCCTCTTCCCTGGCCTTCTAAGTCCCCCCTTGCAATTCTCCCATGCTTTTGGCATATTTTTGAGAAAGTTCATTTCTAAAATTCTCTTGGGAGAGTTGCTTGGTTACAGAATGTTTTCTGTTATTTTCCCCATAGTTACGTTTTCACCCATGGGTGTATAAACGTTGTGTTCTGCATCTTCCATCTGATGTTCTGCAGATTCTCCCCTGGGAGTCTCTGTCTTGCATCAGATAGAGTGTAATTTTGATGACTGATTTCGGGCCAGTTTTTTCAGTGTCTGGAGTCATGTTTTCTGGTGTTTTACACTGTTTGTTTACATTGGCAACAGCCTTTTTTGAGGGGGGTTGTTTGCCTTTGGTGTAGTTTATCTCACTATAAGATACATTTCTATTATCCGTAAGTGTCTCATTAATTATTTAATATAAATTTAAAATTTTTGACCACACTTTGCCATCGGATCCATCGGGGCTCAACATTACTTTTCAGAAACTTGGGCTTCGCTAAAAAAATATTTTTTCAAAATTATTTTGTTTTGCAATTGTTTTTTCATTATTAATGGATCATGTTATTATGTATCTTTGTGTCAGGGGTTTGTGCGAGTAACTAGGACTTGTTGTTGACTTTTCACAATGAAAGGATATTGTTCAAATTGTAATGGGAAGAAATCTTCCTCTGACTTTCATGATCATTTTATTAATTGTAGTCAGTGTTCTCGCACTAATCCCTGTTCTATATGTCAATATTGGGATGACAAACATTGGAAACGTGTGTCACGGTATGTTGTTACTGGAGAAAGGGATATGCCGGCTCTTTCTCCGCAAGGTCACTCTACTTTCTCAGTTTCTATTTCAGAGGAACAAGAACAGGGTGATGTTTCCATGTTATCTTCTGCAAGTGCGCTTCCATCGTCACAAATGAATACAGAGCTAGCGGCAAAAGTGCTCATGGAGATTAAACAAATGTTGTCCGCTAGCTCGCCCGGTGTAGCGTCCATTCACCGAATGGTTCGGCAGCCGGGTTCGTACGATGCGGTCCAGGAGGAAATGTTGGGTGATGTGAGCACTATAAACATTCAATGTGCACACCCAGTGACGGCAGATAGTAGGCGAGATCGGAGGAAGCCTTTGAGTCCGGTTCCTAGCTCGTCCAGGTCCAGCCGGGCCGCGAGCGAGAGAGGCCCCTCTCTCGTACAACAACATCTGGGACCAGATGTTGTGGTACAAAATGTGTCGCAAGCAGAGCATACGTCCGTCGCTCGGGACGCTCCGTTGTATAGGCAGTCCGCGGAGACTGCTCAGGCTTCTTCTTCTCGTCAGCGCACACGACCGCACCTTGGCTGCGTGACCGCCGATATCTTACCAGCTTCGCCGATCAGGGATTCTTCGGCGACCAGGTCACACCATCCGGCAGCCAGGGACACGAGACCGATGGACTCCGGACGTTCGCATAGAAAAAGTATGCGGGAGCCATCTGATGCGGAGCTGCCCTCGGCGAAGCAGCGAAAGACTGCGCCTCCGCAGGTCTCGACGCCGGACATACTTGTGCAGATAGCACAACTTATCGCAGCATCCCAGCAGCCGACAGAAACGGTGTCGGATCGGGAATTATCCGACGGCGCTGGGTCGGTACGCTCCGGACGACCGGGAGCAAGATGAGGTCCGACCGGATGGTGAAAGGGATACGGATGATTTGGAGCTATCCCTTTCGGAACAACATAAAGCTGCCGTGGACTTCATCCGGCACTTTCTCCCTCAAGTTGTTCCGTCGGGCCAGACTGCTGCGGTTCCGGACAAGAGGATTATAGCGTCATTGGACTCTGAATTTTTTGAGCGGTTCAGGGACATCGCTCCCGAGTTTCCGTCGCAGTCCAATAATGTTGCAAGAACATTTGAATTATTGAACGACGCTATATTTAAACTTGCTTCCAGAACGGGGAAAGCAGGTTTCTTGTCCGCCAATACTCTCAACCTGCCTTTCATTAATGCAAGGAATAAATTCGACACGGCAGGACAGGGTATTCCGAGAGTTCCTCTGCGTATGGACGACGAGGCGGAAGACTTAGAGCTATCATTACCGTCGTCGGCTTCTATTCCAACCGCAGTGTTGGAAACAGCTATTTCGTCTAACAGAGCCAATTTAGATGCCTTATCTTACGCAGATCACCTTACTAAGGCGTTATCACTGCGCCTTCAAGGGAAAGAATTTCAGGATATACAATCCTCTTTAAGACTTCTTTCAAGGGCAGTAGCTTATTCCACGTGTAACTCCGCCCTTTCAGTGGCAAACCTGGAGTTGGTTAGACGTGACGCAGCCCTAGCTACATCCACACTCGTGGATACTAAGGTGAAGAACTCTCTGAGTCGCTTCGGTCTCCGGAGAACTTCTCTTTGACGGCAAGCTTTCTGCTATTTATGATAAAATTACAAAGAAAGCTTCGGATTCTCTGTTGTTCAAATCTGCTTCTAAGAAGTCGGATACGGCAGACAAGAATAAGACAGGCACTTCTGGGTCTAGTGCGCCCAAGAGAGGTTCCTATAGAGGTTCCGGTGCGTCCTCTTTGTCTTATTCGAGAGACCGTCAGGGTAGCGACTCTCGTTCGGGACGTCCTTCGGGCCGGGACAACCGGTCGGACACCCCGAGGTCGACGGGACGAGGTGCGGGTCGTGGAGGACGTGGTTTCTCCTACCGCAGACCTCGCAGGTCCAGGAGGTGATGGCTTAAACCTCTATCGCGTACCGGTTGGCGGAAGGTTGTCGAGCTTTTCACAAGAATGGGCGTCGATTACGGACGACCCTTGGGTGAGAGGAGTGACTTTGGAAGGTCTAAAGATATCCTTCAAACGAAAGCCTCCATTAACTCGAAGTCCAAAGTGGACTCAACTTCCGTCAAATCCGCAGAAAAGAGACGCTCTATTATGAGAGGTGCAGTCTCTTTTAATGAAGAACGCGGTAGAGGTCGTAGAAAACCAGGAGACTCCGGGATTCTACAGCCATCTGTTTCTGGTTCCGAAACCAGACGGCTCGTTCCGTCCAGTCATAGATTTGAGCTGGATAAACAAGCTGATCGTCGCTCCGAAGTTTTATATGGAGACGATTTGGTCGGTCAGAGCGAGTATTCGGGTGAACGATTATGCAACAAGCATAGATCTCAAAGATGCGTACTTTCACGTCATGGTACATCCGACATTCAGAAAGTATCTACGCTTCGCAGTCCTAGGAGTGGTGTATCAATTCCGGGCGATGTGCTTCGGACTGAATCTAGCACCCTGGGCTTTCACTCGGGTAATGAACTCGGTAATGATCTATTTCCAAGCTCATTCGTCTGCGGTAACGTCGGCTTACCTGGACGACATTCTTCAGAGGTACGGCAACGAGTTAACGCTTCAGAACGATGTTCAGAATCTACTTCTATTGCTCCGACGTCTCGGTTTTATAGTAAACGAGGAGAAGTCGGATCTGGTGCCGTCCAAGTCATTCACACATCTGGGAATGAGCTTCGACACGCACAACAATCTTGTTCGTCTGCCGTTAACCAGAGCGAAATTAGTCAGTTGTTATGCTCGCTATTGTCTGCATGCAGACAAAGTCACAGCGAGAGAATTTATGAGACTGATAGGTCTGTGCGGAGCCGCTGCGGATCTCATTCCGATGGGGCGGTTACGCACGCGTCCTCTCCAAATTTTCTTGACTCAGAATTGGAGTGTGAAAATTCATTCGCTCGACGTAGACGTTCTCTTGTCAGATCAAGCGAAACAAGAGATTCAGACTTGGGCAAACATTCAGTGGTTAACTCAAGGAGTTCCGCTGCAGTTGCCGGATCCGAGTTTTACCATTATGACGGATGCCAGTCAAACAGGTTGGGGTGCATCATTAATCCCAACGGATTCGAGATGCCAGGGTCTTTGGGATCCGCAATTCCTGGGCAAGCACATAAACATCAAGGAAATGATGTCAATTTGGCTTGCGTTACGTCATTGGATGGACATTATTCACAATGCTCATGTCCAAATCCTATCCGACAATACGACAGTAGTGGCGTATATACGGAATCAGGGAGGCACTCATTCAGTTCCGTTGTTCAATCTAATGGAAAGAATCCTTCTGTTTGCGCTAGAACATCAGGTTCTTCTTTCGGTCCGTCACATACCGGGTCGTCTGAATGTGCTAGCAGACTCCCTTTCAAGAAAGGGTCGCTTGTTGCCGTCGGAGTGGACTCTCAACAAACAAGTATTCAATCCGATTTGCTACCAATGGGAACGGCCAATGATAGACTTATTTGCGACACATCTCAACAATCAGTTGCAGACGTATGTGTTTCCGTGTCCGGATCCAAGAGCATTTGCAGTAGACGCTCTGTCGATCCCTTGGGACGGAATGATAGGATATGCGTATCCTCCAGCGCCGTTAATTCAGCAAGTATTGCTAAAGATAAAACAATCTCAATGCAAGATTCTGTTGGTAGCATCTCTGTCGCCACAGAGACCATGGATAAATCTACTCAGGTGTCTGTTGTGGGACCTACCGCGAAAGCTTCCTCCACGGGAGGATCTTCTTTCGCAGGGGAAATCGCGTCAACTCCATCACAACCCGCAAGGTCTCAACCTTCACGTTTTTCCGTTGTGCGGTCCTTCTTGCATGGCAAGCATTTTACAGGACGAGCAGTGGACGCAATTTCTAACTGTAGGAGGACCTCCTCTTCGCTAAACTATGTGGCTAAGTGGAAGGTTTTTCGTCGTTGGTGTAGGGATCATTCTGTAGATATTTTCGATCCCTCTATACCAGACATTGCAAACTTTCTAGTATACTTGTTTGACGAAATCAAACTGCAGCCTGTTACTATTAAGGGTTATAGGTCTATGTTATCTGATACCTCTGCACATCATGATAGTTTACAAATTGGATCTAATGTCTCTTTATCTAAGTTGGTTAGAAACTTCTCGATAAATAGACCCAGAACTCTTAGATTAATTCCTAAATGGAATTTAGCTTGGGTTCTTCTTAAATTGAAGGAAAAGCCATTTGAACCTCTTGGGACAGTAGATTTCAAATTCTTATCTTATAAGACAGCTTTTCTCTTAGCTTTCTCTTCTGCTAGAAGAGTCAGTGAGCTTCATGCACTGTCGGTGGATGATTCTCACTATCGTAGTGTCGGGAACACTATCACCTTCACAACTAATGTGGGTTTTTTAGCTAAGAATCAGGCTCCTAATAAATATCCGGAACCTATTGTTATTAAGGCTCTTCCGTCTTCAGATGGGCGTAGGCCTTTACTCTGTCCTGTTAGAGCGTTACGAATCTATAAACAGAGATCTCAGTTTATCAGAAAGGGACGGAAACGTTTCTTTCTGTCTTTGATGCCTAATAGAAGGGACATTTCGGTCCATTCTATTGCTAGATGGATTCAATTAACTATCCGTACTGCTTATGAAGATTTATCTTCTTCTCAGCAGTCTGTGCTTAAGATTTCCGCTCATGAAGTAAGAGCTCTTGCTACTTCTTGGGCTTATGCTAATAGTATTGCTATTACAGACTTAATGAAGGCTGCTTATTGGTCTCAGCCATCCACATTCACGAATTTTTATCTCAGAAATATTGAGTCCATTTCTGGAGACCTGCATTGTTTAGGTCCGTTATCTGTTGCTCAGAATGTCGTCCACTAAACAGTTGCAACTATAGTTATGCAGGCTTTCTGTTCCGGCAGTGACTCCGTCCGGCTGCCCTCTTCGCTCTGGGCTATTTGACCCAGGGCAAGGGGAAGGGGGGGGGGGGGGGGGTGTTCCCTTAGGTCACCATGCTTTATAGTGAAAAGCAAGGGAATGCCTCCTCCGAAGTCAGTATTTCTGAGTCGCTTCCGGGATGGTTTTAAAGTGTAATATTAATGTTAAAATTCATTCGTGTCATATTTTTAAAGTGTAGCTCAGTGTGAAGCATTTGTACGTGTCAAGTGTCAAACGGGCTTTAATATACAATACTCGGACACTTTTAAAAATTATAAAGAGTCTCAATTCTCTGGACTACTTTATTTATTGGCTTACTTTAAAAATAATTAGTATAAGGGTTATACTGGATGTTAATAGAGAAAATGAATGTTATTGTGCTCAATTATAAAGGGTATTGTATCTTTCTAATTTAATATTAAATAAGAAAGATACATGTAAAGCCTAATACTCCTTTTCTCCTTAAGGGGTTACCTCTTTATTGTATAGTTGAGCTTATTGGATTTTCCTCTATGTCCTAGGCCCTCCAGCCTTTTTACTATTCAGCTAAGTCTGGGTCATTGGTACAGTATAAAAATGTTAAAAATTTATAGTAATTTATATATTTTTTATACTTACCAATGACCCAGACGGGGATGGCCCGCCCAGGAGTTGGGAACTCTTGCCTCCCCGCTGAGTACATAGCGCTGACCAGGCACTGCCAGTAAGAATGATAATTAATTGGCGCCAATTTCGGGACGTCCTTGACACTGCGCATGCGCAGTGGGGGCGAAGTATGGAGGTCCTATAGGACATGATTTCTTTTGGTTTTGGATGCAAATTTTGGGGATTGGGGGGCAAAATTTGTGTTTGGCCCTGGTTTTGTTAGAGTTAGCACCAGCTAAGTCTGGGTCATTGGTAAGTATAAAAAATATATAAATTACTATAAATTTTTTAACATTTTACCCTTATCCACAGTCATCTCTTATATGGAATCCAAAAATGGGGTAATGCACGAGCAATTAGAAAAATTCTTATCATACAGAAACGTTCAGTTCGTATTATTAATAATTCTAGATATAATGCTCATACTGATCCCCTGTTTGCCAAAGATAAAATACTCAAAATTAATGATCTGTTCACACTCCAAGCTTGCCTCTACATATTCGATTGGGAAAAGGGGGAACTTCCTTCGTCATTCCATTCCTTCTTTACACAATCAGGGCACACCTCACAAAGAACTACAAGACAATCAGAATTGCTACACATTAGTAAAACCCATACTAGAGCACTAGAAAGGCTTCCAATCCATGTGTTCCCTAAGTTATGGAATGAATTGAACCCAGAAGTAAGAACACTAGAAATAGAAAATATTCATAAGATTGCTAACACCAAAATTCCTTTCTCATTATACAAATAACGTAGAATGTGATAATCCATATTGTCAAGATTGTAGGTTTAATAGTACCAGTTCATCCTATTTTTTCATAATTATACCCCCCACAAACAAAGTTTGGGGGGGGGGGGGGGTATATAGGAATCACCCTGTCCGTCCGTCCATCCGTCCGTCTGTCCGGGCCAACATTGGGGTTTAGGGGATATTGTTATTAGGGGCTACCTCCAAATTAAGGTAGTGTTAGGGTTAGGAGTGGGTTAGGGTTAGGGATAGCCCCAGAGTAGGACTTAAGGTTGGGGAGGGTTAGGTCCTGGGGGGTTAGGGTTGGGGTCAGGGGTGGGGTTTTAGTTTTAGTAGCCCCTAAACCGAAAAATAGCTCCTAATCCTATTGGTTTGGCTAGGGTGGGGTGGGGTGGGGGTTAGGGGTAGCCCCAAGTAGGGCTTAAGGTTGGGGGGGTTAGGTCCCAGGGGTGGGTGGGGGTTAGGGTCTTGGGTGGGCATTTAGGGTCAGGGTGGGGTAGGGTTAGGGTTAGGGTGTGGTTTTTGGGTGGAGGGGTGGGGTTAGGGTTAAATATAAGTTCTAGGGTGGAGGGGGTGGGGTTCTGGGTAAAATAAGGTTTTGGACATACAAAATATTTTTTTGGTAGCCCATAAACCCAAAATGTTGGAGCTTCCGTCTGTCCGTCTGTCCATCCTTGTAAGCGCAACTCCTCCAAAACCATGTGAAGAATCTTCATGAAACTTTACACAATGGAAGAACTCCATATGAAGATGTGCATGAAGCAATGTAATTCCGTTCTGACATTTCCAAGGGGAAATAATCTAACTTATACCATCTGTCCATCCTTGTAATCGCAACTCCTCGTAAACCGTTTGAAGAATTTTCATGAAACTTTACACAATGGAAGAACTCCATATGAAGATGTGCATGAAGGAATATAATTCCGTTCTGACATTTCCAAGGGGAGATAATCTAACTTATACCATCTGTCCATCCTTGTAAGCGCAACTCCTCCTAAACCGTTTGAAGAATTTTCATGAAACTTCACACAATGGAAGGACTCCATATGAAGATGTGCATGAAGCAATATAATTCTGTTCTGACATTTCCAAGGGGAGATAATCTAACTTATACATTTCAGGCGTGGGGGGTATCACTTTGTGAGTTTGCTCACAGTACCTCTAGTTTTTTAACAAGTATGTAAATAATTAAGATTCTACATAGTCACTAAACCAGAACTACACTATCGTAAGGCAATATTCCTTTATTTCAAATGGCATCCAGGAAACAACAGCAAAGCTAAATCATATATCTGCTATCTCGTCTTAGTAATAGAAACTCTGTCTGACCTGCCAAGTCCGGAGCCCCAGATGTGAAAACAGAAAACATTAACCCAACAGGTGTAATAATTCAGTTTCACAAATAACTATTCCCTTACAGCTTGTGTGCAGTGCTGACAACTTGGCTAACATCTTTGGGAGATGGCAGGTAGACAGCCAGTTTGGCTATGTCATCTCCCTATGGTATAGATAGTGATGTTGTTCTGTTCTATAAATGTATGTCCATTGCAGATTTTAATAATGTATCTCGATGAACCACGATTATTATTTTGTATCATATTCTATCTATATCGTTAAATAAAATTATCTAATCTAATCTAATCAGAAGTACCAACTAGTTTAACTAGCTAATGTATTGAATCAGTAGTAAGCATCTAGTCCAACTAGATAATGGGTTAAATCAGAAGTAAGTAGTCATCTGGTCCAACTAGATAATGGATTGAATCAGAAGTAAGTAATCAACTAGTCCAACCACATAATGGATTAAATCAGAAGTAAGTAGTCATCTGGTCCAACTAGATAATGGATTGAATCATAAGTAATCAACTAGTCCAACTAGCTAATGTATTGAATCAGTAGTAAGCATCTAGTCCAACTAGATAAGGGATTGAATCAGAAGTAAGTAATCATCTGTTCCAACTAGATAATGGATTGAATCAAGTAAGTAACCATCTAATCCAACTAGATAATGGATTGAATCAGAAATAAGTAATCATCTAGTCCAACTAGCTAATGTATTGAGTCAGTAGTAAGTAATCATCTAGTCCAACTATATAATGGATTTAATCTGAAGTAAGTAGTCATCTAGTCCAACTAGATAATGTATTAAATCAGTAGTAAGTAATCATTTAGTCCAACTAGATAATAGATTGAATCAGAAGTAAGTAACCATCTAGTCCATCTAGCTAATGTATTGAATCAGAAGTAATCATCTACTCTAACTAGATAATGGATTAAATTAGAAGTAAGTAGTAATCTAGTCCAACTAGATAATGGATTGAATCAGAAGTTATTTATTAAAGTTTAACAACATTTTAACAGCCAGGGTCACATCGTGTCTGTGACAGTTTTACGGGTGGAGGAAGCCGGAATACCTTGAGAGATCCACCGAGCAACGACGAGCAGCTGCCAGCTCCCCAACATCGTACCTCTGCACTGCAGCACAGGCAGGGTTAGATTGGTTGAAGACATGTGCACCATCGACGTGCAGTACACCTTAGTGCATGGCATCATCGTGCCCCCTTGTGGACAATCAAGGTTAAGAGCCTTGCCAAAGGACACAATGCAGGAGTCCGAAATTGATTACTCAGACAGTCACCCATCCAAGGACTAACAAGGTTCGACGTTGATCAACTTTGGGGATTGGACAAGAACCGGTTACCGCAATGCCACAGTGCCTCTGAATCAGAAGTAAGTAATCATCTAGTCCAAGTAGCAAATGTATTGAATCAGTAATAAGTAATCATATAGTCCAACTAGATAATGGATTAAATCAGAAGTTAGTAGTCATCTAGTCCAACTAGATAATATATTAAATCAGAAATAGTTACCTAGTTCAACTAGCAAATATATTGAATCAGTAGTAAGTAACCATCTAGCCCAACTAGATAATGGATTAAATCAGAAGTAACTATCTAGTCCAACTAGCTAATGGATTGAATCCAAAGTAACCATCTAGTCCAACTAGATAACGAATTGAATCAGAAATAGGAAACCATCTAGCCCAACTAGCTAATGCAACTCTCCCATAATGCAATCACTATCTTTTTTCCTGACACAGATTTGGACCTTATTAACAAAAGTATCTCTAAATTTCACCAGTTTCTTCACTTGGCAACTCTCCTATAATGCAAGCACTATCTTTATTTATTTCCTGACACAGGTTTGGACATTATTATCTCCCTGCAAGGGAGGGATAGAGCAAAGACCTCTCTCTGTCCATACATCTTGCCATCTGTCCATCCATCTTGCCATCTGTCCATCCGTCCGTCCATCCTTCCATCCATCTGTCCATCCATTCAAACTTTGTTTATGGCATAACTTTAACAATAATTAACAGATTTCAATTCTTTTTGGTATGGTGCCCCTCTCCCTCCATCAGGCAATTTTTTTTCTTTGCTGCAAAATGCATTTTGATGGATTTAAAGTGATTCCATGCGGAAAAAAAAATTGACTATGATACACCCTCCCCACCCCTCCTGTCAATTAGACAGTTTTTTCTTTGCCCCAAAATGAATTTTGAAGGATTTAGAGTGATTATGTGTAGAAAAAAAATATGATTCCAGTGACTCCCCCCCCCCCCTCCCCCCCCCCCCCCCCCCCCCCCCACACACACACACACACACACACCCATCCATCCATTCAGGCCACAAAAATTTATTTTTGCTCCAAAATGGGTTTGGCCAGATTTAGAGTGATTTTATGAGTGAAAAAGTGAGAAAACCATCTATGCCCCCCAATTGGGGGATGCCGGGGTATTAGCATCGCTTGGCAATACAGACATCTTGTTAACAAAAGTGTCTTTAAATTTTACCAGTGTCTTCACTTGGCAAATCTCCCATAATGCAATCACTATCTTTATTTCCTGACACAGCTTTTGGCTCGATTAACCTTTTACCTAACATGAAAAGCATTCGACACTTGCAAACAAAATTCTTGAATAACTAATTTTTTTCATTTTTTGTCTCAAAAACATAGGTAATGCCCCCCTCATTGGAACGAGCTTGTTCCAAAGAGGGGTCATAACCTATGTTTTTGAGACAAAAAATGAAAAAATAATGAAAATTAATTGGCAATTTTTAGCGTAACTTGACAAAGTCAAGATAAGCTATTGCCATCATGTGTGCAGAAGTCTGTGAGTCTGTTCCCATTTTCCTTTAGCACAGGCTACACCCCGTAGTTCTTGTAGTTCTTGTCTGATCGTCACAAAATTTCATATGCAGGTTTGGGGTCATGTCTAGATGAGAACGTCCCCTTTTTCCTAACATGAAAAGCATTCGACACTTGCAAACACAATTCTTGAATAACTAATTTTTTTCATTTTTTGTCTCAAAAACATAGGTAATGACCCTCTCATTGGAACGAGATGGTTCCAAAGAGGGGTCATAACCTATGTTTTTGAGACAAAAAATGAAAAAATAATGAAAATTAATTGGTAATTTTCAGCTTAACTTGACAAAGTCAAGATAAGCTATTGCCACCATGCGTGCAGAAGTCTGTGAGTCTGTTCCCATTTTCCTTTAGCACAGGCTACACCCCGTAGTTCTTGTAGTTCTTGTCTGATCGTCACAAAATTTCATATGCAGGTTTGGGGTCATGTCTAGATGAGAACGTCCCCTTCTGGTCGTGATCAGTCCACCGATATGGCTGCCCGAGCCCAAAACCCGAAAACCATTAGCACAATCTACAGGTCGTATTTATGAAGGGCTTTCATTGTAACTTGGTAGGATGCCTCTGTATAATGCCTAGATGAGAACGTCCCCTTTTGGTCATGATCTGTCAACCATGATGGCTGCCCAAGCCCGAAACCCAAAAACTTTTAGCACAGTCTACAGGTCATATTTAATATGGAGGGATTTCATTGTAACCTGGTAGGATGACTCCATATAATGCCTAGATGATGACATCCCATTTTGGTCGTGATTGATCAACTGTGACAGCTACAGAGCCCGAAGCCCAAAAACCTTTAGCACAGTCTACAGATCATATTTATGAAGGGATTTCATTGTAACTTCGTAGGATCACTCCAGATGATGCCCAGATGAGAATGTCCCCTTTTGTTTGCGATCATTCGACCATGATGGCTGACCGAGCCCAAAGCCCAAAAACCTTTAGCACAGTCCACAGGTCATATCTATGAAGGGATTTCATTGCAACTTGGTAGGATGACTCCAAATAATGTCTAGATGAGAACGTCCCTTTTGTTCGCAATCATTCAGCCTTGATGGCTGCCCAAGCCCAAAACCCAAAAACCTTTAGCATAGTCTATAGGTCGTATTTATGGAAGGATTTCATTGTAACTTGTTAGGTTGACTCCATATAATGCCTAGATGATGACATCCTTTTGGTCATGATTGGTCAACAGCTCAGGGGCCCGAAGCCCAAAAACCTTGAGCACAGTCTACAGGTCATATATATGAAGGGATTTCATTGTAACTTCGTAGGATCACTCCAGATTACGCCCAGATGACAACACTTCCTTTTGGTCGCGATCATTCAACCATGATGGCTTCCTGAGCCCAAAACCCCCAAAACTTTAGTACAGACTACAGGTCGTATTTGTGAAGGGATTTCATTGTAACTTAGTAGAATGACTCAGTATAATATTGAGATGAGGACGTCCCCTTTTAGTTGCAATCGGTCTACCGTCATAGCTACACGGGCCTGCAGCCCAAAAACCTTTAGCACAGTCTACAGGCCATATTTATGAAGGGATTTCAATGTAACTTGATAGGATGACTTGTTTTGGAATAATTTCACTGTAACTTGGTAACTTTTGTTGACATATTTTAACTGTGAGGGTCACATACATTAAATGTGAGGCCATATTAACCCAACCCTCAGCTCTTTAGTACAGTGTACACCTCATATTATTTTTATTAAAAACGTAGCATACAGGGAACAGAAATTAACATATTCCCAATTATCACAATTCTTGTCTTATTTCATATTCCTTTCATAAACATTGAACATTATCCTTTTCATCAAACACAACACACAGACAAGTTAAGCTACAGTGTCATTTACACTTTCATTTAGAATAGCGCTGGCCGGTTTCGGCCATTACATTGGGTAAAGAGTTAACAAAAGTATCTCTAAGTTTCACCAGTGTCTTCACTCGGCAACTCTCCTATAATGTAATCTTTATCTTTATTTCCTCACACAAATTTGAACATTATTAACAAAAACATCTCTTTAATGCAGTTGCTGGGGGCACAGTGGCTCAGTAAGTAGAGGTGCAGACTGCGAGCTGAAAGGTCCTTGGTTTGAATCCCACCTACAGCAACCGCGTTGTGTCCTTGGGCTAGACACTTCACCCCATTGCCTATATGAGTGCGCAGTGATGCATACTAAGGCATACTGCACGTCGATGGTGTACCTGACTTCAACCAATGCTCACCCTGCTTGTCTGGAGTTAGAATGTTGGGGAGCTGACAGTTGCTCGCCATTGCTCGGTGGTTCTCTCTGGGTACTCCACCTTCCTCCACCCGTAAAATCAGCCAAGGGGGCTCAGTTGGTAATGGTGCAGGCTGCAATCCGAGAGGTCCTCAGTTCAAATCCCACCTGTGGCAAACGCGTTGTGTCCTTGGGTAAGACACTTCTCCCCCATTGCCCATGTGGGGGCATGATGGCATTGTGTACTAAGGTGTACTGCACGTCGATGGTGCACCTGTCTTCAACCAATGCTAACCCTGATTGTGTGGAGTTCATTTCTTGGAGAGCTGACAGTTACTTGCCATTGCTCAGTGGTTCTCTCTAGGTACTCTGGCTTTCTCCACCCGTGAAACTGGCGTGGTCATGATTAGCCATTGTGCAGAAATATGTGACCTTAAACACCAATAAATAAATAAATAATGCAGTTGCTGCATTTCCCCAAAAGTATTTTGTGGATGGAGCTCTCTGAGATTTCAAACAAGGTTTTAATTGTTACACGTTTCTCAAGTCCCAAGCAATATTGTATCAATGGAAAGAATGTATTTATTTAATAAGGCAACAGGTAGTTATAAAAACAAAATACTTTAACATTTCAGAACAAAACCCAAAGTAGAAAACTACTTGATTTGGACAACCACATCACAAAGAAGAATAATGAAGCAGATGTTTCTGAAAATGGAATTTCCATATCTGAGCACAAGAATTCAAATGTAGCTAGTATTGTCTCTCCTTGTTCATCAACTTTCTCTGTTGGAAGTTTGTGTAAACTAAAACAGTATGTCATATCAAGAGACGAGTACTCAAAGTCATGTCAGACATTTGAGACAGCTTTTATTCCATGTGAAGCATGTCATGAGGTTCAAAAAAATCTTCGAAATGCTGGTGACTTCATAATAACAACTTGCCAAGATCAGGGACTTCCTTCTTCACTGGTCAAATTTAAATCACAGATATCTAGTTTGGATTGGTTTTCTGCAAATGAAATTTCTAGGTGGACAGTGGAACAAAATAAAGACATATCTCGACTTAGCAAGCATTTTGAAAAGTTGTCACAGACTGTTGACACTTTGATGACAGATATTGATGCCCAAACAAACAAATGCAAATGTCTGGAGAGTAAGATTAAAAATATTACCAAACAGTTGATGTTAGAAAAAGAGACACATTCAGCACAGCAGAGGCTGTTTCACTCTAAGCTGAAATCAGTAGAAGGCAAACACACTGAAGACATGAAGCATGTGCTTATGGAAAAAGATAGAGTAATATCAGACAAGAATCAGCTAGAAGAGGAATTGATTGTACAAAAAACTTTGTTAGAAGAACAACACTGTCTTCAACAAGAACTGAGTAAGTTAGAAATAGCAGAATAAATTCATTTCTGAACCGAGTATGTTTGATGGAACAAGATAACTCCAGTTAACAGAAATCTGTTTAACTCAGAAACAACAAAATATCGGCTTTATAGAGAAAAGCGTATTTTAGAATGGAATATTGTTTGTTTCCATACTATCACACTGACTCAACATGCTATTCCCACCTCAACATGCTATTCTTAATCCAGCTTCACCACCCCAACATGCCATTCCCAATCCAGCTTCACCAACCCAACATGCTATTCCCAATCCAGCTTCACTGATCCTGCATGCTATTCCCAACCCAGTATGCTATTATTGATCCAGCTTCATCGACCCAACATTATATTCCCAATCCAGCTTCACCCACCCATCATGCTATTTCCAACCCAACATGCTATTTCTAATCCAGCTTCACCAACCCAACATGCTATTCCCAATCCAGCTTCACCAACCTAACATGCTATTCCCAATCCAGCTTCACTGACCCAACATACTATTCCCAATCCAGCTTCACTGACCCAACATGCTATTCCCAATCCAGCTTCACTGACCCAACATGCTATTCCCAATCCTGCTTCTCAGACCCAGCATGCTATTCCCAATCCAGCCTTGTCTAACCCAACATGCTATTCCCAACCCAGTATGCTATTATTGATCCAGCTTCATTGACCCAACATTTTATTCCCAGTCCAGCTTCACCCACTCAACATGCTATTCCCAACCCAACATGCTATTTCTAATCCAGCTTCACCAACCCAACATGCTATTCCCAATCCAGCTTCACCAACCTAACATGCTATTCCCAATCCAGCTTCACTGACCCAACATGCTATTCCCAATCCAGCTTCACTGACCCAACATGCTATTCCCAATCCTGCTTCACTGACCCAACATGCTAATCCCAATCCAGCTTCTCAGACCCAGCATGCTATTCCCAATCCAGCTTCACTGACCCAACATGCTTTTCCCATTCCAGCTTCACTGACCCAACATGTTATTTCAAACCCGGCTTCACCAACCCAACATGCTGTTCCCAATCCAGCTTCACTGACCCAACATTTTATTCCCTATCTAGCTTCACGGACCCAACATGCTATTCCCAATCCAGCTTCGCCATCTCAACATGCAATTCCCAAACCAGCTTCACTGACCCAACATGATTTCCCAATTCAGCTTCACAGATCCAACATGCTATTCCCATTCCAGCTTCACTGACCCAACATGCTATTCCCAAGCCAGCTTCACTGGCCCAACATGCTATTCCCAATCCAGCTTCACTGACCCAACATGCTATTCCCAATCAAACATGCTATTCCCATCCCAGCTTCACTGACCTAACATGCTATTCCCTCTGCAGATTCACTTATCCAACATGCTATTCCCAATCCAGCTTCACCAACCCAACATGCTATTCCCAACCCAGCTTCACCAACCCAACATTCTGTTCCCAGTCCAGCTTCACTGACCCAACATGCTCCTCCCAATCCAACATGCTATTCCTAATCTCGGTCACTAAATTAAAAAATGTGACAATTTTGATGTACCCCCACAGGACCAGGCCTTGGGGAGATTAAAAATTTCAGCAAAATATCAGCTTTATAGTGAAAAGACTAATTTAGATAGAACAGAGTACTGTTTCTTTCCATACTATCACACCGACCCAACATGCTATTCCCATTTCAACATACTATTCCTAATCCAGCTTCACTGACATGCCATGCTATTCCCAATCCAGCTTCACCAACCCAACATGCTATTCCCAATCCAGCTTCACCCACCCAACATGCTATTCTCAACCCAACATGCTATTCATAAACCAACTTCATTGTCCCAACATGCTCTTCCCAATCCAGCTTCGCTGGCCCAATATAATATTCCCAATCTTGCTTCACCGACCCAATATAATATTCCCAATCTAGCTTCACCAATCCAACATGTTATTCCCAATCCAGCTTCACCGACCCAACATGCTATTCACAAGGCCTGCATGATATTCTTAACTAAATACTGGTATCAGTATTAAAAAAAATACTGCGGTATATCGAAAGACTGATATCTGAACATGCATACCACGATCAGGACTAGAGCCATCACTGTGGAATGAATTGGCATGCCTTGATGATGCAGTTTAAATTACTCTACACAACGCAGACCATATTGAAATTTATTATTTTAAATATTAGTTTATCAAATTTTTCCAAAAAATTCAACAAACCAATATCAAGTAACCCCTCATTGGAACAAGCTTGGCAAGCTCATTCTAAATGAGGGGTCACATGATATGGTTTTGTGGATTTAAAAAAAAAAAAAATGTAACCTGCTAAATTTGTATATTACACATGCGGATGTGGCGGATTCATTGGGTAAAGGTATAATATTTTTCATTTGGGACTACAGTTAAAACTCAAGACATCTTGAAAATTAAATTGTGGGTAAATAAATAATGACGATAAATCAATATTTTTAGTGTATGAATTGTATTCACTACGGTCTTACTCGTGCAGTTATGACTGTCAAGAGTTACTAACTTGGGGAAGTCATCCAGGAAGGGATTGCCCATCATTTTTAGATAAACTTTGACGTAGTCAAATTTGAGGTTATGCCATGGCCTGGGCTTCTGTCTATCAACAATTCAATACGGCTCGGGCTAGAGGCCGTATTTATGAACCGATCTTTACAAAACTTCTTGGATACCTTTGTTATCACCGTGGGACGAGAATGAGTGTTTTTGGGTGCGGTCCGAAATTCAAGATGGCCACCAGCAGCCATTTTGTACTTTAGTTAGTGCCATCAGTTTTTTGTACAGAACTTCTGTATGAAAGTTCTGATTCGAATAAATTTTTGTCTGAAAGTTTAGTAACATGGAATACATCACATATAATAAGGTTTTTTTTCTCGTGCGGAAATTCTGCAAATTAGATGAACTTTGATTTTTTCAGTGCTATTTACACACAGTAAGTACACAGGTGAATACAGCACGGGCTAGGGGCTGTATTTATGAACCGATCTTCACAAAACTTTGTGGGAACTTTTGTTATCACCTTGGGATGAGAACGAGTGTTTCTGGGTGCGGTCCAAAATTCAAGATGGCTGCCAGCGGCCATTTTGTACCAAAATTAGGTACAATCGGTTTTTTGTACACAACTTCTATAAGGCTCAGGCTAGAGGCCATATTTATGAACCGATCTTTACAAAACTTATCATCGTGGGATGAGAACATTTTTGGGTGTGGTCCAAAATTCAAGATGGCCACCGGCAGCCATTTTGTATCAAAATTAGTGCAATCAGTTTTTTGTATCAAAGTTCTGATTTGAATAAATTTTTGTATGAATGTTTAGTAACATAATAATAATAACACTTTAGCCAGCCGCTGATTTGTCGCGGTTCTCGGACGAGAAGGCCTTGGTTACCCCTGCACTCCCAACTGCCTCCCTATTCCCATTCTTCTCTCCTCCCAACACTTGGAGACGAACTGCTTGATGACATCCCTAGCCCCATTCTTCTCAGTCTCTCCGACTAGCATATTAACCCTCTCCTTTGAGTCTCCCCCTAACCACATGTCCTTTATTCTCCCATCCCACTTCCCCATTATACTCCCAGTGAATCTTATTCTTTTAGTAAAACTGGTACTTTGGGCATTCTAGAAGAAAGTGTTCCAGGGTCTCCACCATGCCCAAATTACACATCTGGCACTCCCTTTCACTGTCTTTCCCAATTTTTCCCCTCGACTCCAGGGATCGCGACCTTATCTTGAACAACAGTGACCCCCCAAAGGTGCCATCAAGGTACTCTTCAAAACCTGGCTTCTCTTTATCACGCAGGCCATTGAAAGACCTTCTTTGATTTGACCCCCTCTCGCCAATTACAGTTACAATCCTCCATGACCCTTTCTCTGACGATTTTTTTACCCTGGTTTGCCCCAACGTCCAGGTCGAGATCTCCAATGAGTAGTTCACTACTAGCTCCCTCACTTGGACCATCCACCCCGCCTTGATATTTGAGTTGACAATTCTCTATTACATTACTTTACACCATCGGCTATCGAATACATCTCATATAATACAGGTTTTTTTCTCGTGCAGACATTTTGCAAATTAGATGGACTTTGATTTATTCAGTGCTACTTATACTCAGTAAGTACACATGTCAATACGGCTCGGGCTAGGGGATGTATTTGTGAACCGATTTTCACGAAACTTCTTGGGTACCTTTGTTATCACCTTGGGACGAGCACGAGTGTTTTTGGGTGCGGTCTGAAATTCAAGATGGCTGCCGGTGGCCATTTTGTACTGAAATTAGGTATAATCAGTTTTTATGTGTACCCATACTATGTAAGGTACACATAATGCAGGCATCCGGGGAGACCATCCTTCGTTCATCCATCCTTTGTCCATCTGTCTGTCCTTCCATCCATCCATCTGTCTGTCCATCCGGCGTCCGTATCCATTTCTTTGGCATTCGATAACTTGAAAAATATTGCTTGGATTGTCAAGTTACTTTATATTTGTGTTCAGGTTACTGATGTGCTGAGCTGTATAGTTTTTGGTGTAAATCGGATAATTTGATCCTGAGATATTAACCCTTTATCCTTCAAATTGAAAATGCCTCCAATCCCTTTGGCATTCGATAACTTGAAAAATATTGCTTGGATTGTCTAGTTACTTTATATTTGTGTTCAGGTTACAGATTTGTCGAGCTGTATAGTTTTTGGTGTAAATTTGATAATTTAATCCTGAGATAGTAACCCTTTATCCTTCAAACTGAAAATTCCTCCAATCCCTTTGGCATTCGATAACTTGAAAAATATTGATTGGATTGTCAAGTTACTTTATATTTGTGTTCAGGTTACTGATGTGCCGAGCTGTATAGTTTTTGGTGTAAATCGGATAATTTGATCCTGAGATATTAACCCTTTATCCTTCAAATTGAAAATTCCTCCAATCCCTTTGGCATTCGATAACTTGAAAAATATTGCTTGGATTGCTTAGTTACTTTATATTTGTATTCAGGTTACTGATGTGCCGAGCTGTATAGTTTTTGGTGTAAATCTGATGATTTGATTCCGAGATATTAACCCTTTATCCTTCAAATTGAAAATTCCTCCAATCCCTTTGGCATTCGATAACTTGAAAAAATATTACTTGGATTGTCAAGTTACTTTATATTTGTGTTCAGGTTACTGATGTGCCGAGCTGTATAGTTTTTGCTGTAAATCTGTTATTTTGATCCTGAGATATCAACCCTTTATCCTTCAAATTGAAAATTCCTCCAATCCCTTTGGCATTCGATAACTTGAAAAATATTGCTTGGATTGTCAAGTTACTTTATAATTGTGTTCAGGTTACTGATGTGCTGAGCTGTATAGTTTTTGGTGTTAATCTGGTAATTTGATCCGGAGATATTAATCCTTTATCATTCAAATTGAAAATTCCTCCAATCCCTTTGGCATGAGATAACTCAAAAAATATCAATTCGATTGTCATGTTACTTTATATATTTATTCAGGTTACTGATGTGCTGTGCTGTATAGTTTTTTATTTATGTAAATCTGATAATTTAATCCGGAGATATTAACCCTTTATCCATCAAATTAGACACTCCTCCAATCCATTTCTATATGTACCCATACCTTGTATGGTGTACATAATGTTGGCATCCGTGGTGGCCCTCCGTCATACAGCTTTCTACTAGTTGCGCGTATGGATACACATCTGATGATTTCATCGGCCTATTTTTTGTACAGAACTTCTATATGAAGGTTCTGATTTGAATAAATTTTTGATTGTTTAGTAACATGGAATACATCACATATAATGCGGGGTTTTTTTCGTGCAGAAATTATGCACATTAGATGAACTTTGATTTGTTCAGTTCTACTTATACACAGTAAGTGCACATGTCAATACGGCTCAGGCTAGAGGCTCGATTTATGAACTGATCTTCACAAAACTTCTTGGGTCCCTTTGTTATCACCTTGGGACGTGAACGAGTGTTTTGGGGTGCGGTTTGAAATTCAAGATGGCTGCCAGCGGCCATTTTGTACCAAAATTAGGTACAATCAGTTTTTGGTACAGAACTTCTATTTGAAGGTTCTGATTTGAATAAATTTTTGATTGAATGTTTAGTAACATGGAATACATAACATATAATGCGGGGGTTTTTTTTGTGCAGAAATTATGCAGATTAGATGAACTTTGATTTATTCAGTGCTACTTATACACAGTAAGTGCACATGTCAATATGGCTCGGGCTAGAGGCTGTATTTATGAACCGATCTTCATGAAATTTCTTGGGTACCTTTGTTATCACCTTGGGATAGGAACGAGTGTTTTGGGGTGCCTTTGTTATCACTGTTCTATGAGAACCAATATTTTTGGGTTCAGTCAGACCCACTCTGGGACTCAAAGATTTCTTTTCTAGTTTAGTATCTAACTCACCCACCTTTACAATACTTTACCTATACATTTGTTACAGGCTACGGTCAGCATTTATGTACAGACCGTTACAATACTTTATATATACCTTTGTTATCAGTTCATTACCCTAGATGTGTGTCATTGTTGTGTCACATACTATACATGTACATGTCTTAGACAAGTTGAGCTACAGTGTCATTGACACTTTCATTATGACTTTAGATAGCCTATCAACCTGCCACTGGAATGTTTTCTGTGCAGTGAGTCCCTGTTATGGTGCACAAAATTTGTAGGTTTTTCTGGGTCATCATCAAGAATATTTTCATCCTCAAACTGTTTCATGAGTCTGGCAAGTTCTGATCCAGAGGTCATCCAACATCTGTAGGTGACAGGATTTTCAGTTAGTCCTACTGCATCACCGGAACCTTTCACAGCTCTTTTCTTCCTGCTCATGCGCTTCATTGATGGGGATAGCAGAATATCTGTGTGTCAACTTTGAGATACCCAGTGATGGCAAATCTCAAATTCATCTGTGATTTGTTTCGGCAAAGATTTAATGTCTCTGATATGGATGGGCAGCCTCCTTGTGTAGTTCACATGATCTAATGTGAAAAACACATGTACAATCTCCTCCAGAATACTAATGTACAGTTGGAAGTTCCTCTCCCTGTGGGCTCTTACCAATATGAGAATGTGGATCTCATATTGTGCAATCAGATCCCAGAACATGAACATGGGACAGTTTTCACACTTTCTGTCATGTAACTTATTAAAACTGTCATTATCTTTTGCACCGCTGACCCCTGGTTGAATGCCTTGTCCATGAGATTCTGAAGGGTTAAAAGTGTAACTTGGTGAATGTGTCTAGTTCTGGTGAGGTATGCTGCTTTCAGGAATGAATCAGCAATTCCAGATAAAGCCACCTCAGCTTCAGTAAGGGCAGCTGAGTCAACCCGGAGCCCTGTAACAAATCTCCAGCAGTGTTCCATAAAGCCATCTCAATGTGTAATCCACCCATCATAACCACATGAACTTTCTCTGCACACTTATCTGACCATTTCCATTGAACGTACTTGGCAAGCGTAAACAAAGGCTGATCAAATGTTGTCCCTGGGATTTGTCCTGGGTTAAGATACTCTGTTGCTTGCCTTTGAACATGTTTAATCATTGCAGGTGTGGCTGACTTTCCATAAACAGAGGAAGTAGTGCACATACAGCTGACGGCTCTACCATCGCCTCTTGCTTGGAGGCATGGTAGGCGAATTCTCCTTGCCCAGTTCCATATCACTGACATGTTGAAGACCATGTTCTATACAGTCGTATTGTCACGTCATGCATCTGGTAAAACAGATTTGATGGGTTGAGCGTTAATCTGTGGAACAGCAAAATCAGTGGTCTTCAGCAAAACAGCGGGAACAGAAGCATAACTGTCTGGAAGAGAATGAGTCTGTGACTTGGATGGTGGTATTGTCTCCTCACACCAGGCTCCCTCTCACTTGGGAATTGGAAAGGACTTATTCCCGTGCAGTGGAAAGATGTCTTTGGTGTGGTTGAGCTCAGATCATGGTCTAGATTGTCAAGAGCTCCTATAGCAGAGAGGCCTTTTTGAAGAATAGTTGGAGCTACTGCACCTTCATCTTCAAACCTCTTGTATACAGCTGTGGCGAGCCAGTCTTCAAGATGCATCACCCTGTTTCAGGAAACACTGATACCCATTTGATGTGATGTTGGATGATTTTTATGTTTCTAGTCAGTGTATGTATATTGATACCAATATAAATTGGTAGTGGAGGTTCTTGGTCTAGCATTGGCCGGACATTCACAGGCAAATTAGGTTTCCTTTTCTTGACATTCTAGATGATATTTTGCCCACTAGTTAGGCACACTTGTGACTCATGACTCTCTTGGTCTTTCAGATTTGGACCATTGAGAATCTGGAGATGAGAAATTTCAGACTACATGGTAATGAGTTTTCCCGACAACCTGGTAGAAACTGGCCAGTGAATTTAAATCCTTCATGATAAAAGATATCTTTTCTAACAATTCTAACAATTTTTGATTGCGTACCCAGATCAGGGCATCAACAGAAAAGCTGCGCTTTTTCAGAGCATCTTTTATCATGTCTTTCATTCCCTCTTTAAATATTAGAACAATGCTCCGACCATCAGGGTGCACAGGGTGTCTTTTTAATGTCCAACACCTCAAGACGATTCAGGTAAAGTGAGCGTAACTCAGATAATTGAAGAGGAAAGTCCTGGTGTGCCACGATATCTTCCTCCCCTTGACATCTTCAAAATTCATTTAAAATATTTCTCTCCCTAACTTATTCCACATTTTGTTTTGTGTTCCTGAGTAATTTTATACAAGGATTTAGCTGTTTAATATCAAATGTAATCAAATATTGTGAAATAATAGTAAAAGAACCAGAATTGGATGAATACATTTAAATATTTAGGTGGGGGTGGGGGGAGATATCATAGGATTTCTTACCCCCTGGGATCATTAACAGATGTTAACTAGTGAGTATCCCCACGGGAACCCCGGGAAGTGAAGCAGTGCCTGTTCACTGCGGTAAACAGGCTCTGTTTTACTGGTAAATTTGGACCCAGTCATCAGTGCATGTGAGGTGCAAACCCTCTCTAAAATGGGCAACATGGCTTATTAACGCTCACGCCTGGTCTTGAGTTGATGTTCATGTTGTGGTCATGATTAGTCAATGTGCAAAAATATGTGACCTTAAACACCAATAAATAATAAATAACTAGTGAGTTCAAAAAATGCTTTCAACTTGTTGATTACATCATCGATGTTTATCTTGCCTGGTGTGACTTTCTTGTGGGACTGCGATACTGATTTCTAAGGCCAATCAAACATTTTAGATGATACTTATGAGCTATGAGATATCCACCAACAATCCTTGCAAGTAGTTGGGTATCTTGCAGTTCGTTGATCATAGTTCTTAGATTGGCTTCCATATGATATGTTGAAATCTGATGAATGGTCATCATGGTTATTGTCCAGTGCTTAATTGGTTAATTGATCTGGATCGGTTTTCTTTCGCTTTCTTGCACTTGCCAGTTTGTTATTGTTGAATTTTAAATGACATGAATTATGCCACACTGCAGAATTGATCAAACGTCTCAAACATCATAACTTGCAAATTTTCCATCTATCTCCCCTTCAGCTTTGAAGATTTAATATAGATTTGTACATGAGGAACACCTTCATTAATGAACCAATTTTGATCAAACTTCTCAAACCTTATGACTAACAAGTGGACATATGCATATTCCAAAATTTTTCACCTGCAACCAGGTTTTCTTTCCCTGAACTTAGATTTATTATGGATTTTCAAATAAGATTCTTGTGTGAGCAACTCCTACATTATTGAACCGATTTTGATGAAACTTTGTAAACATGGCCACTAATAAGCAAACATGCACATATTTCTAAATTTCCCATCTGTGATTTTTACCAGGTTATCTCCCCTTCAACTTAGAAGATTTAATATAGATTTGCATATGAGGTTTTTGTGTGTGCAACTCTTCCTTCATTAATGAACCAATTTTGCTCGTCTCAAACATTATGACTAACAAGTGGAGATGCGCATATTCTAAAATTTGTGATCTGTGACAATTTTAATCAGGTTATCTTCCCCTGAACTTAGATTTATTATGGATTTTCAAATGAGATTCTTGTGTGCGTAACTCCTACATTATTGAACCGATTTTGATGAAACTTTGTAAACATGGCCACTAATGAGTGAGCATGTGCATATTTCCAAAACTTCCATTTGTGGTGATTTTTTACAAGGTTATCACCCCTTCAACTTATAAGATTGAATATAGATTTGTACATGAGATTTTTGTGTGTGGAACACCTTCATTAATGAACCAATTTTGATCAAACTTCTCAAACATTATGACTAACAAGTGGGCATATGCATATTCCAGAATTTTTTATCTGCAACAATTTTAACCAGGTTATCTCCCATGAACTTTGATTTGTTATTAGTTTTTCAAGCCCAACATTCATAGGTGCATTCAAGTAAGCTAGAAGTAGGGGTATTAATCACCTTCAGTGATAGTTCTAGTTTGATCACTCCCAAACCTCTGTTCAGTTGGGAGCTGATCAATCTCCCGGAACTGTTTGACATTCATCAAGAATGACTGATAGGCAGATGTCTTATCAGCACTTGTTCCAGGACTGAGAAGTGATCATTTTAACTGTTCATCTGTTTTTTTTGTTAGCAGATAATGCAGTGATTAAAGTCTAGCTCCATGTTGATATATAAAGATACAGGAATTGACAACAATACTGTAAAAAGAGACAACACTTTTTCTACAGTATTTTTGCTATTTCCTGTATCTTTATAGATCAATATAACAAATATTTGTCTGTATTTAGCATCACGATAGATATAAAAGAATATCTCTGTGGAAGTGACATAAAAAATATTTTCTAAAATGACTGTCATGTCATTATTATGCCCCGACTGCCAAAGGAGGATTTGGGGTATCTAGTCCATCTGTCAGTCCATCCGTTCATCTGTCTGTACAAACGTTTTGCATTGTAATTCCAAAGCCATCAGTTAGATTTGGATCTCCTTTGGTATACTGATAGACCTGCATGGAGGAATGGATATGGACAAGGAATCTGGTTTCGTCCAATGATTTTTAGCTCAACTTTGGCGAAGCCAGATTTGAGGCATTGCCATGGCCCATCGTCTGTCGTGCTGTCAACACGGCTCGGGCTAGAGGCCGTATTTATGAACCGATCTTTACGAAACTTCTTGGGTACCTTTGTTATCACCGTGGAACGAGAACGAGTGTTTTGGGTCCGGTCCGAAATTCAAGACGGCCGCTGGCAGCCATTTTGTACAAAATTAGGTGCAATCAGATTTTTGTGCAGAACTTCCATATGAAAGCTCTGATTTGAATAATTTTTTGTTTGAATGTTTAGTACCATGGGATACATCACATATAATACAGGTTTTTTTCTTGTGCGTAAATTATGCAAATTAGACTAACTTTGATTTATTGAGTGTTACTTTCAGCACTGTAAGTGCAAATGCCAATACGGCTCGGGCTAGAGGCCGTATTTATGAACCGTTCTTTACGAAACTTCTTGGGTACCTTTGTTATCACCATGGGACGAGACCAAGTGTTTTTAGGTCCGGTCTGAAATTCAAGATGGCCGCTGGCAGCCATTTTGTACAAAATTAGGTGCAATCAGATTTTTGCGCAGAACCTCAATATGAAAGCGCTGATTTGAATAATTTTTTGTTTGAATGTTTAGTACCATGGGATACATCACATATAATACAGGTTTTTTTCTCGTGCGTAAATTATGCAAATTAGACTAACTTTGATCTATTTAGTGTTACTTTCAGCACTGTAAGTGCAAATGCCAATACGGCTCGGGCTAGAGGCCGTATCTATGAACCGATCTTTACAAAACTTCTTGAGTACCTTTGTTATCACCATGGGATGAGAACAAGTGTTTTTGGGTGCGGTCTGAAATTCAAGATGGCCACCAGCAGCCATTTTGTACCAAAATTAGTGCAATCAGTTTTTTGTACAGAACTTCTGTATGAAAGTTCTGATTTGAATAAATTTTTGTATGAATGTTTAGTAACATGAAATACAGCATATATAATACAGAGTTTTTTTTCGTGCAGAAATCATGCAAATTAGATGAACTTTGATTTATTCAATGCTACTTATACACAGTAAGTGTCAATACGGCTCAGGCTAGATAGAGTCTGTATTTATGAACCGATCTTCACGAAACTTCTTGAGTACCTTTGCTATCACCTTGGGACGAGAACGAGTGTTTCTGGGTGTGGTCCAAAATTCGAGATGGCTGCCAGTGGCCATTTTGTACAGAAATTAGGTCCAATCAGTTTTTTGTACATGACTTCTATACAGCTCTAGCTAGAAGCTGTATTTATGAACCAATCTTTACAAAATTTCTTGGGTACCTTTGTTATCACTGTGGGACGAGTGTATTTTTATACTGTACCAATGACCCAGACATAGCTGGTGCTAACTCTTAAAATACTAGGGCCAAACACAAATTTTGCCCCCAATCCCCAAAATTTGCATCTAAAACCAAAGAAATCATGTCCTGAAGGTCCTCCATACTTTGCCCTTACTGCGCATGCGCAGTGTCAAGGACGTTCCGAAATTGGCGCCAATTATCATTCTTTGTTTGGCCCTTCATCAGTTAACATCTCACTGATCTTTGTGCTTGTAAATCTCAGTTTAAATGATGCCAGACACATAAATATTGGAGAAATGGTGATTCTAAGGAGGATATAGAAGGAGGAGAGGAAAAAGGAGTGACAGAAAATATTCAGGGCTGTAACTTAAAATTTTCTAGTGAAATTATGTTACGTTGCCTATATTTTTATACTGTACCAATGACCCAGACATAGCTGGTGCTAACTCTTAAAATACTAGGGCCAAACACAAATTTTGCCCCCCAATCCCCAAAATTTGCATCTAAAACCAAAGAAATCATGTCCTGAAGGTCCTCCATACTTTGCCCTTACTGCGCATGCGCAGTGTCAAGGACGTTCCGAAATTGGCGCCAATTATCATTCTTTGTTTGGCCCTTCATCAGTTAACATCTCACTGATCTTTGTGCTTGTAAATCTCAGTTTAAATGATGCCAGACACATAAATATTGGAGAAATGGTGATTCTAAGGAGGATATAGAAGGAGGAGAGGAAAAAGGAGTGACAGAAAATATTCGGGGCTGTAACATAAAATTTTCTATTGAAATTATGTTAAGTTGCCTATTTTCGAGGCATGGGCCTGTTGTTGTCATTCTTGCTATGAAGTTGCACTGCTTATTCAGTGTTTCCTCTCCCCTTATCCTGTAAGTACCCCCTTGCTATTCTCCCATGCTTTTGGCATATTTTTGAGTAAGATTACTAATAAATTTTCTTGGGAGAATTAGCTTGGTAACAGAATGATTTCTGTTATTTTCCCCATGTTTACGTTTTCACCCATGGGTGTTTAGACGTTGTGTTCTGCATCTACCATCTGATGTTCTGCAGATTCTTCCCTGGAAGTCTCTGTTTTGCATCAGATAGTGTATATTTTGATAACTGATTTCGGGCCAGGATTGTCAGTGCCTGGAGTCATGTTTTCTAGTGTTTATACACTTTTTGTTTACATTGGCAACAGTCTCTTTTGAGGGGGGCTTTTTGCCTTTGGAGTAGTTTACTCATTATAAGATACATTATTATTTACCGTAAGTGTTGCATTAATTATTTAAAATAATTTTAAATTTTTTGACCACACTTAGCCTTGGGATCCATTGGGGCTCAATGTTACTTTTCAGAAACTTGGGCTTCGCTGAAAAAATATTTTTCAAAAATTCTTTTTGATTGCTATTGTTTTTAGCTCACCTGAGCGAAGCTCAAGGGGAGCTTTACTAATCACTTTCTGTCCGGCGTCCGTCGTCCGTCGACTGGCGTCCGTCGTCCGTCGTCGTCCGGCGTCGTCCGTCCGGCGTTAACTTTACATTATCGACTTCTCCTCCTAAACCACTAGCCCAATTTTATTCAAATGTTGGCTAAATGTTTATTACCTAATGCCAATTCAGATTTGTTCAAATGAAGTTGCCCCTCCTCCTGGGTGGTGCCACGCCCCCAAGGGGCACCAAAATCTTTGTAAATCTTCTTCTCATGAACCAGCAGTAGCAGAGACTTGATATTTGGTGTGCAGCTTCCTTTTGAGGTGTAGACTCAGATTTGTTCAAGAGAAGTTTGTGGGGCTATACTTGGCGTTGTTATGAGAGGGGCAAAATTTTTTGCCCCGCCCAAAATTTCTATTTTCCAAACCGAGAGGCTGATTTGAACCAAATTTTATGTGAGGGCTTATTGGGTCATGAGTACTTGATTTATGCAAAAAAAATTTTTACTGCAGCCCCGTGGGAACCGCAGGAGCTAAAAATAGAAAAAATTTAAAACGCCCATATCTCCAAAACTGCACGGCACTGAGAATTTTTATTTGGTGTGCAGCTTCCTTAGGACCAACAGAAAGGATTGGTAAAAAAAAATTGCCATCGGTTTTATCATAGGGTACAGTTTCGGGACTTTGAAAAAGTGCTGAGTCAGCACTTTTTAACACTGTAGGCAATGGGAAAAACATTAAAAAATCTTCTTCTCCAGATCCAGCAGGCAGAATCTTTTGATATTTGGTATGCAACATTGTAGGGTGGATCTGATTCAAGTTTGTTCAAATCGGCCCCCTGGGTTCATATTTGGGCTCAGTATAGGAGCCCGATTTCGAACTTAGTGCATTTCAGGCAAATTTCTTAAAAAATCTTCTTCTCCAGATCCAGCAGGCAGAATCTTTTCATATTTGGTATGCAACATTGTGGGGTGGATCTGATTCAAGTTTGTTCAAATCGGCCCCCTGGGTTTATATTTGGGCTCAGTATAGGAGCCCAAATTTGAACTTACTGCATTTCAGGCAAATTTCTTTGAAAATCTTCTTCTCCAGATCCAGCAGGCAGAATCTTTTGATATTTGGTATGCAATGTTGCGGGGTAGATCTGATTCAAGTTTGTTCAAATCGGCCCCCTGGATACATATTTGGGCTTACTATAGAAGCCCGAATTCGAACTTAGTGCATTTCGGGCAAATTTCTTAAAAAATCTTCTTCTCCAGATCCAGCAGGCAGAATCTTTTCATATTCGGTAAGCAACATTGTGGGGTGGATCTGATTCAAGATTGTTCAAATCGGCCCCCTGGGTTAATATTTGGGCTCAGTATAGGAGCCCGATTTCGAACTTAGTGCATTTCAGGCAAATTTCTTAAAAAATCTTCTTCTCCAGATCCAGCAGGCAGAATCTTTTGATATTTGGTATGCAACATTGTAGGGTGGATCTGATTCAAGTTTGTTCAAATCGGCCCCCTGGGTTCATATTTGGGCTCAGTATAGGAGCCCAATTTCGAACTTAGTGCATTTAGGCAAATTTCTTAAAAAATCTTCTTCTCCAGATCCAGAAGGCAGAATCTTTTGATATTTGGTATGCAACATTGTGGGGTGGATCTGATTCAAGTTTGTTCAAATCGGCTTCCTAGATTCATATTTGGGCTCACTATAGAAGCTCGAATTTGAACTTAGTGCATTTCATGCAAATTTCTTAAAAAATCTTCTTTTCCAGATCCAGCAGGCAGAATCTTTTCATATTTGGTAAGCAACATTGTGGGGTGGATCTGATTCAAGTTTGTTCAAATCGGCCCCCTGGGTTTATATTTGGGCTCAGTATAGGAGCCCAAATTTGAACTTAGTGCATTTCAAGCAAATTTATTAAAAAATCTTCTTCTCCAGATCCAGCAGGCAGAATCTTTTGATATTTGGTATGCAACATTGTGGGGTGGATCTGATTCAAGTTTGTTCAAATCGGCTTCCTAGATTCATATTTGGGCTCACTATAGAAGCTCGAATTCGAACTTAGTGCATTTCAGGCAAATTTCTTAAAAAATTTTCTTCTCCAAATCCAGCAGGCAGAATCTTTTGATATTTGGTATGCAACATTGTGGGATGGATCTGATGCAAATTTGTTTAAATCGGCTCCCTAGATTCATATTTGAGCTTACGAAAGAAGCTCGAATTCGAACTTAGTGCATTTCAGGCAAATTTCTTAAAAAAAAATCATCTTCTCCAGATCCAGCAGGCAGAATCTTTTGATATTTGGTATGCAACATTGCGGGGTGGAATTGATTCAAGTTTGTTCAAATCGGCCCCCTGGATTCATATTTGGGCTTAATATAGAAGCCTGAATTCGGACTTAGTGCATTTCGGGCAAATTTATTAAAAAATCTTCTTCTCCAGATGCAGCAGGCAGAATCTTTTGATATTTGGTATGCAACATTGTGGGGTGGATCTGATTCAAGTTTGTTCAAATCGGCTTCCTAGATTCATATTTGGGCTCACTATAGAAGCTCGAATTCGAACTTAGTGCATTTCAGGCAAATTTCTTAAAAAATCATCTTCTCCAGATCCAGCAGGCAGAATCTTTTGATATTTGGTATGCAACATTGCGGGGTGGATCTGATTCAAGTTTGTTCAAATCGGCCCCCTGGATTCATATTTGGGCTCACTATAGAAGCTCGAATTCAAACTTAGTGCATTTCGGGCAAATTTCTTCAAAAATCTTCTTCTCCAGATCCAGCAGGCAGAATCTTTTGATATTTGGTATGCAACATTGCGGGGTGGATCTGATTCAAGTTTGTTCAAATCGGCCCCCTGGATTCATATTTGGGCTTAATATAGAAGCCCGAATTCGCACTTCAGGCAAATTTCTTCAAAAATCTTCTTCTCCAGATCCAGCAGGCAGAATCTTTTGATATTTGGTATGCAACATTGCGGTTTGGATCTGATTCACGTTTGTTCAAATTGGCCCCCTGGATTCATATTTGGGCTTAATATAGAAGCCCGAATTCGCAGTTAGTGCATTTCGGGCAAATTTATTAAAAAATCTTCTTCTCCAGATCCAGCAGGCAGAATCTTTTGATATTTGGTATGCAACATTGTGGGGTGGATCTGATTCAAGTTTGTTCAAATCGGCTTCCTAGTTTCATATTTGGGCTCAATATAGAAGCTCGAATTCGAACTTAGTGCATTTCAGGCAAATTTCTTAAAAAATCATCTTCTCCAGATCCAGCTTCAGAATCTTTTCATATTTGGTAAGCAACATTGTGGGGTGGATCTGATTCAAGTTTGTTCAAATCTGCCCCCTGGGTTTATATTTGGGCTCCGTATAGGAGCCCAAATTTTAACTTGGTGCATTTCAGGCATATTTCTTGAAAAATCTTCTTCTCCAGATCCAGCAGGCAGAATCTTTTGATATTTGGTAAGCAACATTGTAGGGTGGATCTGATTGTGATTCATGAACATATTTATTTGTAAAGTTGATAGAATCTTAGACAAAATTTGCAGAAAAGATCTACTATAGAAGGGGTGGTATCCAGGGTGAACCGTTTACCCAAATCTAGCAGTACTAATGCATTATTCACACAAATCTTCATTCAAATTTTATGACCCCCTCATTGGAACACACGCATTCAGCTCATTCCAACAAAGGTCATATGCCATGTTTTCGAGACAAAGGAATAAAAATTTTAGTTATTCATGAAATTTTTAGGCAACTGTTGTCTGTTATTCACATTGCTTCATGAAATTTCAGTACTTTTAGAAGTTACCTCAGTAATCAAGGGTTAATTCCCCTTAATTAAATGTCGCCTCTAAAAAACAACCACTTTGCATATCTTACCTTTTTACCAGCATAACTGCCAAAACTTGTCAGCATTCTTCGCAAAAATTGCTATTCAAATTTTAATTTTTGTCTCTTAAACATACATGTACTTATCGCTTGTAAATACCCCATTGGAATGAGCTTTTTGAGCTCATTCCAATGAGAGGTCGCACACCATGCTTTTTGAGTCAAAAAAGCAATTTTTTTAGTTATTCCAGAATTTCGTACGTAAAACACAGCTTTATGACTTCACATTAAAATGAGCTCTCTAAGCTTGTTCCAATCAACATTCACGCATTATGTCTTTCACACAAAAAATAAAATTTTCCATTTATTCAGGAATTTTGTTTGCAAGAACACTCTTAACCCCCCCCCCCCCCCCCCCCACACACACACACACAAACACACACACACACACACACACACACACACACACACACACACACACACAAACACAGACACACACATCTAAAAGTTCGTCAGCAAAAAAACAGTTACTTCAATTTTTAAATGCATTATAGGAACAACTTGCCTAATCAAATTTAAATACTTTTGCATCATTCTGCATCTAGAACAAACCATTTACCATATCTTTACGCAAAATTCTCCAGCATCATTCACAAAAAAACACCATTATTTATATATTCACATTTCTGTCTCAAAAATATACCTGATCTTCCCATACCCCTATTGGAATAAGCTGTTTGAGCTTGTTCCAATGATGATAAAAAAAAATAAAATTTGTGAAAATTTTTGTTTTCTTGCATGCAAATATATACATGTAGCACATGGAAGATATCCACAGTTGGGGAGAGATGTCCAAGGCTATCTCTTCACATTCCTTGTTTGTGCTTCATGCTAAACCAGTTTGTCTGCAGAGATAAATTTGCTTTATTAAAAATCATTGGAGATTGGCCACACACCAATGATTTTAAATAAAACTAATTTTAGGTAACAAATGTTGAACTTCAAACAAAATCTATCACTCAACCAGTTAATGTTGATGAGGCATGACATGGTGAAGGTGACCTAAAATACTTCTTAGAGTCACTTTGTCAGGTGAGCGATTAAGGCCACGTGGGGCCTCTTGTTTCAATATTAATGGATCATGTTATTATGTATCTTTGCTTTTAGGGGTTTGTGCGAGTACTAGGACTTGTTGTTGTCTTTTCACAATGAAAAGATATTGTTCAAATTGTAATAGGAAGAAATCTTCCTCTGACTTTCAGGATCAGTGTATTAATTGTAGTCAGTGTACTCGCACTAACTCCTGTTCAATATGTAATTTTTGGGATGATAAACATTGGAAACGTGTGTCACGATATATTGTTAGCGGGGAAAGGACCATGCCGGCCCTTTCTCCACAGGGTCACTCTAGTCTATCAGTTTCTATTTCAGAGGAACAAGAACAGGGTGATGTTTCCATGTTATCCTCCAAAAGTGCGCTTCAGTCGTCACAATTGAATACAGAGCTAGCGGCAAAAGTGCTCATGGAGATACGACAGTTGCCTAAGAGGTCCCTAGTAGGATCGACGGCGCTGTCGTCCGCTAGCTCGCCCGGTGTAGCGTCCATTCACCGAATGGCTCGGCAGCCGGGTTCGTCTGTTGCGGTCCAGGAAGGAGTTTTGGGTGATGCGAGCACTATAAACATACAAGGTGCACACCCAGTGACGGCGGATATAAGGAGAGATCGGAGGAAGTCTTCTAGTTCGGTTCCTAGCTCGTCCAGGTCCAGCCGGGCCGCGAGCGAGAGAGGCCCCTCTCTCGTACAACAACATCTGGGACCAGATGTTGTGGTACAAAATGTGTCGCAAGCGGAGCACACGTCCGTTGCTCGGGACGCTCTGTTGTATAGGCAGTCCGCTGAGACTGCTCAGGCTTCCTCATCCTCTCAGCAGTGCACTCGACCGCACCTTGGCTATGTGACCGCGGATATTCTACCAGCTTCGCCGATCAGGGATTCATCGGCGACCAGGTCATGCCATCCGGTAGCCAGGGACACGAGGCCGATAGACTCTGGACGTTCGCATCGGAAGAGTATGCGGGAGTCAGTTGATGTGGAGCTTCCCGCGGCTAAGCAGCGAAAGACCGCTACTCCGCAGGCCTCGATGACGGACGTGCTAGCTCAGATAGCACAAATTATCGCAGCATCCCAGCAACCGACAGAATCGGTGTCGGATCGGGAATTATCCGACGGCGCTGGGTCGGTACGCTCCGCCGAAGCATCGGGTGCGGACGACCGGGAGCATCGAGAGGTCCGACCGGATGGCGAAAGGGATACTGATGACTTGGAGCTATCCCTTTCGGAACAACATAAAGCTGCCGTGGACTTCATCCGGCACTTCCTTCCTCAAGTTGTTCCGTCGGGCCAGACTGCTGCTGTACCGGATAAGAGACTGATAGCGTCATTGGACACTGATTTCTTCGAGCGGTTCAGAGACATTGTCCCTGAGTTTCCGTCTCAGTCCAATAATGTCACAAGAACATTTGAATTATTGAACGACGCTATCTTCAAGCTTGCTTCCAAAACAGGCAAAGCTGGTTTCTTGTCCACCAATGCTCTTAACCTGCCTTTCATTAATTCAAGGAATAAATTCGATACGGCAGGACAGGGTGTTCCGAGAGTTCCTTTGCTTCTTGACGACGAGGCGGAAGACTTAGAATTGTCATTACCGTCGTCAACGTCCATTCCAACCGCAGTGTTGGATACGACAATTACGTCTAACAGGGCAAGTTTAGACGCTTTATCTTACGCAGACCACCTTACTAAGGCGTTATCACTACGTCTACAAGGGAAAGAATTCCAGGATATTCAATCCTCTTTAAGACTTCTTTCAAGGGCAGTGGCTTATTCCACGTATAACTCCGCCCTTTCAGTGGCAAACCTGGAGTTGGTTAGACGTGACGCAGCCCTAGCTACATCCACACGCGTGGATAGTAAGGTGAAGAACTCTCTCAGAGTCGCTGCGGTCTCCGGAGAGCTTCTCCTCGACGGCAAGCTTTCTGCAATCTACGAGAAAATTACTAAGAAAGCTTCGGATTCTCTGCTGTTTAAATCCGCTTCCAAAAAGTCGGATACGGCAGAAAAGAGTAAGACAGGCACTTCTGGGACTAATGCGCCCAAGAGAGGTTCCTATAGAGGTTCCGGTGCGTCCTCTTGGTCTTATTCAAGAGACCGTCAAGGCAGCGACTCACGTTCGGGACGTCCTTCGGGCCGGGACAACCGGTCAGACGCCCCGAGGTCGACGGGACGAGGTGCGGGTCGTGGAGGACGTGGTTTCTCCTCCCGCAGGCCTCGCAGGTCCAGGAGGTGATGGTATCAACCTCTATCGTGTTCCGGTTGCCGGAAGGTTGTCGAGTTTTTTAGAAGTGTGGGCGTCGATTACGGACGACCCTTGTGTGAGAGGGGTGATTTCGGAAGGTCTAAGAATATCCTTCAAACGAAAGCCTCCTTTAACTCGAAGTCCAAAATGGACTCAACTTCCGTCAAATCCGCAGAAAAGAGACGCTCTGTTATCGGAGGTGCAGTCTCTTTTAATGAAGAATGCGGTAGAGGTCGTAGAAGACCAGGAAACACTGGGATTCTACAGCCATCTGTTTCTGGTTCCGAAACCAGACGGCTTGTTCCGTCCAGTCATAGATTTGAGCTGGATAAACAAGCTGATCGTCGCTCCAAAGTTCTATATGGAGACGATTTGATCGGTCAGAGTGTGTATTCGGGTGAACGATTATGCTACAAGCATAGATCTCAAAGATGCGTACTTTCATGTCATGGTACATCCGACATTCAGAAAGTATCTACGCTTCACAGTCCTAGGAGTGGTGTATCAATTCCGAGCGATGTGCTTCGGATTGAACCTAGCACCCTGGGCTTTCACTCGGGTAATGAACTCGGTAATGATATATTTCCGAGCTCATTCGTCTGCGGTAACGTCGGCCTACCTGGACGACATTCTTCAGAGGCACGGCAACTAGTTAACGCTTCAGAACGATGTGCAGAATCTGCTTCTATTGCTCCGATGTCGGTTTTGTTATAAACGAGAAGTCGGATCTGGTGCCGTCCAAGTCATTCACTCATCTGGGAATGAGCTTCGAGACGCACAACAATCTCGTTCGTCTGCCGTTAACCAGAGCGAAATTAGTCAGTTGTTACGCTCGCTATTGTCTTCATGCAGACAAAGTCTCAGCGAGGGAGTTCATGAGACTGATAGGTCTGTGCGGAGCCGCTGCAGATCTCATTCCGATGGGGCGGTTACGCACTCGTCCTCTCCAAATTTTCTTGACTCAGAATTGGAGTGTGAAGATTCATTCGCTCGACATAGATGTTCTCTTGTCAGATCAAGTGAAACAAGAGATTCAGACTTGGGCAAACATTCAGTGGTTGACTCAGGGAGTTCCGCTGCAGTTGCTGGATCCGAGTTTTACGATCATGACGGATGCCAGTCAAACAGGTTGGGGTGCATCATTGGTCTCAACGGATTCGAGGTGCCAGGGTCTTTGGGATCCACAGTTCCTAAGCAAGCACATAAACATCAAGGAAATGATGTCAATTTGGCTTGAGTTACGTCAGTGGATGGACATTATTCAGAAAGCTCTGTCCAAATTCTGTCAGACAATATGACAGTAGTGGCGTATATCAGGAACCAAGGAGGCACTCATTCCGTTCCGTTATTCAATTTAACGGAAAGAATCCTTCTGTTTGCTCTAGAACATCAAGTTCTACTTTCGGTCCGTCATATACCGGGTCGTCTGAATGTACTAGCAGACTCCCTTTCACGGAAGGGTCGCTTGTTGCCATCGGAGTGGACTCTCAACAAACAAGTATTCAATCAGATTTGCTACCAATGGGAACGGCCAATGATAGACTTATTTGCGACACATCTCAACAATCAGTTGCAGACGTATGTGTCTCCATGTCCGGATCCAAGAGCATTTGCAGTAGACGCTCTATCAATCTCATGGGACGGAATGATAGGATATGCGTATCCTCCAGCGCCGTTAATGCAGCAAGTATTGCTAAAGATAAAGCAATCTCAATGCAAGATTCTGTTGGTAGCATCTCTGTCTCCACAGAGACCGTGGATAAATCTACTCAGGTGTCTGCTGTGGGACCTACCGCGAAAGCTTCCTCCACGAGAGGATCTTCTTTTGCAGGGGAAACCGCGTCAACTGCATCACAACCCGCAAGGTCTCAACCTTCATGTTTTTCCGTTGTGCGGTCCTTCTTGCACGGCAAGCATTTTACAGGACGAGCAGTGGACGCGATTTCTAACTGTAGGAGGACCTCCTCTTCGCTAAACTATGTGGCTAAGTGGAAGGTTTTTCGTCGTTGGTATAGGGATCATTCTGTGGATATTTTTGATCCCTCCATACCAGACATTGCAAACTTTCTAGTATACTTGTTTGATGAAATCAAACTGCAGCCTGTTACTATTAAGGGTTATAGGTCTATGTTATCGGATACCTATGCCCACCACGATAGTTTACAAATTGGATCTAATGTCTCTTTATCTAAGTTAGTTAGAAACTTTTCGATAAATAGACCCAGAACTCTTAGATTAATTCCTAAGTGGAATTTAGCTTGGGTTCTTCTTAAACTGAAGGAAAAGCCATTTGAGCCTCTTGGGACAGTAGATTTCAAATTCTTGTCTTATAAGACGGCTTTTCTCTTAGCTTTCTCTTCTGCTAGAAGAGTCAGTGAGCTTCATGCACTATCGGTGGACGATTCTCACTATTGTAGTGTCGGGAACACTATCACCTTCACTACTAATGTGGGTTTTTTAGCTAAGAATCAGGCTCCTAATAAATATCCGGAACCTATTGTTATTAAGGCTCTGCCATCTTCAGACGGGCGTAGGCCTTTACTCTGTCCTGTTAGAGCTTTACGTATTTATAGACAAAGATCTCAGTTTATCAGAAAGGGACGAAAACGTTTCTTTCTGTCTCTGATGCCTAATAGAAAGGACATTTCGGTCCATTCTATTGCTAGATGGATTCAATTAACTATTCGTACTGCTTATGAAAATTTATCTTCAAGTCAGCAGTCTGTGCTTAAGATTTCGGCTCATGAAGTAAGAGCTCTTTCTACATCTTGGGCTTACGCAAATAGTGTTGCTATTACAAATTTAATGAAGGCTGCTTATTGGTCTCAGACATCCACATTCACGAATTTTTATCTCAGAAATATTGAGTCCATTTCTGGAGACCTGCATTGTTTAGGTCCGTTATCTGTTGCTCAGAATGTCGTCCACTAAACAGTTGCAACTATAGTTATGCAGGCTTTCTGTTCCGGCAGTGACTCCGTCCTGCTGCCCTCTTCGCTCTGGGGTATTTGACCCAGGGCAAGGGGAAGGGGGGGGGGGAGGGTGTTCCCTTAGGTCACCTGCTTTATAATGAAAAGCAAGGGAATTCCTCCTCCGGAGTCAGTAATTCTGAGTCGTTTCCGGGATGGTTTTAAAGTGTAATATTAATGTTAAAAATTCATTCATGTCATATTTTTAAAGTGTAGCTCGGTGTGAAGCATTTGTATATGTCAAGTGTCAAACGGGCGTTAATATACAATCCTCAGACACTTTTAAAGAATATAAAAAGTCTCAATTCTCTGGACTAACTTGATTTATTGGCTTACTTTAAAAATAATTAGTATAATGGGTTATACTGGATGTTAATAGAGAACATGAATGTTATTGTGCTCAATTATGAAGGGTATTGTATCTTTCTAATTTATTATAAAATAAGAAAGATACATGTAAAGCCTAATACTCCTTTTCTCCTTGAGGAGTTGACTCTGTTATATAGTTGAGCTTATTGGATTTTCCTCTATGTCCTAGGCCCTCCAGCCTTTTTACTGTTCAGCTATGCCTGGGTCATTGGTACAGTATAAAAATGTTAAAAAATTTATAGTAATTTATATATTTTTTATACTTAACAATGACCCAGACGGGGATGGCCCTCCCAGGAGTTGGGAACTCATACCTCCCCGCTGAGTACATAGCACTGACCAGGCACTGCCGGTAAGAATGATAATTGGCGCTAATTTCGGAACGTCCTTGACACTGCGCATGCGCAGTAAGGGCAAAGTATGGAGGACCTTCAGGACATGATTTCTTTGGTTTTAGATGCAAATTTTGGGGATTGGGGGGGCAAAATTTGTGTTTGGCCCTAGTATTTTAAGAGTTAGCACCAGCTATGTCTGGGTCATTGGTAAGTAAAATATATAAATTACTATAAATTTTTTAACTTTGGGTGCAGTCTGAAATTCAATATGGCCACCAGCAGCCATTTTGTACCAAAATTAGTGCAATCAGTTTTTTGTACAGAACTTCTGTATGAAAGTTCTGATTTGAAAAAAATTGTGTAGGAATGTTTAGTAACATGGAATACATCACATGTGATACAAGTTTTTTTCTCGAGCAGAAATTAGATGAACTTCGATTTATTCAGTGCTACTTATACACAGTAAGTGCACATGTCAATACGGCTCGGGCTAGAGGCTGTATTTATGAACCGATCTTCACAAATCTTCTTGGGTTACCTTTGTTATCACCTTGGGATGAGAACGAGTGTTTCTGGGTGCGGTCCAAAATCCAAGATGGCTGCCAGTGGCCATTTTGTACCAAAATTTGGACAATCTGTTTTTTGTACACAACTTCTATACGGCTCAGACTAGAGGCCGTAGTTCTGAATCGATCTTTACGAAACTTCTTGGGTACCTTTGTTATCACCGTGGGACGAGAACGAGTGTTTTGGGGTGCGGGCCAAAATTCAAGATGGCCACCAGCAGCCATTTTGTACCAAAATTATTGCAATCAGTTTTTTGTACAGAACTTCTGTATGAAAGTTCTGATTTGAATAAATTTTTGTAGGAATGTTTAGTAACTTGGAATACATCACATATAATACGGGTTTTTTTCTCGTGCAGAAATTATGCAAATTAGAGGAACTTTGTTTTGTTCAGTGCTACTTATACACAGTAAGTGCACATGTCAATACAGCTCGGGCTATAGTCTGTATTTATGAACCGATCTTCACGAAACTTCTTGGGTACCTTTGTTATCGCCTTGTGACAGGAACGAGTGTTTTGGGGTGCTTTTGTTATCACTGTGCTATGAGAACAAATATTTTTGGGTTCAGTCAGACCCACTCTGGGATTCAAAGATTTCTTTTCTAGTTTAGCATCTAACTGTCACACCACCTTTACAATACTTTACCTATACATTTGTTACAGGCTATGGTCAGCATTTATGTACAGACCGTTACAATACTTTATATGTACTTTTGTTATCAGGTCATTACCTAGATGTGTGTCATTGCTGTGTCACATACTATACATGTACATGTCTTACACAAGTTGAGCTACAGTGTCATTGACACTTTCATTCCCAGAGTTATGGCACTTTTTTCCATCTGTCTGTAGAAACATTTTGCATTGTAACTTCAAAGCCATCAGTTGGATTTGGATCTCCATTGGTATGATGATAGACCTGCATAGGGGAACGGATATGCAAAAGGAATGGGTTCCATCCAATAATTTTTCCCAGAGTTATGGCCCGTTTCCCCTTCTCTCTGTCAGTCCGTACAAATGTTTTGTATTGTAACTTCAAAGCCATCGGTTGGATTTGAATCTCCTTTGGTATGCTGGTAGGCCTGCATGGTAGAAAATTGATAGCTGCCATCTAGATGGATATGCACAAGGAATGGGTTCCGTCAATACTTTTTTCCAGAGTTATGGCCCTTTTTTTTTACTCTCTCGGCTTAGAAAGAAAATTTTTATGTCCCGCAATACCTTTAAGACTACTTCGAACATGCCTGCGGGTCGGGGCTAGTGGCACACGCATTGCGTTGCCCTTGTTTTAGTTTTTGTTGGCAGCCATGTTGGATTTTGGATGTTATCTTGAAATTGACTAACATAAGCAAGATACATTGCCCAGAATCAGTTTTAGTGACCACAATTTGATTTGATACCTTTTTTGTCTATCTGTGACTTCTACCTTCAGAGATATAGGATATTTCAGTTTTGCTGGCAACCATATTGGATTTTGGATGCCATCTTGAAAAAGAAGTGACAAATGCAAGGTACCTTGTCCAGAATCAGTTTCACTGACCTCAAAAACCCCTGATTCGATATCTCATTTGTCTACTTGTGACTTCTACAGCAAGAGATATATGATATTCCAGTTTCGTTGGTGGCCATTTTGGTTTTGGCCGCCATCTTGGAAAATCGGAAATGGTCAAGATGGCTGCTAGGCTAAAATGAATTGATAGGTCCAAACGAACCTCCATAATAAATTTGGCGCTTTTGTCGACCAAGTAACATTATGCCTAAAAATGTTTGCTCAGCCACCTGACTATATGTGGGGCAGATTTAAGTGTGTTAAAACCAAGTCCTTTGAATAATATCTGGGCACCCCATTGGAGCCCAAATTTTTACTTGCGTGGTGCAATGTGATGAATATTCTTTAAAAGTTTTCTTCTGATGAACCCCCAATCAGAATCTTTTGAAATAGGGTACACACCTTCCTTAGGGTAGTCAGATTCAGGTTTGTAAAAATCAAGTCCCTGGGTTAATACTTGGGCTCCTTATTGGAGCCCAAATGATAACTTAGTCCAATATGAGGAATAATGTTTAAAAATCTTCTCCAGAACCACTAGTCAGAATCTTTTGATATATGGTATACAGCACACTAACAGGGGTCATATTCCAATATGGTTTTTTTTTTGTAAAATGCGCTTTTAGTGTCACAAGTGAGTTTTCATAAAAATAGCTGACTGAAAGTTTGTACTGCATTTAGTGAACACAAAGCAATGACAAAGTAAGTTATTTATTGGTGTTTAAGGTCACATATTTCTGCACAATGGCTAATCATGACCACAACAGTTTTACAGGGGGAAGAAGCCAGAGTACCCAGAGAGAACCACCGAGCAACAGCGAGCAACTGTAAGCTCCCCGACATATTAACTCTACACAAGCAGGGTTAGCATTGGTTGATAACAAGTGCACCATTGACGTGCAGTACGCCTTAGTACACAATGCCACCGTGCCCCCACATGGGCAATGGGGGTGAAGTGTCTTGCCCAAGGACACAACACGGTTGCCTGACAAAGTAAGACTTTAGGATATAACAATTGAACTCACTATGGAAATAAACTCTTGCTCAAGTCAGATAGTGAATGTGGCTGATCAAGAGATGAAAAATAAAAATATTAATAATAACTGCTCAGCAACTACTGAAACTCGTGAAACAATCACCCCAAAAGAGTGTAATTATACACTTTATAAATCTCTTTTCATGAATTTCCCCTAAAGTTCATCCTGTCTGGATTCGTCTTGTTGGGATATTTCAGCCATTCGTCATGTTGGGATGACACCCCTCATACATCTTACAAGTATAAATTTCTAGATGTTAAAATTTCTTGCCTGATGTTCCCTATATGGGTTAACATGGGGGGGGGGGGGGGGGGGGGGGGGGTTTGGATGATCCAAATTTTTTTTGAGGGGGAGGGGGGCATGTGCCCCCTCACCCTACACCACCGATTCTTACCCATGATCCCTGTAACAATCCCCTAGCAAAAGCATATTAGGTCTAATGCAAGCACTACAGTGTAAATAAAGGCAATATTCCCATGCTGTTGGGGCTTCATAATTAGCTCACCTGACTGAAAGTCAGGGTGAGCTTTTCTGATCACTCTTCGTCCATTGTCCATCCGTCTTCCGTCGTCCTGCGTGAAGGTGGTGTTTGAGCCTCTTTTTCCTAAACTACTGGCCACATTTTAATTAAATTTCATGTAAATAGTGGTTATATATATAGGGGCATTTTGATTTTTATGCAAATTAGGTTTTGGCTCATATTGAGCAGAGGGGTGGGGAAAAAATTGCCAAATTTTTTGAAAATCTTCTTTTGATGAACCACCAGTAGCAGAGACTTGATATTTGGTATACAGTGTCCTTTTGAGGTTTCGAATCAAATTTGTTCAAGAGAAGTTTGTTGGGCATTATTTGCCTTCGTTATGGGAGGGGCAAAAATTTTGGCCATGCCTAAAATTTCTATTTTCAGAACCATGAGGTCGATTTGAACCAAATTTGATATGAGATGATAATGGGTCATAAGTAGATGATTGATGCAAAAAAAAATTTTCTTGTTGCCCCGTGGGAACCTCGGGAGCTAAAAATAGGAAAAACCTTAAAACTGCCATATCTCCAAAACTACACTGCACAGAGAATTCTTATTTTGTATAAAGCTTACTTTTATCCAGTAGAATAGAATGGTTAAAAAAAATCCCAATCGGTTCGATCACAAGGTACTTTTTTCAGGACTTTGAAAAAGTGCTGAATCAGCACTTTTTAGCACTGTAGAAAATGGGAAAAACATTAAAAAATCTTCTCCAGATCCAGCAAGCAGAATCTTCTGATATTTGGTATGCAACATTGTAGGGTGGATCTGATTCAAGTTTGTTCGAATCGGTCCCCTGGGTTCATATTTGGGCTCAGTATAGGAGCCCGATTTCGAACTTAGTGCATTTCAGGCAAATTTCTTAAAAAATCTTCTTCTCCAGATCCAGCAGGCAGAATCTTTTCATATTTGGTATGCAACATTGTGGGGTGGATCTGATTCAAGTTTGTTCAAATTGGCACCCTAGATTCATATTTGGGCTCACTTTTGAAGCTCGAATTCGAACATAGTGCATTTCAGGCAAATTTCTTCAAAAATCTTCTTCTCCAGATCCAGCAGGCAGAATTTTTTGATAGTTGGTATGCAACATTTTTGGGTGGATCTGATTCAAGTTTATTCAAATGGGCACCCTGGATTCATATTTGGGCTCACTATAGAAGCTCGAATTCAAACTTACTGCATTTCAGGCAAATTTCTTAAAAAATCTTCTTCTCCAGATCCAGCAGGCAGAATCTTTTAACATTTGGTATGCAACATTGTGGGGTGGATCTGATTCAAGTTTGTTCAAATCGGCCTTCTGGGTTTATATTTGGGCTCAGTATAGGAGCCCAAATTTGAACTTAGTGCATTTCAGGCAAATTTCTTTGAAAATCTTCTTCTCAAGATCCAGCAGGCAGAATCTTTTGATATTGGGTATGCACCATGCTTGGGGGGGTGAGATTCAAGTTTGTTCAAGCCAAGTGCCTGGGTTTATATTTGGGCTCACTGTGGTAGCCTGAATTATAATTTAGTTCAAAATGAGGAATTTATCCAGCAGTCAGAATGTTTTGATATTTGGTATGCAGCATCCTTAGGGGGGTGAGATTCAAGTTTGTTCAAGCCATGTTCCTAGGTCCATATTTGGACTCAAAGGGAGCTCGAATTTTAACTTAGTTCAAAATGAGGAATTTTCTTTAAAATCTTCTTCTTCAGATCCAGCAGTCGGAATGTTTTGATATTTGGTGTGCAGCATCTTTAGGGGGCGGTGAGGTTCAAGTTTGTTAAAGCCAAGTCCCTGGGTTCATATATGGGCTCCCTGTGGGAGCCGGAATTATAACTTAGTTTAATATGAGGAATATTCTTTAAAAATCTTTTTTTTTTTAGATCCACTGGTCAGAATTGGTTTTAGCTTTTCTTAGGAGGAGCAGATGCAACTTGTTGAAATCAGTTCTCTGGGTTGATATTTAGGCTACCATGTCAGGTGAGCACCCTCAGGCCCCCTGGGGCCTCATGTTTTTTAACATGTTTCCTTTTTATAATATTTATTTGTTGTGCACCTGTAAACCCACTTCTACTGTATACCCACCTACATGTACATCCACCCACAGTGTATTTCAAACTGAAAAAAAATGCCAAATATGCGACAATTGAAAATGCCTTAAAACATGCCCTGTTGGCTTCACACCAAGTTCACCGACATTTTATAGAATGAGCCTCGTGGGCAAGGGTGGCACTACAGGAGATGGTCGACCCTCGTAAAACAGGCTTTTATCCCACTTCCCTACCTCACCAACCTGCTTCCTTGAGTGTGCTCACTCAAATAAAAAATAAATCTATTCACCCCGCCCCCCCACCCCACAAACACACACATGCATACATGTATTTTATTGTTTTCAACAATCAATCAATCAACACGGGACAAAAACAATGAAGGAAAGAAAACTTTTTTTACTGAATAGTTCGGGCCTCAGTTTCATTGGTTGGGTATAAAGTGGAAGAAATGTATTTATCCACTCTCTTAAATGCTAGCTTCATGGGCCATTTCTTGTAAGGAAAATACAAATGAACGTAGTAACGTCATCGTAATTGAATAATGGTGTGTTTTCAAATATATTTTTTTGTTTATTGTTCGAGTTTGCGATCAGGAGTTTATTTGCATAGCTATATTATATCGCTGCACCACTCGCTGCTATCCATTGATGCATGTCGTTGGCGTTCTGTTTGAAGTTTTTCCACTCATCTATAATTAGCTTCGATAGGCAGGTGGTGGACCCGTATATTACAGAGTGATCACCGGGTGTGACGAAGATGGGGTTTTAAATGGAGCGTACACGTAATGTTACATTTACATGGATTGCTCTGGCGTTGTGCACGCAGAATTCTGTAATGTTGAAGTTTCACCAATTAACATTGGTACCAATGATCTGAAATTTTGCCATTTTCACTTATAACTTTCAAGTTGAGCTACAGTGTCATTGACATTTTGCTCACATTAACCTCTCACAATTTGTGAAATAAAAACTCTCAAGTTGTATTTCAATTTCGCAGTGTTTCATCGATCGAAGTGGTGATGCACTGAAAGTTCAAACAGCACAATAAGACTGGTCCTCTCTGCTTCAGAAGATTGTAAGCTCAACTTTGACATAGTCAAATTTGAGGTTTTGTCATGGCCCGCCGTCTATCTGTCCATCTGTCCATCTGTCCATCAACAATTCAATACAGTTCAGACTAGAGGCCGTATTTATGAACTGATCTTTTCAAAACTTCTTGGGTACCTTTGTTATCACTGTGGGATGAGCTTGTGTGTTTTTGGGTGCGGTCCGAAATTCAAGATGGCCACCAGCAGTCATTTTGTACTGAAATTAGTGCAATCAGTTTTTTGTACAGAACTTCTTTATGAAAGTTCTGATTTGAATAAATTTTTGTTTGAATGTTTAGTAACACCGAATACATCACATATGATACAAGTTTTTTTCTTGTGCAAGTTAGATGAACTTTGATTTATTCAGTGCTACTTATACACAGTAAGTGCACATGTCAATACGGCTCAGGCTAGAGGCTGTATTTACGAACTGATCTTCATGAAACTTCTTGGGTACTTTTGTTATCACCTTGGGCCAAGAACAAGTGTTTTTTGGGTGCGGTCCCAAATTCAAGATGGCTGCCATTAATATTTATCTCACTCATTTGGTTTGGTGCAGAATACCACTTGAGGCTTTGCCGCTCATGGTATTCTTGCGGCCAATCAAAATCATGTGATAAACTTTCACCCGTTTGAAGAAAGTTATGTATTGAAGAAAATGACATTCCTCTGCAGGGATACTGCTGAGGGAAAAACTGCATCAGTTTTTTATTGGACTGTCATGATTATTCGATTAGTCTACTAACCGTTGACTATTGTGGTTGTCACATGTTTGTATTTGTAGTTGACCGTTGTTCATTTTCAAAGTGGTACAAGGTGGGTTTAAATTGCATTGTATAATGAGGTGAGTGAGCAGATAGATTATTAACTTTTGAAATGTCTAACCATCGTTACTTGTAACATCCAATGGCCTTTGTTCTCTGCAAAGTTATTCAACAATGTAATTTGAAATTTAAGTACTCAATAACTGAGTACTGGTTTTATATAATCAGCACTCTGTTAATTAGTATTAAAGAGCATTGTTCAGATAGTGTACCCTTTGAATAATTTGCAGTTTGGGGGGTGTTATTGCAGTCTGCCTAGTAAATAGAATCTTTGGTCTTGTACACTTGAACGACCCCACTGGGACAGTCCTCGACTGTGAAAGTGGGAAAGTTATCACAACGGTCAGTTCATTTGTCCTACCAACTTGTAACTGCAAATGGCGGGAGGTTTATGGTAAAAAACTTCTGGAAATTAGTTATAGAAATGAAACATTTGTATAAACATTCTTTAGTTTAAATTCTTCAGATAAATTGGAGAGTTTTGTTGTGTTTTGGTGTTTCCATTTTATCTCAACACACAAGTGTACACAACCATACATCGTCAGTTTCAAATTTGTAAGTGTGTTAGAGATTGTTTGTTGAATTCAGAATGTATAGGAAATTACTAATAATCAAATAACAGATTAGTTGACTATGAAAATTAACAGTTGTGACAACCCTAGTTTTTCAATACGTGTAGTGCTGAGGGGGATGGGGATGTGCTTTTGATGGAGCTATCCCCATCAAAGGCTGGATAATGTTTCAGAATTCAGTTATAAAGTAAGATTACACAGCTATCAAATCTTGTATCGGTACCTTACTTATTAACAACTAAAGTTAGATTTTTTTATGTGTACCCATACTATGTATGGTACACATAATGCCGGCATCCGGGGTGACCATCCGTCGTTCGTCCATCCTTTGTCCATCCGTCTGTCCGTCCATCTGTCCATCCGGCATCCGGCATCCGTATCCATTTCTTTGGCATTCGATAACTTGAAAAATATTGCTTGGATTGTCAAGTTACTTTATATTTGTGTTCAGTTTACTGATGTGCCGAGCTGTATAGTTTTTGGTGTAAATCGGATAATTTGATCTTAAGATATTAACCCTTTATCCTTCAAATTGAAAATTCCTCTAATCTCTTTGGCATTCGATAACTTGAAAAATATTGCTTGGATTGTTCAGTTACTTTATATTTGTGTTCAGGTTACTGATATGCCGAGCTGTATAGTTTTGGGTGTAAATCTGATGATTTGATCCCGAGATATTAACCCTTTATCCTTCAAATTGAAAATTCCTCCAATTCCTTTGGCATTCGATAACTTGAAAAATATTACTTGGATTGTCAAGTTACTTTATATTTGTGTTCAGGTTACTGATGTGCCAAGCTGTATAGTTTTTGGTGTAATTCTGTTATTTTGATCCTGAGATATTAACCCTTTATCCCTCAAATTGAAAATTCCTCCAATCCCTTTGGCATTCGATAACTTGAAAAATATTGCTTGGATTGTCAAGTTACTTTATAATTGAGTTCAGGTTACTGATGTGCTGAGCTGTATAGTTTTTGGTGTAAATCTGATAATTTGATCCAGAGATATTAACCCCCTTTATCCTTCAAATTAAAAATTCCTCCAATCCATTTGGCATGAGATAACTCAAAAAATATCAGTCCGCTTGTCATGTTACTTTATATATTTATTCAGGTTACTGATGTGCTGTATAGTTTTTTATGTAAATCTGATTATTTGATCCGGAGATATTAACCCTTTATCCATCAAATTAGACACTCCTCCAATCCATTTCTATATGTACCCATACCTTGTATGGTGTACATTATGTCGGCATCCGTGGAGGCCCTCTGTCATACAGCTTTCTACTAATTGCGCGTATGGGTACACATCTGACGATTTCATCGGCCTATTTTTGTACAATAAGACAGAACAAATTGAGGTTGGGGTAAGGGGGACAGGTATTAGTAACCTGAGATGTAGTCGTTCACGTGTTTCACAAGCACCATAGTCGTGAGTGAAATATCCAAAGAGGCTTGTTGTTTTCTATCCCTGTACTCAACTAGAGTTGTGTTCTTTATTTATACTACAATTTAAGCAATAAAACAACACACGGATTGGAGTGGATTATATTTGTTTTTATTTAAAAAATGTCATATTGGTAATCAAATCATATTTGTACATTAGATAAAATCATATACATCTTTTGGCCTTATTGAAGGCAATTTGATCTGCTTCACAAATACAATTTAGACTGGATCAATCATCATGAGGTGACCAATGAAATGATGTCAGTCGTGAACGTGACAGGCGTCTGGCGAAAGATCAGAGATTTTTAAATCATGATGATGTGATCAATAAAAAGCTGTCAGTCATGGACATGACAGAGATAAACTGAAAGGTTAGAAATCTGATTGACTGATTGATTACCAGGTTGCAAGATCCACCGTGGGTGAATGAAGATTTGTATTGCAGACCAGGTAACCGACTGAATTGGGGAGGCAAGACTGAGAACGGTGTTCTCTGTCCTGCCACTGCCACTTCAAGACAGAATGCAAACCAAACCACCAAAGAGCTAATGAAGCAACCTGAAGAAAAAACAGGGAACAAAAAGAGAACAGGATGGCAGAGAAGAGGAAAAAGGGGTGCAAGGAGGGGATGGTGGGCAGTTTAAGAAAGCACACTGAATACCAAGACACTGCACACATTTGAGTAAGCAGAGAGAATGGGTAGTTTCTTAGCATATTAACAGTGGAGCTTTCAAGTCCTTGTGCTATATTTGGTAAAGACTTCAGGGTTTTTCCTGGAAATTTAGCTGACTGTGACCCACAGCATGAGATTGGAATGTCATTATCAAGAACAATAACCTTAATTGGTCATGGCAGTGAGCCAGCTGAAATGATTCAGGTCTTGGATAGTAGTTGCTTGTGACCCATATACAGACTGACATGTTTATGCAAGCTCTGTTGTAGAAACCAGTTTTGAATTGAAAAAATAAAAAAAAAATTTTAAAAAATCACCAGTTTTGAAAAAAAATCACCGTTTTTGAAAAAAAAAACAGCTTTTGAAAATAAATTTACCACTTTTGAAAAACAAATTCTAACCACATTTGAAAAAAAAATTACCACTTTTGAAATAAATTGTCATTTTTTCAAAACTGGTTATCTTTTTCAAAACTGGTTATTTTTTTTTCAAAACTGGTCATTTTTTCAAAACTGGAAAACTGGAGAAAATTAATGGAAAATAGTTCTTTTTTAGTTTCAAACTTTTTACCAATCTTCAGCCTTCAAAACCGGATGTCTCCTGGTGCCGACTTGAATCTGTCTGACATGTGCAGGATGCTGGGTGTCGACTATACAGTTGACAGAAGATATCTGCATTGTTTTGTACGACATCGAAGAATCGCCACCTCTTCTAATACTAACTCGTTAAAACAAGAGCAACACGAAGCGTGGCATATGCCCCCTCCCAAAATGCCAAGTGTATCAAACGCCAAATTTATAGAAGTAGCTGTAACCTAAAAAGAACTAGTGGGGGCCGCCAAGGGTGGCTAATTCTCCCGAATTAATTCCTTGATACTGTAATGCCTCGATACTGTAATGCTGTGATACTATAACTAATAATACGGTCTAGCAGAATTTTAAACCTCTTACTTGGCAAAAAATCAGTAATTTGACCTTGAGGTCAAAGGTCAGTGTTATATGTGGGTCATGATGATACGCGACACATAGTCTCATGGTGATACACCCACATGCCAAATACCATAAGCCTAGGTCAAAAGATAAAACAGTTCTGAGCCAGACATGAATTCCATCTATAGACGGACGGACAGATGGAATTGGGTTTATGTGTTATTTATGTATTTATGTATTGATGTTTAAGGTCACATATTTATGCACAATGGCTAATCATGACCGTGACGGTTTTACGGGTGGAGGAAGCTGGAGTACCCGGAGAGAACCACCGAGCAACGACGAGCAGCTGCCAGCTCTCCAACATCGTAACTCCGCACTGCAGCACAGGCAGGGTTAGATTGGTGGAAGACATGCGTACCATCGACGTGCAGTACGCCTTAGTACACGGCGTCATCGTGCCCCCACACGGGCAATGGAGATGAAGTGTCTTGCCCAAGGACACAACGCGGTTGCCGCAGGTGGGATTCGAACCGAGGACCTCTCGGCTTGCAGCCTGCATCTCTACCTACTGAGCCACCGCGCTCCCGGTTTATGTGTTTAAATTTATGTGTTTATTCCAAAAAAACATGTCCAAATAGTCAAAAAAGTGATTTTTAGGAAATTTTTTGGGTGGTAGCTAACCATAACCCTACCCTACTACTGACTGACCCTAACCCCTACCCCTCCCCCTACCCCCCCCCCCCCCCTACGATCATAAATTTGCACTCTGTGACCAAAGGTGAAAAAAGATTTGTAACCCCCACCTGTACTTGAAAAATAAGTCACATAAGCCAAAAATAGCCACATAAACCGAAGAACAGCCGGGGCAGACATAAACCCCTTCCGTACTTACGACTAAACACTTAAACCCATTTCGTTAGCTCGGACGTACTGACTGACAGATAGACGACGCCACGACTACATTCCCCCGAAATTAGTTTTCGGGGAAATAATTATTTAAATCCAACATTGATGACAGCAAATATGTTGGACGGACACATTTTGCAATCATCTCCTAAGTTAAACAAGGGCAAATAACTATGTAAATATTTATGCGAAGATGTTAATTCTGTTTCAGGATCCGTTCCCCCATATTGAGGTATAAGCATGGCAAACATTATTTGAATTCAACAAATAATGACAGTGCCACAGCAGCAAATATGTTGGACGGACACATTTTTCAATAATAATCCCCTAAGTTAAACAAGGGCAAATAACTCAGTAAATCCTTCAGCAAAATTATTAATTCTGCTGTAGGATCCGTTCCCCCATGTTGAGGTACAAGCGTGGCAAAATTTATTTGAATCTGACAAATAATGACAGTGCTGGAGCGGCATATATGTTGGACACGTACTTACTGACAGATAGACGACGCCACGACTACATTCCCCGAAATTATTTTTCGTGGAAATAATTATTTAAATCCAACATATGATGACAGCAAATATGTTGGACGAACACATTTTGCAATCATCTCCTAAGTTAAACAAAGGCAAATAACTATGTAAATGATTATGTGAAGTTGTTAATTCTGTTTCAGGATCTGTTCCACCATATTGAGATATAAGCATGGCAAACATTATTTGATTTCAACAAATAATGACAGTGCCACAGCAGCAAATACGTTGGACGGACACATTTTTCAATAATAATCCCCTAAGTTAAACGAGGGCAAATAATTCAGTAAATCCTTCGGCAAAATTATTAATTCTGCTGTAGGATCCGTTCCCCTATGTTGAGGTACAAGCATAGCAAAATTTATTTGAATCTGACAAATAATGTCAGTGCTGGAGCGGCATATATGTTGGACAGACACATTTGTGTAACGAACATACATAACGTAAACAACGTAGCTAACTTGTTTGAACAAGTTACTTATGTAGTTTGAACAAGGTAGCAACTTGTTTATTCAAATTAGCTGACTTGTTCAATAAAGTTACTAACTTGTTCAAGGAAGTTAGCTAACTGACCAATCACAGATACCAGTTTATTATTTTAGCTTTCCCATTCGTTATTACTCTATTCACAATTGATAGAGCAAAGATGGGAGTGTTTGGGCATCGTGTCCACGTATTGCTAGCTGGTGATAACAGCAGGCTTCCATGGAAAACACAAACTAAGTATAATAGGTGCCTGGGCTATCATTAGCGTGGGTTTCGTTTGGAGGAATTATGTGCCTGTACGACAAAGATTATGTGACCACATGTTACACTAATCGCAAATGGCCAGTGCATGTCCAAAAACCGACTTGACACCCAACTGTACACATGAGCTCCAAAACGTCCACATTCCAGACTTTTCCTTGAGAAGTACAGAGGCTATAATTTGGGCGCCTGGTGCACTCCAAAACAACTGAAAATACTTTTCTACAAACCTGACTAACTGATATGTTGCTCCTTTATCAACGAGAAAAGTCACTAGCCGTCCATCTGTTCCTTGGTTCACTGCTGATATAAAATGGGCTAAAACTGAACGCCGGAAAGTAAAACGACAGTGGAGACACACTGGCTTGACAGTTCACCATCAAATATTTCATGACAAGAACAATAAAGTGAACTTCATGACAAAACGTGCTCGCCAACATCACTATAGCGAGAGAATATCTAACACCAAATCATCCAAAGTGTTATATTCGCTAGTGAGTGAACTCTACGGGAAAACGAAATCATCCACTCTTCCCACCAACATAGAAATGGACGACCTCCCAAATGCCTTCGCTGATTATTTCCATAACAAGATTGCTACTATTCGGTCACAATTTGACACTTATGAGGGGCAAGCCGAATTTCAGCCATTCATTGGCTCGCCACTTCAGTCATTCCGTCCTGTTTCTAGTGAAGAGGTTAGAAAATTATCGCTTCAGCTCCTCCTAAATCGTGTACACTGGACCCGATTCCCACAAAACTTTTTCTGAAGCATATTGATGCTATCATCGACCCAGTCACTGCTTTGCTGAATTTTTCGCTGTCTTCTGGCATTGTCCCGACATGCTTTAAAAGGGCTGTTGTTGTGCCTCTTTTAAAAAAGCCTTTGTTGGACCCTGAAACTCTAAAGAACTACAGGCCAGTGTCCAATCTCCCTTTTCTTTCCAAAATCCTTGAAAAGCTCGTTCTTGCCCCACTAAAAGAACACCTGGAATATCATTCGTTAATGGAAAAGTGCCAGTCTGCTTACCGCAAAGTGCAGAGTACTGAAACTGCACTGATCCGAATAACGTCTGACCTTCTGACCACGTCTGATGAAGGAAAAGCGTCCCTGCTAACGCTCCTCGATTTATCGGCGGCGTTTGATGCATTGGACCATACAATTTTAATTCGTAGACTCAAAACTACTTTTGGCATCAGTGGATCTGCTCTTAAATGGTTTGCCTCATATCTATCCGACCGGTTCCAACAAATTCAAGTTGGAAACTCGCTTTCATATGAACGTGCGCTGAAATTTGGAGTCCCACAAGGTTCAGTACTCGGCCCTATGCTATATCTCCTGTATACACAACCACTTGGTGACATTATCAGGAGCCACAGAGTTGGGTGCCACATGTACGCAGACGACACACAGTTATATGACCATGATACAGTTAACCGATCCGCCCAGCTTGTTTCAAACGTCGAGGAATGTTTGTCATCGGTGAAGTCTTGGATGTTGGCAAACCAACTCAAACTCAACGATGACAAAACCGAAGCGATGTGGTGCGCAAAACAATCCGTCGCAAATTCCATCACAATTCAGCACATTTCTGTAGGCGAGAACTTGATCCATTTCACCGATAGTGCGAAAAATTTCGGAGTTCATTTGGACACCACTCTTTCAATGTCCTATCAAATATCAAACATATGTAAGTCAGTATATTTTGAAATTAGAAGGCTAGGTCATATCCGAAAATATTGAAGTTTAGACGCCACAAAAAAGCTGATTTCATCATTCATCTTGAGTCGATTAGATTACTGTAATGCACTGCTTTTCAACGTCCCGGACAACCAGCTCCAAGGTTTACAGAGGCTGATCAACGTTGCTGCTAGGATTGCTCTACGGACGAAGAAAAGGGAACACATCTCACCCGCCCTTGCCAAGCTGCACTACATCCCAGTTAAAGACCGGATAACATATAAACTAGCAATACTCACCCACCAGAGAAATTCGGCTGACTTCCCAGGCTACCTTAGCGAACTCCTCATACCATACAAGCCGCAGTGATCATTGCGATCCAGCGACGAAGGGCTTTTAACTCAGTTCGCGGGGAATTTGAAGACTGTAGGTGACAGGGCTTTCGGGATCAGCGCACCCCGTGTGTGGAACTCGTTACCCAAAACCTTACGAAATGCACCATTTCTTGAAAGTTTTAAAAAGGGACTAAAAACCTACTTATACCAGAGGAACTTCCCAGGCTATCCCTTCGCTGACACACAAACCAGGTGACTTTATTGATTTTTATGTGTACCCATACTATGTATGGTACACATAATGCCGGCATCCGGGGTGACCATCCGTCGTTCGTCCATCCTTCTTTGTCCGTCCGTCTGTTCGTCCATCCATCTGTCCGTCCGGCGTCCGTATCCATTTCTTTGGCATTCGATAACTTGAAAAATATTGCTTGGATTGTCAAGTTACTTTATATTTGTGTTCAGGTTACTGATGTGCCGAGCTGTATAGTTTTTAGTGTAAATCGGATAATTTGATCTTGAGATATTAACCCTTTATCCTTCAAATTGAAAATTCCTCCAATCCCTTTGGCATTCGATAACTTGAAAAATATTGCTTGGATTGTCTAGTTATTTTATATTTGTGTTCAGGTTTCTGATTTGCCGAGCTGTATAGTTTTTGGTGTAAATCTGATGATTTGATTCCGAGATATTAACCCTTTATCTTTCAAATTGAAAATTCCTCCAATCCCTTTGGCATTCGATAACTTGAAAATTTTTGCTTGGATTGTCAAGTTACTTTATATTTGTGTTCAGGTTACTGATGTGCCGAGCTGTATAGTTTTTGGTGTAAATCTGTTATTTTGATCCTGAGATATTAACCCTTTATCCTTCAAATTGAAAATTTCTCCAATCCCTTTGGCATTCGATAACTTGAAAAATATTGCTTGGATTGTCAAGTTACTTTATATTTGTGTTCAGGTTACTGATGTGCTGAGCTGTGTAGTTTTTGGTGCAAATCTGATAATTTAATCCTGAAATATTAACCCTTTATCCTTCAAATTGAAAATTCCTCCAATCCCTTTGGCATTCGATAACTTGAAAAATATTGTGTACCCATACTATGTATGGTACACATAATGCCGGCATCCGGGGTGACCATCCGTCGTTCGTCCATCCTTTGTCCGTCCGTCCGTCCGTCTGTCTGTCCATCCGTCCGTCCGTCTGTCCGTCCGGCGTCTGTATCTATTTCTTTGGCATTCGATAACTTGAAAAATATTGTTTGGATTGTCAAGTTACTTTATATTTGTGTTCAGGTTACTGATGTGCCGAGCTGTATAGTTTTTGGAGTAAATCGGATAATTTGATCTTGAGATATTAACCCTTTATCCTTCAAATTGAAAATTCCTCCAATCCCTTTGGCATTCGATAACTTGAAAAATATTACTTGGATTGTCTAGTTATTTTATATTTGTGTTCAGGTTACTGATTTGCCGAGCTGTATAGTTTTTGGTGTAAATCTGACGATTTGATTCCGAGATATTAACCCTTTATCCTTCAAATTGAAAATTCGTCCAATCCCTTTGGCATTCGATAACTTGAAAAATATTGCTTGGATTGTCAAGTTACTTTATATTTGTGTTCAGGTTACTGATGTGCCGAGCTGTATAGTTTTTGGTGTAAATCTGTTATTTTGATCCTGAGATATTAACCCTTTATCCTTCAAATTGAAAATTTCTCCAATCCCTTTGGCATTCGATAACATGAAAAATATTGCTTGGATTGTCAAGTTACTTCATATTTGTGTTCAGGTTACTGATGTGCCGAGCTGTATAGTTTTTGGTGTAAATCTGATAATTTAATCCTGAAATATTAACCCTTTATCCTTCAAATTGAAATTTCCTCCAATCCCTTTGGCATTCGATAACTTGAAAAATATTGCTTGGATTGTCAAGTTACTTTATAATTGTGTTCAGGTTACTGATGTACTGAGTTGTATAGTTTTTGGTGTTAATCTGATAATTTGATCCAGAGATATTAACCCTTCATCCTTCAAATTGAAAATTCCTCCAATCCCTTTGGCAGGAGATAACTCAAAAAATATCAATTCGATTGTCATGTTACTTTATGTATTTATTCAGGTTACTGATGTGCTGTGCTGTATAGTTTTTTATGTAAATCTGATAATTTGATCCGGAGATATTAACCCTTTATCCATCAAATTAGACACTCCTCCAATCCATTTCTATATGTACCCATACCTTGTATGGTGTACATAATGTCAGCATCCTTGGTGGCCCTCCGTCATACAGCTTTCTACTAGTTGCGCATATGGGTACACATCTGACGATTTCATCGGGCTATTTTTATCTATCTTATTCGTGATTTCTTTTGTAAAGCGCTTAGGGCTTTTATTAGGATAGGCACTATATAAGTGATACATATTATTATTATATGTAGAGCTACGCGCTATCCAACCTCAATGAGTGCTATCAACGATAAGGGTCTGTGAAAGGTTAGGGTTATTTTGGTGTCATCGTTGGGTTGTAGTTTGATATTTTCAATTGAGCTTCAACAACAGTTTCAACAAAATGAGTCATATCGTGTGTGGGGCAATTTTGCGGTGGTAGGATGAGCCGAACAAACAGGAAAGATCAGCCCAGTGGCAGCGAGCTATCGTGAAGCTTTACTAGCCCGACAAAAGCATGCCGCTTATCAGTGGTTGAAGACGAGTACGCCATCTACGTGTTGTACCACTCATTACCCACTGTGACCCAGCCTGGGCAGTTGAGTATCTCACTGAAGGACACAATGCAGATGACGAATCGCAGGATCAAACCATTCCTTAATGGTATTTATTTTGTTATTGGTGTTCAAGGTCACATTTCTGCATACTGACTGATCGTGACTACCACGTGGAGATAAAGTCAAGGTTAGTCAACCGATTATACTCAGGTTGTTCATTTTAAAGGACTTCCACCCCCAAGTAACCTTGTTTTAAAATGCTAGCAACTTTTTATGCCCGCCGACTGATCTAGTTGGGGAGGGGGGGGGGCATCTAGTGGAGAGCTTCGTCCGTTCGTTCGTACGTTACGTATGTTCGTTACACAAATGTGCCTGTCCAACATATATGCCGCTCCAGCACTGTCATTATTTGTCGGATTCAAATAAATTTTGCTATGCTTGTACCTCAACATGGGGGAACGGATCCTACAGCAGAATTAATAATTTTGCTGAAGGATTTACTGAGTTATTTGCCTTTGTTTAACTTAGGGGATTATTATTGAAAAATGTGTCCGTCCAACATATTTGCTGCTGTGGCACTGTCATTATTTGTTGAATTCAAATAATGTTTGCCATGCTTATACCTCAATATGGGGGAACGGATCCTGTAATAGAATTAACATCTTCGCATAGACATTTACATAGTTATTTGCTCTTGTTTAACTTAGGAGATGATTGCAAAATGTGTCCGTCCAACATATTTGCTGTCATCATATGTTGGATTTAAATAATTATTTCCACGAAAAATAATTTCGGGGGAATGTAGTCTATCTGTCAGACAGTACGTCCGAGCTGATGAAATGGGTTTAAGTGTTTTGTCGTAAGTATGGAAGGGGTTTATGTCTGCCCCGGCTGTTTTTCAGTTTATGTGGCTATTTTTGGCTTATGTGACTTATTTTCAAGTACAGGTGGGGGTTATGTGTCTTTTTTCACCTCTAGTCACATAGTGCAAATTTATGATCTGGGGGGGGGGGGGGGGGGGGGGGGGGTGGTGTAGGGATTAGGGTCAGTAGTAGAGTAGGGTTAGGGTTAGCTACCACCCGAAAAATTTCCTAAAAATCACTTTTTTGACTATTTGGACATGTTTTTTAGAATAAACACATAAATTTAAACACATAAACCCAATTCTGTCTGTCTATCCGTCTGTAGACAGAATTCGTGTCCGGCTCAGAACTGTTTAATCTTTTGACCTAGACTTATGGTGTTTGGCATGTGGGTGTATCACCATGAGATTGTGTGTCGTGTATCATCATGACCCACATATAACACTGACCTTTGACCTCAAGGTCAAATTACTGATTTTTTGCCAAGTAAGAGCTTTAAAATTCTGCTAGACCGTATTATTAGTTATAGTATCACAGCATTACAGTATCGAGGCATTACAGTATCAAGGAATTAATTCGGGAGAATTAGCCACCCTTGGTGACCCCCTCTAGTTCTTTTTAGGTTACAGCTACTTCTATAAATTTGGCATTTGATACACTTGGCATTTTGGGAGGGGGCATATGCCACGCTTCGCGTTGCTCTTGTTTTAACGAGTTAGTATTAGAAAAGGTGGTGATTCTTCGATGTCGTACAAAACAATGCAGATATCTTCTGTCAACTGTGTAGTCAACACCCAGCATCCTGCACAGATCAGACAGATTCAAGTCGGCACCAGGAGACATCCGGTTTTGAAGGCTGAAGATTGGTAAAAAGTTTGAAACTAAAAATTTTCCATTAATTTTCTCCAGTTTTGAAAAAAAAATAACTACTTTTGATAAAAAAATTTTCCAGTTTTAAAAAAATAACCAGTTTTGAAAAAAAATAACCAGTTTTGAAAAAAAAATAACCACTTTTGATAAAAAAAAATTCCAGTTTTGAAAAAATAACCAGTTTTGAAAAAAAAAAAAAAACAGTTTTGCAAAAAATAACCAGTTTTGAAAAAACGACAATTTATTTCAAAAGTGGTAATTTTTTTTTCAAATGTGGTTAGAATTTGTTTTTCAAAAGTGGTAAATTTATTTTCAAAAGCTGTGTTTTTTTCCAAAACGGTGATTTTTTTTTCAAAACTGGTGATTTTTTAAAAAAAATTTTATTTTTTCAAAAGCTGTTTTTTTTTCAAAACTGGTTTCTACATCTGTCCTAATTTAAAACCATAGGCTCATTCATTCATTAAAGTTGTGTATTTATAATCTTCAACTTCCCAGAAACCTGTGCTAACAATGAGGCTAAAGATGATAAATATCACCATGAAATCTGTTTTTTCTGGAGAATGAGTTTATATTACACAAGTATGCTTCAGACAGAACTATGATAGCAAACTGAGGCCCCCTATGGTAGAAATCAAAGACTGTGAAGACTTGTATTTTCTTGTTCATGTATATTGTTGTATATAAAACAGGTAAATATTCAGAACACTGATGCCTGTTTATGGTGTGCAAGATCAAGGAGAACTTTCTTGGCAAAAAACTGTTGTTTCAACTCAAAACTTATCATTAATACAACCAGTGTATTAATGGTTCAATTAAATTGAATAAAGTGAATGAAGCTTAGATTTTTGAAGTAAAGCATCTCCTCTGGCAGTCTGTTTATATTGTTTATTGTTTATATTATTAGTCGAGTTGTGACGAAGTCAAACTCGACTTATAGTTTGATGAATGGCGGGCGGGCGGTTGGGCTGGCAGGCGGGCTTATGGGCGGGCTTATAGGCGGGCGGGCGTAAACAATTGGTTTCCAGATGATAACTTGATAATGGTTCAACCCATTTCATGAAACTTCATAGGTAGGTTGGTATAGGTGAGAGGAAGAACCCTATTAATTTTGGATGTGCTTGGTCAAAGGTCAAGGTCACAGTGACCTTGCACGTAGTAAATTGTAAACAATTGGTTTCCGGATAACTTGAATACGGTTCAACCCACATTCATGAAACTTCATATGTAGGTTGGCCTTTGTGAGAGGAAGAACCCTATTCATTTTGGACTCACTAGGTCAAAGGTCAAGGTCACAGTGACCCTGAACATAGTACATCAAAACAATTGGGTTTCCGGATGATGACTTGATAATGGTTCGACCCATGTTCATGAAACTTCATAGTTAGGTTGGCATCAGTGAGAGGAAGAACCCTATTTATTTTGGACTTGCTAGGTGAAAGGTCAAGGTCACAGTGGCCTTCAACATAGTAAATCTGTAAACAATTGGTTTCTGGATGATAACTTGATAATGGTTTGACCCACATTCATGAAACTTCATAGGTAGCTTGGCCTAGGTGAGTGGAAGACCCCTATTTATTTTGGACTCACTAAGTCAAAGGCAAAGGTCACAGTGAACTTGAACATAATAAATCATAAACAATTGGTTTCCAGATGATAATTTGACAATGGTTCCACTTACATTCATGAAACTTCATAGGTAGGTTGACATTGGTGCAAGAAAGAACCGTATTTATTTTGGAATCACTAGGTCAAAGGTCAAGGTCACAGTGACCCTTCACATAGTAAATTGTAAACAATTGGTTTCCGGACGATAAGTTGATAATGATTAAACCCACTTTTGTGCTGTCACAATTCGACTTTGGATCGGTGATCCTATCAGCATTTTTAGCTTAACTTGACAAAGTCAAGATAAGCTATTTCCATCACGCATGCGGAAGTCTGTTAGTCTGTGAGTCTGTTCACATTTTCCTTTAGCACGGGCTACACCCCGCAGTTCTTGTCTGATCATCACGAAATTTCATATGCAGGTTTGGGGGTCACGTCTAGATGAGAACGTCCCCTTTTGGTTGCGATCGGGCAACGGTATGGCTGCCCAAGCCCAAAACCTGAAAACCATTAGCACAGTCTACAGGTCGTATTTATGAAGGGATTTCATTGTAACTTGGTAGGATGTCTCTGTATAATGCCTAGATGAGAACATCCCCTTTTGGGCATGATCTGTCAACCGTGATGGCTGCCCAAGCCCGAAACCAAAAAACTTTTAGCACAATCTGCAGGTCATGTTTAATATGGAGGGATTTCATTGTAACTTGGTAGGATGACTCCTCATGATGTCTAGATGAGAATTTCCCCATTTGGGCATGATCTGCCAACCGTGACGACTGCCCGAGCCCAAAACTCGAAAACCTTTAGCACAGTCTACAGGTCATATTTATTGAGGAATTTCATTGTAACTTGGTGGGTTGACTTCATATAATGTCTAGATGAGAAAGTCTCCTTTTGAACGTGATTGGGCAGCTGTGATGGCTAGAGGGGCCCGAAAACCTTTAGCACAGTCTACAGGTCATATTTATGAAGGGATTTCATTGTAACTTGGTGGGATGACTCCAAATAATGTCTAGATGAGAGCATCCCATTTTGATCGCGATCATTCAGCCATGATGGCTGCCCGAGCCCAAAGCCCAGAAACCTTTAGCACAGTCTACAGGTCATATTTATGAAGGGATTTCATTGTTACTTGGTATGTTGACTTCATATAATGTCTAGATGAGAACATTGTTTGTCATTGCTGTGTCACTCTACATGTACAAATCGATCTTTGGACGCAATTGGGAAACTGACGGCTGCAGGGGCCTGAAGCCCGAAAACCTTTAGCACAGTCTACAGGCCATATTTATGAAGGGATTTCAATGTAACTTGATAGGATGACTCATTTTGGATTAATTTCACTGTAACTTGGTAACTTTCGTTGATATACGTTAACTGTGAGGGTCACATACATTAACTGTGAGGTCATATTAACCCACCCCTCAGCTCTTCAGTACAGTGTACACCTCATATTATTTTTTATCAAAAACATAGCATACAGGGAACAGAAATGAACATATTCCCAATTATCACAATTCTTGTCTTATTTCATAATCCTTTCATAAACATTGAACATTATCCTTTTCATCAAACACAACACACAAGTTAAGCTACAGTGTCATTGACACTTTCATTTTATTTTCTTGCATGACACTGTTGCTTTGCATCAAGGCATTTCATTAGCTTTAAGAGGCATTCCGTTGGCTCACATGAATCCCTGTATTATCAATGGGAATACGCACTGATGTGTGACAGCCAGTCAGATGCTTTCATACATTCTGTAGGCAGGATTCCACACATTTTTAGCTCAACTTTGGCGAAGCCAAATTTGAGGTATTGCCATGGCCCCTCTGTCCGTCCGTCATGCACTGCTCACGGCTTGGGCTAGAGGCCATATTTATGAACCGATCTTTACAAAACTTCTTGGGTACCTTTGTTATCACCGTGAGACGAGCTCGAGTGTTTTGGGGTCCGGTCCGAAATTCAAGACGGCCACTGGCAGCCATTTTGTACAAACTTAGGTGCAATCAGATTTTTTCGCAGAACTTTCATATGAAAGTGCTGTTTTGAATAATTTTTTGTATGAATGTTTAGTACCATGGGATACATCACTTATAATATGGGTTTTTTCTCGTGCGAAAAGTATGCAAATTAGACTAACTTTGATTTATTTAGTGTTACTTTCAGCACTGTAAGTGCAAATGCCAATATGGTTCGGGCTAGAGGCCGTATTTATGAACTGATCTTTACGGAACTTTTTGGGTACTTTTGTTATCACAGTGGGACGAGAACGAGTGTTTTGGGGTCTGATCTGAAATTCAAGATGGCCACTGGCATCCTTTTTGTACAAAATTAGGTGCAATCAGATTTTTGCACAGAACTTCCATATGAAAGTGCTGATTTGAATAATTTTTAGCTCGACTGTTTACAGTGAGGGCTATAGTAATGACTTTTGTACGTCCGTCTGTCCGTCTGTCCGTCTGTCCGTCTGTTAACTTTTAGAGTTTTGGTTAAAGTTTGTGGTTAAAGTTTTTTACTGAAGGTTCAAGTGTTTTTTTTTTTTTTTTTTTTTTTTTTTCTTTTCCTGTTTAGTTGACATTTGGAGTTTTGGTTTAAAGTTTGTGGTTAAAGTTTTTTATTCAACCTTCAAGTACAGGCTATCCCCGGTAGTTCTTGTCTGATCATCACAAAATTTCACATGCAGGTTTGAGGTCATGTCTACAAGAGAACATCCCCTTTTGGTTGTGATGGTCAACCGGTATGGATGCCCGAGCCCAAAACCCGAAAACCATCAGCACAGTCTACAGGTCGTATTTATGAAGGGATTTCATTGCAACTTCATACAATGCATTTATATAATGCCTAGATGAGAATGTCCCTGTTTGGGCATGATCTGTCAACCGTGATGGCTGCCCAAGCCCGAATCCCAAAAACTTTTAGCACAGTCTGCAGGTCATGTTTAATATGGACGGATTTCATTGTAGCTTGATACAATGATTCCGTATGATGTCTACATGAGAATTTCCCCATTTGGGCTTGATCTATCAACCATCACGACTGCCCGAACCCAAAACCCGAAAACCTTTAGCACAGTCTACAGGTCATATTTATGGAAGGATTTCATTGTACCTTGATAGGTTGACTTCATATAATGTCTACATGAGAAAGTCCCATTTTGGACATGATTGGGCTACTGTGATGGCTACAGGTGCCCAAAGCCCGAAAACCTTCAGCACAGTCTACAGGTCATATTTATGAAGGGATTTCATTGTAACTTCGTACGATCAATCCACATGATGCCCAGATGAGAATGTTCCCATTTGGTTGCGATCATTCAACCATGATGGCTGTCCGAGCCCGAAGCCCAAAAACCTTTAGCACAGTCTACAGGTCATATTTATGGAGGGATTTCATTGTAACTTGATAGGTTGACTTCATATAATGTCTAGATGAGAACATCCCCTTTTCGGCAACTGTGATGGCAACAGGGGCCTGAAGCCCGAAAACCTTTAGCACATTCTACAGGTCATATTTATGGAGGGATTTCATTGTAACTTGATAGGTTGACTTCATATAATGTCTAGATGAGAACATCCCCTTTTGGGCAACTGTGACGGCAACAGGGGCCCGAAGCCCGAAAACCTTTAAAATATTCCACAGGCCAAAATTATGAAGGGATTTCATTGTAGCTTGGTAGGATGACTCCAAGTATGTGGTTAAAAACCCAGACAAACACCACCACCCCCTACTCCCCCCCCCCACCCCCCCCCACCCCCCCCCCCCCCCCCAATTAGGTTTTTTCTTCTTCTTTTCTCCAATATGCATTTTGAACTATTTACAGTCACTACATGTGGACTTTTTTTTTTTAACCTTACGTACACCCCCCCCCCCCCCCCCCCCAATCCCCCATCCCACCCCATCCCCCTCTCCTCTCCACCGGGGGCCATTTTTTTAGGCACTTTTTTTTTCTTTTTCGTCAAAAATGCTTGTTTACAGTTTTGGTCAAAAACCCACACAAACACCACTGCTCCCCCAGCTTGTAATACAGGCCAGGTTTCAATATAGGTTCCACAACTCCCCCACCCCCCACCCCCACCCACACACACACACACACACACACAAACGTGTCACTTAAGCAATTATTCCCAAAATGCATTTTGAAGGATTGGGAGTTATTACATGCAAAAAAGAAAATTGACTCATATAGCCCAACATTGCTTTATGTACTGCATCTTTAATCCTTTACCTAACACAAGTTGAAGCCAACAGTACAAATTATTTTTCTGAAACATCATATTTTTTCATTTTTATACGCCCGTTTTGAAAAACGGGTCGTATTATGGTATACCGCTGTCCGTCTGTCCATCTGTCTGTCCGGTCACATGTCGTACGATAACTCAAGAACGTTTTGAGCGATTTTCGTGATTTTTGGGTAGGTGGTGTATATCGATGGAGGGAAGCTTCCTTTCATTTAGCGTCGCCGTTCAATTAGGCATTCCAGAGTTATGGGATTTTATTACTTAGAAAATTGTTGATTTTTTACACGTTGTACGATAACTCGAGAACGTTTTGAGAGATTTTAGGGATTTTGGTGTAGGTGGTGTATATCGATGGAGGGAAGCTTCCTTTCATTTAGCGTCGCCGTTCAATTAGGCATTCCAGAGTTATGGGATTTTATTACTTAGAAAATTGTTGATTTTTTACACGTTGTACGATAACTCGAGAACGCTTTGAGAGATTTTAGGGATTTTGGTGTAGGTGGTGTATATCGATGGAGGGAAGCTCCCTTTCGTTTAGTGTCGCCGTTCGATTAGTCATTCCAGAGTTATGGGACTTGATTACTTAGAAAATTGTTGATTTTTTTACACGTCGTACGATAACTCGAGAACGCTTCGAGAGATTTTCATGATTTTTTGGTAGGTGGTTTATGTTGATGGAGGGAAGCTCCCTTTCGGTTGGTGTCGCCGTTCGATTAGTCATTCCAGAGTTATGGGACTTTATTTTTCACATGTCGAACAATCACTTGAAAATGCTTGGAGCAATTTTCATGATTTTTTGGTTGCAAGTATATGTTGATATAAGGAATCTCCCTTTCGATTTGTTTTGCTGTCCGCTTTGTCATTCCAGAGTTATGGGACTTTATTCATCAAAATATAGGCAATTTTCCACATGTTGGACTTTGAACAATTTTCATGATTTTTTGGTGCCAAGTATATGTAACCTGACAAGTACACATGTATACTCATATTGTGTGGTTCCCTCTTGTAATTAATAATGGGCCTATCATGCGCTCATGGCACAGCTGTTTATTTACTTCTAACCATGGCTTATTAGTCCTTATTGGAACAAGCTCATCAAGTTTGATCCATTAATAGGTCATGAGGTATGTTTTGAAGTAGAGAAATGAAAAAATAAAATTTGAATAGCAACTACTAACCGCGCTCAACGTTGCTTAACTTCGGTGATCTGACGAGAACCGGTTACCTCGACACCACCGTGCCCCAATTATGCAAATTAGATGAACTTTGATTTATTCAGTACTACTTATACACAGTAAGTACATGTGTCAATACAGCTCGGGCTAGAGGCTGTATTTATGAACCGATCTTCACAAAACTTCTTTGGTACCTTTGTTATCACCTTGGGATGAGAACAAGTGTTTCTAAATTCAAAATGGCTGCCATTGGCCATTTTGTACCGAAATTAGGTCCAATCAGTTTTTTGTTCTCAACTTCTATATGGCTCAGGCTAGAGGCCGTGTTTATGAATCGATCTTTACAAAACAGCCTTTTTGTACCAAAATTAGTGCAATCAGTTTTTTGTACAGAACTTCTGTATGAAAGTTCTGATTTGAATAAATTTTTGTAGGAATGTTTAGTCACATGGAATACATCACATACAATACAGGTTTTTTTCTCGTGCAGAAATTATGCAAATTAGATGAACTTTGATTTGTTCAGTGCTAATTATACACAGTAAGTGCACATGTCAATATGGCTCAGGCTAGAGTCTGTATTTATGAACTGATCTTCACGAAACTTCTTGGGGTACCTTTGTTATCACTTTGTGACAGGAACGGGTGTTTTGGGGTGCCTTTGTAATCACTGTGCTAGAGAACAAATATTTTTGGGTTCAGTCAGACCCACTCTGGGACTCAAAGATTTCTTTTCTAGTTTAGCATCTAACTGTCACCCCACTTCTACAATATTGTACCTATATATTTGTTACGGTCAGCATTTATGTACAGACCATTACAATACTTTACATGTACCTTTGTTATCAGGGCATTACCTAGATGTTTGTCATTGCTGTGTCACATACTATACATGTACATGTCTTAACAAGTTGAGCTACAGTGTCACATTGACACTTTCATTGAATGCCTATTGGGTAACATTGGATACACACAACCATTGTGGTATAATATGTATGACCCATTTGTTAAGTGATATTTTAGGAGGTCTGTGGTTATAACCATTATATCGTCCTTACTGCTGAAAGTGACCTTTTGCACCAACAAAGAAATAAATATAAGTTAACACAGAACATTGGTTTGGTAATTTTTCAGAATGCGGTAAAGAAAAACTTCAGAAAAAGCTAGAGGAAAAAGTGAGAGACGGTGAAGAAGTACAAAGAATTAAAGAACTTCTGAATGATGTGAAAACTGAGCGAGATTCAATGATAGAACAACTGAGTAGTTCAACAATGGAACTGACTAAAGAAAAAGCTAAAAATAAAGCTTTCACAACTCAAACAAAGGTAAAATCACTTTACAAAAATATGAATAATACAGAGAAAGAAAAGATTAGTAAGTAACCCAGAGGCTCATTATCAAATGAGTCTGAAATGCTCTCCTGGATCAAATTGTCCACAGGAAATGGAGAATGGTTGAGAAGGAGTGAGGTTCTACTCTTTGCACAAGGGATAAATTGTAAACATGTGTCAGAGATGTATTGTTAGAATCAAGTAATAAGACAGAACACGGGGGTGGAGTACAGGGACTAGAATGAATGACCTAACTTTTAGCTTTTCTAATATTTCACATGCACTGAAGGCACACATTAAATACAGGAAAAACTCCACCAAGAGTCATTGATTCCTATCCCCTGTACTCTACCTGAGTTGCATTCTGTATTTATACCACAATTAAACTTGAATTAAATGAATGAAGTTGATATTTTTCAAGAAAAATATCACCTTCGGCAGTCTGATAACTTTGTTGCTTGACACTGTTTTGTGTCGAACCATTTCATTCACATCATAACATTACTCTGATGTGTAATGTCCAATCAGATGCATTCTTACATGACGTTCTTATGTTTTATTCAGATTCCATGGGTGGTGTACCCAGAACATTCCCAATGTCTGTATAGTATGATGTATCAGGTAATATTGAACACAGCATTTGTAGTATAAAATTCCAAACATTTATTCGAGATATATTTTTTATAAAATTGGGTATATGACAGTATTAAGCTATTTGTTAGACCACAGAATTGAAAGTTCTACTCACTGAATTGTACATTGATGCAGATGAGGTTAAATTATCTGAGGAATTATGGAAACAGTAGATTTGAAAAATTGACTATTTTTTAGATGTCATTTTTAGCCCGACTGTTTACAGTCAGGGCTATAGTCATGACTTTCGTCCATCCGTCTGTCCATCTATCTGTCTGTTAACATTTAGAGTTTTGGTTAAAGTTTTTATGTGATGGTAAAAGTTTTGATTTTCAAGGTTGTACCTTTCATTCTTCAAACACTGTATTACAACCTCATTGTTTTTTCATTTGGGGCAGGGTCTACTGAAGCTGTATACAGTGGTTTCAAATAATATTGACATTAATGTAACCCTTTTCAAAACGGTTTTCAAACTTACTTTCTTTAATTTGAAATTAGGCTTCTCCCACATACTTTGTTACTTTCTGTTCTTGCATGATCAATACAACTTTAATAATTGCATTTACAGATATCATTTCTTATACTTGTATGCAGTTTTTTTTTCATTACCTGAGCTTCATGGTTTGAAATATAAAGAAATGCCTTCTGCAGCATACTTCTGTTGTTTTACAAAAAGCAATACAGATGGGGAGGAAATGGGAGTGAGGGACTTTGATGTCTCCAAAACATTGAAGGAAATGGGTGGAATCAATCCACCCCTCCCTCCTCCCCATGTTATCCAGAAGACAAATCCAGTTCTCATTATACGATTCTCTTCAAATTTTATATTACTTTTTTTCAACAAGAAAACACAGGTGCACTTCGAACTTGAAGTATAGTCTTTTAAAATTTAATCCACAAATTTTAAGTTAAAAATTCCAACTTATATTGACAGCACTTATATTTCGTAATCAACAGAGTTATGCAGCTGATGATCTAACTACAAATTTTGTTGACATTTTCAGAAAACACATAATTTTATACTTTCTTTCAGAAAGATGAAAAAAGCAGAATATTTTTCTTGTCACTTTTTACCAAAATTAACTTTCAGTATTATTATAATAGAAGATTTTAGAAAGAGAATGTTTTAAGACTTCATCTTTAACCCTTTACCTAACACATCTTTAACCCTTTAAGCCAACAGCACAAATTATATTTCTGAAACATCAGATTTTTTCATTTTTTACTTCTGACCATTGCTTATTTTCCCTTATTGGAACAAGCTCATCAAGCTTGTCCCATTAATAGGTCATGAGGTGTGTTTTGGGGTAGAAGAAAAATGAAAAAATAAAATTTGAATAGCAATTTTTTGTATATCACGAGTGCAGATATGGCAGATTCGCTGGGTAAACGGTTAACAAAAAATAGTATAGACTATTTTGTGTCTAAGCATTGTCATTGCTGGGACAGTCAGGCTCTATGCATGACATCACTCTAGTTATTACGAAGTTATTGTGTGATGTGTAACTACAAAATAGGTTGGAAAACATTAATTTTTCTCATCACATTCTTTTTCAGGGTGGGATCACTGGCAAAATTCTGCTTTTGAGGCAACAGGGTGACTGAAAATATTTGGTTTCAGCATTTTTGTCCCCCGACCCTTCGGGGGACTATTGTAATCAGCAGTGTCCGTCCGTCTGTCTGTCCGTCCGTCCGTCCATCCGTCTGTCCGTCACACCCTTGTCCGGATGATAACTTTAGTTTGGATGATTTTACTGAAACTAAATTTGGTATGTGTCTTACTTGGGTGGAAATGCAGGTCAAGTTCGAAAATGGGCACGCTCCACTGATTTCTACTGGATTTATTCCCCTTTTTCGACTTAAAAAATACAGTTTTTGTGTTGTCCGGATGATAACTTTAGTTAGGATCATTTGATTGAAACAAAATTTAGTATGCCGCTTATTTGGGTGGAAATGCAGGTCAAGTTTGAAAATGGGCACGCTCCACTGATTTTTACTGGATTTATTCCCCTTTTTCGACTTAGAAAATATGGTTTTTGTGTTGTCCGGATGATAACTTTACTTTGGATCATTTGATTGAAACGAAACTAAGTATGTGGTTTAATTGGTTGGAAATACAGGTCAAGTTAAAAAATGGCCATGCTCTGCTAACAAATTGCATCCTAACAGCTCCCTTGAATTTCCCATCTTGGTCGGGAGACCGGGGGTGTTGCCCTTGTTCATGCAGTTTCAGGTTGAAGCTTTACATTTGACTATTTCTCCCATATACTGTTTGTTAATTTCTACTTTATCCGACATTGTTCACACTTTTTAGCAGATTTAGAAAATTTAATACCTGTCATATGTAGACAACTGATGGCATGTGATTTTTAGCTCACCTACTTCTGAAAGAAGTGGTGAGTTATTGTCATGACCTTTGGCGTCGGAGTTGGCGTCTGCGTCGGCGTCCGGCGTGTCCAATATTGTAAGATTTAATGTTAAGGTTAATTTCTCAAAGATCAGTGGGCCCAGGCCTTTGATATTGCATATGTAGGTTGTAGGGGACTATCAGAACAGTATTTAACCCTGACTCTACGACTTTTTTCCAAATTTCACCTAAAATTTTCTGCCAAAACTTGTAAGAATTGGCGTTTAGGTGTTGTAAGAATTTGTGTTAAAGTCATCTTTTGTGCAGATTGTGCTGCTTTAACTTCTCATTACTGTTGATTTTCATATTTCAATAACAACTGTAGATATTAACCCTACTGTATGCAGAAATTTAACGGAAATTTTCTTTTTTTTCAGTCAAAATTTTCATGTTTTTCTCGGACTTAGTAAATTTTAAGTTGTAAAACTTTGTAAACTTTGTGTTTAGGTGAGTTGTGTTTCCATGTGTCTTTCCAGGCAATTAATATTCTACACTTGGGTTACTGAACTCCATTGCAGTAATATTTAACCCTCATTACATGCATATTTGAGGAATTTGAGGGTGATTTTTTGCCAAAACTTGTAAGAATTAGCGTTTAGGTGTTGTAAGAATTTGCGTTAAAGTCAGCTTTTGTGCAGATTGTGGTGCCTTCACCTCTCATTACTGTTTATTTTCTCATTTCAATAACTACTTTAGGTATTAACCCTACTGTATGCAGAAATTTAACTGATTTCTTCTCCTTTTTTCAGTCACAATGTTCACGCTTTTCTCTGACTTACTCAATTTTAAGTTCTAAAAGTTTGTGTTAAGGTGAGTTCTGTTTCTATGTGTCTTTCCAGGCAATTGATATTGTACACATGGGTTACTGAACTACATTGTGGTAATGTTGCGCCCTCATTACATGCATATTTGAGGAATTTTAGGGGGATTTTTGGGACTTATATTCACTTTCTTTAAAAAAAATTTTTTTAAACTTTTTTATTTTATTGAATACTTTCTCATACTTGTTACTAGTAACATTAAGACTTATTTTAGTTGTTGATGTGATGTATTTTTGTTGGGACTTATAGTCTCTTTCTTGAACGAATGTTTTTCCGCAGGGAGTGCGGTGGCTCAGTAGGTAGAGGTGCAGGCTGCAAGCCGAGAGGTCCTCGGTTCGAATCCCACCTGCAGCAACCACATTGTGTCCTTGGGCAAGACACTTCATCTCCATTGCCTGCGTGGGGGGCACGATGACGCCGTGTACTAAGGCGTGCTGCACGTCGATGGTATGCATGTCTTCAACCAATCTAACCCCGCCTGTGCTGCAGTGCGGAGTTATGATGTTGGGGAGCTGGCAGCTGCTCGTCGTTGCTCAGTGGTTCTCTCCGGGTACTCCGGCTTCCTCCACCCGTAAAAACTGTCACGGTCATGATTAGCCATTGTGCATAAATATGTGACCTTAAATATCAATAAATAAATAGTTTTTCCGCAACTCCTCTTTAACCAATGAATGTACTTCAATTACAATTTCAGTGATTCTTCAGTTGGCTCAGGCCTTTGATATTGCATATGTAGGTTGTAGGGGACTATCAGAACAGTATTTAACCCTGATACTATGACCTTTTTCCAAATTTCACCTAAAATTTTCTGCCAAAACTTGTAAGAAGTTGCGTTTAGGTGTTGTAAGAATTTGCGTTAAAGTCAGCTTTTGCGCAGATTGTGCTGCTTTAACTTCTCATTACTGTTGATTTTCATATTTCAATAACAACTGTAGGTATTAACCCTACTGTATGCAGAAATTTAACGGAAATTTTCTTTTTTTTCAGTCAAAATTTTCATGTTTTTCTCGGACTTAGTAAATTTTAAATTGTAAAACTTTGTAAACTTTGTGTTTAGGTGAGTTGTGTTTCTATGTGTCTTTCCAGGCGATTAATATTCTACACTTGGATTACTGAACTCCATTGCAGTAATATATTTAACCCTCATTACATGCATATTTGAGGAATTTGAGGGTGATTTTCTGCCAAAACTTGTAAGAATTGGCGTTTTGATGTTGTAAGAATTCGCATTAAAGTCAGCTTTTGTGCAGATTGTGGTGCCTTCACCTCTCATTACTGTTTATTTTCTCATTCCAATAACTACTTTAGGTATTAACCCTACTGTATGCAGAAATTTAACTGATTTCTTCTCTTTTTTTCAGTCACAATGTTCACGTTTTTCTCTGACTTACTCAATTTTAAGTTCTAAAAGTTTGTGTTAAGGTGAGTTCTGTTTCTATGTGTCTTTCCAGGCAATTGATATTGTACACATGGGTTACTGAACTACATTGCGGTAACGTTGCGCCCTCATTACATGCATATTTGAGAAATTTGAGGGGGATTTTTGGGATTAATATTCACTTTCTTCAAAAAATTTTTTTTTTTACTTTTTTTTTTTATTTAATACTTTTCTCATACTTGTTACTAGTAACATTAAGGCTTATTTTAGTTGTTGATGTGATGTATTTTTGTTGGGACTTATAGTCACTTTCTTGAACGAATGTTTTTCCGCAACTCCTCTTTAACCAATGAATGTACTTCAATTACAATTTCAGTGATTCTTCAGTGGGCTCAGGCCTTTGATATTGCATATGTATGTTGTAGGGGACTATCAGAACAGTATTTAACCCTGATACTACGACCTTTTTCCAAATTTCACCTAAAATTTTCTGCCAAAACTTGTAAGAAGTTGCGTTTAGGTGTTATAAGAATTTGCGTTAAAGTCAGCTTTTGCGCAGATTGTGCTGCTTTAACTTCTCATTACTGTTGATTTTCATATTTCAATAACAACTGTAGGTATTAATCCTACTGTATGCAGAAATTTAACGGAAATTTTCTTTTTTTTCAGTCAAAATTTTCATGTTTTTCTCGGACTTAGTAAATTTTTAATTGTAAAACTTTGTAAACTTTGTGTTTAGGTGAGTTGTGTTTCTATGTGTCTTTCCAGGCGATTAATATTCTACACTTGGATTACCGAACTCCATTGCAGTAATATATTTAACCCTCATTACATGCATATTTGAGGAATTTGAGGGTGATTTTCTGCCAAAACTTGTAAGAATTAGCGTTTTGATGTTGTAAGAATTCGCATTAAAGTCAGCTTTTGTGCAGATTGTGGTGCCTTCACCTCTCATTACTGTTTATTTTCTCATTCCAATAACTACTTTAGGTATTAACCCTACTGTATGCAGAAATTTAACTGATTTCTTCTCTTTTTTTCAGTCACAATGTTCACGTTTTTCTCTGACTTACTCAATTTTAAGTTCTAAAAGTTTGTGTTAAGGTGAGTTCTGTTTCTATGTGTCTTTCCAGGCAATTGATATTATACACATGGGTTACTGAACTACATTGCAGTAACGTTGTGCCCTCATTACATGCATATTTGAGAAATTTGAGGGGTATTTTGGGGATTAATATTCACTTTCTTTAAAAAAAAAAATTTTTTTAACTTTTTTTTTTTATTTAGTACTTTCTCATACTTGTTACTAGTAACATTAAGGCTTATTTTAGTTGTTGATGTGATGTATTTTTGTTGGGACTTATAGTCACTTTTTTGAACGAATGTTTTTCTGCAACTCCTCTTTAACCAATGAATGTACTTCAATTACAATTTCAGTGATTCTTCATTACATAATGCCATTTTGCACCTCCTATTTTATTTTTTTTGATCTGATGTATTTTTATTTTGTAAAAAATAAATTTATGAAAGCCTTTCCTCATTCTTATTTATGATTTAATATCTGGCCTCATGATTCATATTCTTAATCATAAACATTTCTAAAAGAAAAAAATTCTTTTATATCCAATGATTCTATGTTGAATTGATATATAATAAATGCAGAAATATAGACTTTCCAAGGCCATCACATAAACCACATTAATCATTTCATGCCTAGTTAATGATTTATATTAACTAAATATTAGGCATGTTACATTGGAACGACATTATCAAGCGCGAATGTAGGTGAGCGTTGGGATGTAGCATCCCTCTTGTTTTAAATGTCTTGAAAGCAGTGGAGTACAACCAGAGGACAAGTGAGAACCTTTTGTTCATTTGTTCAGCCAGGGTAAAAAATTTTGTGTGTTTATTATCCCCCACCAAATGATGGGAGGGTGTTATCTGAATGAATTCCTTCTGTCCATCCTTTTGTGTGTCCTGTCAGTCTATCCTTCCCCATTTCTTGTAATGACATTTTAAAGAAAACCAGTCAAACTATTCTTGCCAAATTTAAGATACAGCATTTTGGTGATAATAGCCTTTGTTGGACTTCGAATTTCTTGTCATTACATTTCCAGTTCTTGTCATCACATTTCAAAGAAAACAGTTGAAGATTTTCTTTCCAAATTTAATATTTAGCTTTTTATTAGCTCAACTTGACAGCCATTGGGATGAGTTGCAGTCTGTCGTCCGTCCATTTGTCAATCAATATGTACATCTGTACGTCCCTCTGTCCATCCACAATTCCTTTAGCACACTCTGCAGGCCACCTCTCTCACCCGATCAGTTTCAAATTTTATGCATGGCTTTCGGGTAATGTCTAGATGTGAGCTGTCAAATTTTTCCGTATTTCGTTGAAAAACATGGCCACCAGCGGCATTTAAATTGTCAACAATTCCATTATCACACCCTACATGCCGTGTCTCTCACACAATCTTTTTCAAATTTCATGTGTAGCTTTGGTGTAATGTCTAGATGGGAGCTATCAAATTTTCAGAATTGTGTGGAAAAACATGGCCACCAGTGGCCGTCTTGGATTTGGCATATAAATTGTCAAAAAATTCCGTTAGCTTTCCCAACAGGCCACATCCTTCACCTGATCGTTTTCAAATTTCATATGTAGCATTGGTGTAATGTCTAGATGGGAGCTTTCAGTTATTTCAGAATTTTGTTGAAAAACATGGTCCGCCAGTGGCCATCTTGGATTTGGCATATAAATTTCAATAGTTCCTTTTGCGCTCACACACCCTGTGGGGTGCATCTCTCACTCAATCTTTTTCAACTCTAATTTGTGACTTAAGTCCCTTCTTGGTGAACTTGAGCTGCAGTGTCACTGACACTTTCTTTGATATTATGAATGCGATTTCAAACCAGCTTGTGTTCAAGATTTCTTTCAGAGTTATTGCTCTTGTTGAACTTCTTGTCATCACATTATTATTATTATTTCTTGTTGCCAGATTTCAAAGAAAACTGTTTTTTCCAAATTTATTATATAGAGGATCTCTAATGATTCAACATTTGATATGAATTTTCTGAACTGAGTTCACTAAAATCAATCTGAGCCGAGGTTTACAAAAAAAAGCACCAACCAAATTTTATTATTTTTGCCTTGAAAAAATTGCTTATGGCCCCTCATTGGGCTGAGAGCATCAAGCTCATTCCAGTGAGGGGTCTTAAGATATGTTTTTGAGGTAATTCTGGAAATGGTTTTTGCAAAGATGAAATATGAGACAAAATTAATTCAATTCTGCTTCTGAAACCAACAAAAGTTACAAAGTGGAAATCTGACATCACACATTTATTAGACATGTTGTGAATGATATTTCTGTAATGAGCTATTTCATGGTGATTACATGATAAATAGTGTTTTGTGATAATTTCATGAAAGAGATTACGAATTGACTTTGCCACATCCAAACGTTAATATGAAAATACATGAGACGTAGTGATGCACACCCAATATTGTTAATTTCTGTAAATATTGCAGGGCCCAAGCAAGATTTTCAGGAAAGAGATGGTATGTATCGCAGAAAAAGCAGTGGTTATATGTGACATATAACAAATTGTCAAAACTTGTTGTACAGCGATATGCAATAAACACAGAACCACACATGTATGTTCATGTGGCGACAAATATGGCAATCGAGAAATTTAGAAAGATTGTGGAATGATCAAACTTGAGACAAGCTATTGTAAAATGAACCTTCATTTTTTAAACTGACAAAATATCATAATTGAATGACAAATTGGTTCATTAGGGTTTAACAACACTTTCAAAGACCAAGGCTATATTATGAGCGGGATTGTACATCAATTTCAATAACATATAAGGCTATTATATCACGTTAGTTCCCAAGATGAAGGTCAAGCTGATCCACAAGATTGCCAATAAAAAACACCAACCCTTGGCGAGGAACTTGCAAGCTGACCCGCACAGACATCACAATATTCTGATGAAACAAATTCCTTAGAATCTGCTATATCACTATATTGAGAAGTCTATATGAACAGTCAGGCCATTGCTGCAATGTATTAACAACCTGGCTACCACAGATGTGCCTATTATATCCAAGACACCCTGCGAGGAAGCTGCCTGTGCATCAAAAACTTGGCTAGCAAAGCTGGACCTGTGATTACCCAATCAAGGAACAAAGATGGGCTAAATGGCCCGTGAATATTCAACAGGGATCAGAGGCTCCCGCAAATCATATCTTCAGCATGGGCCTGTTATGCACCAGGTCTTATGATATCGACAGTTCCCAACTGGAGGCAGATCCACAAGAAAATTCCCAAAACTACTACTCTACAATATGTAGCTTCTAAAAAAGAACTGACAAGCTCGTCCACATAAGCATGAGAGTATTCAAAATTAGCAGAATATGACAAAAATAGAAGATCCTGCTATACGATGGCTCAGATCCATATAGGGGAACCCCACATCTGTCATAACATTTAGCTTCACCAACCTGGCTCTTCATGCAAAGTTAGGAGACTCTCACGGTTGAATAAGGGAATCTATTCTACCCCAGAAACACACACAGGGTAATCAATGGAGAAACAGGGAGACAACTACACTTAGTAGTAGCAAGGAAGTGACAAGCTTGCTCTCATGTGGAACCGCGATATGATAAATGATAACATTTTCTTATCACCAGATATGTCTATAGATTTGAATAATCAAAGTACATGGCATATATTATATAATAAAATCAGTTTCTATTGACCTGCAAAATATCATTCACACATGTGCATACTAGACTGAAACTAAGCATACTGAGCTGGAGTAATAATAAGTTTTACCAAGGTGGCTACCAAAATCATGTCAGAGAATTATTATGCACATGTGTCTGTCTCTGTTAATGATCAAACATGCACATGAAAAAAACCTTAATATTAGAGGTGACTTTTTCTTCAGGTGAAACCAATGGAGAAATCACAATAGGACCATGAAGTAATTTTTATTAGTAATTGTGTGTCGGGTTTTCAATTCGTTGTAAACAACTTGTTTTAGCTTTAAAAAAAATAAAATATGAAACAAGATTCGAGATCTAGATCTTGAATAACAGGACAACATCAGTAGTAGATCATGTACCTGATCGATCCAAATTGGACAGATCTCATATAACGTCATACCCACGTGACCAAGTTACATCAGGTTTGGTTGTCATGGTAGCCTGTGTGAGCAGCCATCTTGTGATGTCATCATCATAATAATACGTGGTCCTAGTGCATGTTGTTAAGGTGAAACATATTTCCGGCGTGGGTGCATGGTTTCTCAGAGGTAGACTGTTGGACTTCTATGCCAGAGGTCCTGAGTTCGATCCCCACCCGGGACGACTTGTGTTGTGTCCTTGGGCAAGGCACTTTATCCTGGTTGCCCACATGGGGGCACGATGACACGTGTACTGCACATCGTTGGCGCACATGTCTCCAACCGCTGTAACCCTGCTTGAGCGGAGCTTGAATAGAGTTAGAATGTTGAGGAGCTGACAGTTGCTCGTTGATTGTCGGTGGTTCTCTCTGGGTACTCCGGCTTCCTCCTCCCATAAAACTGTCACAGTCACGATTAGTCATTGTGCATAAGTATGTGACCTTAAACACCAATAAATAAATAAATGTTTCTGCCATCTCACTTTACGGAATCTGCTAGAAATCCCACTTACAGAATTCCTTCAATAGCCTGTCTATATATACAGATGTTATACAAGGGATTTAAACTCTGTATAAAATAGTAAATGTTGGGGAAAATGAAGCAATCTGATTGGACCTGTTGAAGGCTTCACTGATGGTAGAGTCGAGAGCATGCCTGTAATAGTGCTACAAATCGGTAGTAGTGGTTCAAATGCTGCAAGGGTGTTAGAAGACTATAGTATTGGGTGAATGCTGTTTAAGCAAATCGTAAAACAGATGATGATGACTATGGATAAGACAACAGTAGTGGTCTTAAGAGCTATAGAAACCCAAAGCCGATCAGGTACTAGGAACCATAATTATCTTCAGGTAGGTATCCTCCAATGCTGAATCATCCCGTCATAAGTATCCTCCAATACCTTGAGTTTATGTGTTGTCACTCATTCGAGCAATTACTCGATGGCTTATTTGCTTGATGGGATTCTAGTCGTTCGAGCAAATTCAGATAGCAAGACTGCAGTAGTGCTAGCAGTGGTATAAGGCTGAAAGGGTGGAAGAAGACTAGGATTGGGTGACTACAGTAGATGCTAATCATAGGACAGACGATGGTCTTAGAGCTATAGAAACCAGAAGCCGATCGGGTATTGGGAACCATAATTATCTTCAGGAAGATACCTCCTAAATGTATCCACAAAAAGATAATTCTTCAGTGATGAATCATGTCATAAGTATCCTCCAATACCTAGATGAGCAAAAGAGTTGTATGTGGAGTCACTCATTCGAGCAATTACTGTATGGCTCATTTCCTCGATGGATTCTAGTCATTTGAGCAATCTGAGATAGTTAGCAAGCCTGTACAAGGGCTGGTAATGCTACAAAGCAGCAAGGGTGGAAGAAGACTACAGGATTGGGTGACTACAGTAAAAGCTAATCATAGGACAGACGATGGCAATATTGGAAAAGTAAGCAATAGTGGGCTTGGAGATATGAAGACCATGGGGACGTCTAGATGCAAGGAACTGGCCAGATGCTAGGAGCCAAATTATCTTCAGGTGGGTTTCCTCCAAAAGATATCCTGCAAAATGTATCCTCCAGTACTACATCATCATGTCATAGGTATTCTCCTATATCCAGATGAGCACAAGAGTCGTAAAAGGAATCGCTCTTTCGAGCAATTGCTCGATACTCATATGCTTGATGGGATTTGAGTCGTTCGAGCAATGACTTTTTCAGTAACTGCTTGAAAGCTTATTTGCTCTATAGTATTTGAGTCGTTTGAATAATACCTATCCCTGTTTGATTGTATTTTGGGTTTGAGGATCATAGAGGACTTTGTTATACACAGGGAAGAGACAGCTAAGACAAAATAGACTGCTGGGATAGACAGAAGTGGGACCAGTAAAAGGCAAAACAGACCAGGAAATAGAAGAATAAGCCACAGAATAGATCGTTATAGATAAAACACCAAGACTATGGCGCAAATCCGAAACAATAAAGTTACTCTTATACAAAGGAATGCATCTATTATTGGGCAAAAAGAAGATTCTAGTGGTCAGCAGATAGAAACCAAGGATCTAGTGGAATATCTGCACCAGTAAAACAATTGTTGGATTTATTTGAGCAATTCTACAAAGTATTCGAACCAATAAAATTACTCTTACATGGAAATGCACCTTAAAGCACTGCATGCTGTTGCACAGTTGTCCCAATTCAAACCTTTGGCTACAACAGATATTCCGACAAGCATGAAACACGCTTTAGTAAAACCTCTTGTCAAAAAGCCAACACTTGACCCAGAGGTTCTGAAAAACTACCGCCCAGTCTCTAATCTTCCATTCCTATCAAAGATTATTGAGCATGTGGTGGTTTCCCAGCTGAATTCTCATTTGGCAGCCGATGGCCTAGCCAAAGTTAACCAATCTGCATACAGATCTAATTGCAGTACAGAAACGGTGCTTCTAAGGGTCCAAAATGATATCCTCCTATCCACGGACAGGCACTACCTATCATGTCTTGTTTTGTTGGATTTAAGCGCCGCTTTTGACACCATAGATCATAACATACTTATTGAAAGACTGGCAGTGAGAATAAGCCTTACTAACTGAGCACTTAATTGGTTTTCGTCGTACCTTAATGGTCGCACACAGAGTGTCCTTATTGGCAGTGAGTCGTCAGACAAGGTCACACTACGTTTTGGCATCCCTCAAGGATCGGTGTTGGATCCCCTACTGTACACTGTCTATGTCTTACCTCTCGGTGACATTATCCGAAGTCATGGCCTTGACTTTCATTTTTATGCAGATGACACACAGCTGTATATTAGTTTTACTCACGCCTTTGAGTCTGAAGCATGCAGTAAGATTGAACTTTGTATTTAAGATATCAGGGCATGGATGACTAAACACTTCTTAAATTGAACGATGACAAGACAGAAGTAATATATATAGGTCTACCTCATCAACTTTCAATAATATCCAAACTGTCCCTTAATATTGGAGGATCTGCAATAAAACCCAGTAGCTGTGTTCTAAACTTAGGTTATTTCATGGATGAAAATTTGGCCGCTGATGAACATATCAAACATGTCTCTTGCAGTGCATTTTTACATCTTAGAAATATTAGCAAAATTCGATCCTTCATTGATATGCTGACATCACAACAGCCTGTCCACGCCTTTGTTACCAGTCGCCTCGACTACTGCAACTCTCTTCTGATTGGCTCTAAAATATCTATTCTTGAAAAGCTACAACACATCCAAAATTGTGCTGCACGGGTCATAATCAGAACTCAAAAGTACTGCCATATAACACCAGTACTCTCTGAGTTACACTGGCTACCCATTAAGCAAAGAATTCAATTTAAAATTGTCATTTTGGTGTTGAAGTGTATCTCGGGATCTGCACCATTCTGCCTGTCCGATCTGCTTACCATCCACAAACCACCGAGGTCTCTTAGGTCATCAGGTCAACTCAATCTGGTTCAGCCCGTATCTAAATTTTCTAGTGCTGGTGATAGGGCCTTTGCGGTTGCTGGCCCAGGGCTTTGGAATTCTCTTGCAATCGACATAAAAAATAGTAAATATAGCCTTGGTTGCTGATGTGGCGTTGGGCACCAATAAATGATAATAGTGATCCATGTATCAATGTATCTGTGAGAGAATGTATGTGTTTGTGTGTATGTGTGTATGGAATTATTGTACAGCCATTGAGCACTAGGCTTTAAAATTATTATTATTATGCTACTCTTTTAAGCCAAAAAGGGAGGAATTTGTGCCAAATCAAGTTGTTCATGGTAATTTAGAGGGATTGTCTGGTTGTTTGTGGTAATTCGATGTATTCTAGTTCACTTGATCTTACCCACAGGAGACCTCTCCGTCATATAGCAGTACCTGCTACTATTACAAGCCCTAGATGGTGGCTTGGCCAAGTCCGTCTCGGTAGTTTTGGATTATTTAGTGGTATTGTCTGGTTGTTTGTGGTAATTAAATTTACTCCTGTTCAATCGAACACACCCTCCAAAAATACCCCTTTCCTGTTAGAAGGTTTTGGATCACATAGCAACCAGGTGCTACCATAGAAACCAAGATGGCGGTCTCCGAAATACAAAATGGACAAAGGAAACATGTATCACCTCAACAACATGCGCTGTGCATGCACACGTAGACCACTTATCACTATGAGGATGATGTCACAAGATGGTGCCCATGCAGGCTACCATGACAACCCAAAATGACGTAACTGATTGCCCAAGTGCAGGCACGGTGGGACCAGTGACGTAACCATGGGAGGCTGAGGGGGCAAATGCCCCCCACACAAAAAAAAAATTCAGTCATACAAAATCGATAATTTTGAGCTTGATAGTGTGATAACTTCAACATACATGTACGCCAACTGATTTAACTGATATTTTTTGCACATGGGTTTCAAGGAACAATGTCTTGATCGAGTTCGAAAATGGGGTTGGTCCGATGTATGGCAGCAGAATTATTGGGCTGACTTGGTCATTATACCCCCTGCAAACAAAGATTGGAGGGGGGGGGGGGGGGGGGGTATATAGGAATCACCCTGTCCGTCCGTCTGTCCATCTGTCCATCCTTATAAGCGCAACTCCTAAACCGGTTGAAGAATTTTCATGAAACTTTACACAATGGAAGAACTCCATATAAAGATGTGCATGAAGCAATATAATTCCGTTCTGACAATTCCAAGGGGAGATAATCTAACTTATACATTTCAGACGCGGGGGTATCACTTTGTGAGCTTGCTCACAGTATTTCTAGTTTTTTGCTAAAATCGACTAATTTTGATCTTGATAGCGCGATAACTTCAACATACATGTACACCAACCGATATGACTGATATTTGGCATATGGGTGTCATGGAACAATGTCTTGATCGAGTTTGAAAACAGGCTTGGTTCGATGTACAGCTGCAAAATTCTTGGTCTGACTTGGTCATTTTTAGCCCGACTGTTTACAGTGAGGGCTATAGTAATGACTTTTGTCCGTCTGACCGTCTGTCTTTTTCTGTTAACATTTAGAGTTTGGGTTAAAGTTTGTGGTTAAAAGTTTTTAACTGAAGGTTCAAGTGTTTTTTGTTTTTTTTGTTTTTTTCTTATTCCTGTTTAGTTGACCTTTGGAGTTTTGGTTAAAGTTTGTGGTTAAAGTTTTTTATTCAACCTTCAAGTACAGACTATACCCGGTATTTCTTGTCTGATTGTCACGAAATTTCATATGCAGGTTTTAGGTCATGTCTACATGAGAATGTTCCCTTTTGGTCGTGATCGGTCAACCGGTATGGCTGCCCGAGCCAAAACCCGAAAACCATTAGCACAGTCTACAGGTCGTATTTATGAAGGGATTTCATTGCAACTTCATAGAATGCCTCTGCATAATGCCTAGATGAGAACGTCCCCGTTTCGGCATGATCTGTCAACCGTGATGGCTGCCCAAGCCCAAAACCCAAAAACTTTTAGCACAGTCTGCAGGTCATGTTTAATATGGGCGGATTTCATTGTAACTTGATACGATGACTCCGTATGATGTCTACATGAGAATTTCCCCATTTGGGTGTGATCTATCAACCGTCACGACTGCCCGAGCCCAAAACTCGAAAACCTTCAGCACAGTCTACAGGTCATATTTATGGAGGGATTTCATTGTAACTTCATAGGTTGACTTCATATAATTTCTACACATGAGAAAGTCCCCTTTTGGATGTGATTGGGCAACTGTGATGGCTACAGGTGCCCGAAGCCCGAAAACCTTCAGCACAGTCTACAGGTCATATTTATGAAGGGATTTCATTGTAACTTCGTACGATCAATCCACATGATGCCCAGATGAGAATGTCTCCTTTTGGTTGTGATCATTCAACCATGATGGCTGCCCGAGCCCAAAGCCCAAAAACCTTTAGCACAGTCTACACGTCATATTTATGGAGGGATTTCATTGTAACTTGATAGGTTGACTTCAGATAATGTCTAGATGAGAATGTCCCCTTTTCGGCAACTGTGATGGCAACAGAGGCCCAAAGCCCGAAGCCCGAAAACCTTTAGAATATTCCACAGGCCATAATTATGAAGGGATTTCATTGTAGCATGGTAGGATGACTCCAAGTTTGTGGTTAAAAATCCAGACAAACACCACCACCCCCTATCACACCCCCCACCCCCCCCGCCCCCGCCGGGGGCCAATTAGGCACTTTTTTTTTCTTTCGTCAAAAATGCTTGTTTGCAGTTTTGGTTAAAAACCCCAAAACCACCGCCCCCTCCCCCCCCCCCCCCCCCCCCCCCAAATTAGGCTTTTTTTTTTTTTTTTTTTATTTCCTCCAATATGCATTTTGAACTATTTACAGTCACTACATGCAGGACCCTTTTTTTCCTTTTGTCAAAAATGCTTTTTTACAGTTTTGGTTAAAGTTTGTGGTTAAAAATCCAGACAGAAATTATCCCCCCCCCCCCCCCCAATTAGGCTTTTTGTTTCCTCGAATATGCATTTTGAACTATTTACAGTCACTACATGCAGAACCTTTTTTTAAACTCACGTACTCCACCCCACCCCACTTTTTTTTTCTTTCGTCAAAAATGCTTTTTTACAGTTTTCGTTGAAGTTTGTGGTTAAAAACCCAGACAAACACCACCACCCACCCCCCACCCCCATGGTGCCAGTTAGTTTTTTTTTTTTTCTCTGCTCAATATGCATTCTGAAGGATTTAGACTGACCACATGTGGAAAAAAAATGGACTCCCCTAACACACCCCCACTCTCCCCCACCCCTCATCCCCCACCCCACCTCCTCCTCACCCAGGGCCATTCATGCAATATTTTTTCTTTGGTACAAAATGCATTTTTAGCCTGACTGTTTATAGTCAGGGCTATAGTCATGACTTTCGTCCGTCCATCTGTCGGTCCATCCATCTGTCTGTAAACAATTGGTTTCCAACTGATAACTCCAGTTTGGATTATTTTATTTCAACCAAACTTGATATGTGTATTTTCCAGCTAGTAATACAGGCCAGGTTTCAATATAGGTTCCACAACTGCCCCCCCCCCCCCTCCCCACACACACCCCCTATACACACACACAAATTGTCACTTAGGCAATTATTCCCAAAATGCATTTTGAAGGACTGGAAGTTATTACATGCAAAAAAGAAAATTGACTCATATAGCTCAACATTGCTTTATGTAATCCTTTACCTTACACAAGTTGAAGCCAACAGTACAAATTATTTTTCTGAAACCTCAGACTTTTTAGCTCACCTGCTTCTGAAAGAAGTGGTGAGTTATTGTTCATTTTTTTATTTACTTCTAACCATGGCTTATTACTCCTTATTGGAACAAGCTCATCAAGTTTGTTCCATTAATAGGTCATGAGGTATGTTTTGAAGTAGAGAAATGAAAAAATAAAATTTGAATAGCAAATTTTGTATATCACGAGTGCAGATATGGCAGATTCGTTAGGTAAACTGTTAACAAAAATGGCTCCGACTATTTTGCGTCTAAGCATTACCATTCCTGGGACAGTTGGGCTGCATGCGTGACATCACTCTAGTTTTGTAAATTTTGTACTTTGTGGTATATTTTCCACAACAGTATCTAGCAGTAATAAGTACCTGTTGTATCTAGAAGATGGACTCAGCTGCGCAGCTGACTTTATGTATCTTGACCGGTTCTGTTAACAAATACTCTTCAAATTCTGCGGCCAGCTCATCTGGTGCACCAATCTTTATATTGGAGGCTGAAAGGTAGGTTCGATTTCCTGCTGCAGAACCGGGAATATCAGGGGCGTACTTTTTTAATACGGGAATGGATAATTCCCACCCCTATTTATCTGATAACACCTAATGAGAATTCAAAATTTAATTATTATAATTAACTACCCCAACCCAAACCACATTTTGTAATGGGCAGCCCAATTTAATACATGGGTTGGGGTGGAGAACCCAAAATGAAATACCGGGTAATACTCGTGGAAGGCCGACTTTATTTTTTTATTTTTATTAATAATCCTTGTGGTAATTTTATTTAACACACTCATAAATGATGATGATGATGAAAGGAAGGAATAACTTCTTCACTTCCTTAACTAAATATACTGAGGCACCTCATCTCAGATTTTAACAAAATTAAGCAAGGTACCTCCTCTCTATAATCCTGGAATGGTTCTTTGGGGAATAAATTCCCACCTAGAACATCCAAATTAGAGAGAGGGCATCTCTCTTAGTAGTATGGTTAGAAAAGGGAAAGGGAATTTCCCTAAAAATGGTAGGGACTATTTACTTACAGGGGAGGGAACCCATAGAGCCACTCAGTGTTTTCTTTGGTCAACCTGAGCAGCTGTCCTAGGAGTACCCTCCTCCTGTTAGCAATAAGTCTTACTACCTCTCACATATACATGGGGCTACCAAAGCAATAAGTCTTACTACCTCTCCCCGATACATGGGGCTACCAATGGTGAGCCCAGACTGCCTAGAAAAGTCCCTAAATGGGAGCTGGGGAGCTCCCAAAGACTTCTGAGTATGATCAGCATGGAAGTGGGCATCCAGTAAATATGGGGCCCATGGGGTTGACTCTTCCCAGCTTCTCAGTATTGGAATGACTGGGGTAGGAGTCACTTCCGCCGGCCTATCCTGGAAACCGACGGGTGGGCAAAGGGTAACCACTCCCTGTATAGGCAGTGATGAAAACCCAGGAGGAGGAGGTGGTTTTGCCACAGATTTCTGTGGCTTAACCACAGACTCCTCCCCCCCCCCCCCCCATCTCCCACTGAACAGGAAGCTGAAGAGGCTGAGGTGGCTGCAGGGGAGGGAACAGCCCCAGATGTTCACTTTTTGGAATCAGTTTTTGCTAGCAGCCATATCAGCACTCTCCAGTGTAAAAGACCTGCTGGTGTAACAAGACACTGGAGCTGTGTCGAGTGGGGTAAAACCCTGGTGGCTCTCTGTGGGATCCAGCATGCGATCTACAAAAGCAGAGGAGACAGGCAATGGGAATTTGTTGAGTTCAAAGAACTCCCCATTTACCTGCTCCAAAAGATCTGCCAAGGGTTTACCCAGGGGGGCACCATTCTTCCAGAGTGGGGATGACAGCTGGGGATGGGACAAACCGAGTCCAAGCCACGCCGTTTTGGTGGCTTGTCCAAGGCTTGTGGATTCAAACCGGGGGAGGAGCTTGAGACTTCCCCACTGGTAAGGTCAGGTCTACAGACAACAGGGTGGGAACCTCCCTAGCCTGAGGCTTGGCCTGAGGTCTTCCAGTAGGACGGGGGGACTGGGACCAACTAGTTTGGGCCCTAGCAGGTTTGCTTGGACTCTCCTTAGAGGTGGAAGGAGTCCTCGTCGTACGAGGGCCCCCTTTAGTAGCCGAAGACTTAGTCCCTCTTTTAGAGGCACTTACAATCTTCGGCCGGGCTCCTGAATAAGAAGAAGCGGGAGCAGCTGCAGAATGAGTGTTGCCCCCTGAGTCTTTGGGTTTGGCTCCCACAGTGTGGGAGCCAGAAGACTCCACCAACTTATCCCCCACGAAGAGGACCCTTTGTAAGTTGGGGTCCGACTTCAAGCGAACATCCCTACAGGTAGCAAATGTGGAACGTGTTTCCTCCCCCGCCCTCCATGACCTTTTAGGGCTGTCGTCAGAGCTGGACATTCTACAAAAAATAAATAAAAACCAAGGACAGGTTGAATTCAAATGAACTTTCAACCTGGCCTTATTACTGTAAACTTTTTTCTTTCTTTTTTTTTTCTCATTACGTGTACAGTCCATTTAAAATATTTTCTCCTCTCCACTAGTCGATTGCATAATAGGGTGTCTAAAAATAGGATAACCTAATTGGCTTTGAGGGGAACTTTTTAGTATCCATGGTAATTACTTCAACAATAACACGTGCAGTTGTCGATGATGATCTTATGGACAGTCAGCTGTGTTGACTGATTATATGGGACAAATGATTTTAACCAACAATACTTTATTAAGCATTTTTTTATTAATGATATCTGACTTTAATGCTTTGCACGTATCTACAAACATTTGCACACACGAATAACAGAATGTCAAGTGAATGTTTTAGAGAACTCATATTTTTTTACACAAACCGATTTTTTTAAGGGCCACCGGATTTATCTACACATCCATCAAGAGACAATTTGCTTGCTTGTCTGCTGTTTATCGGCGCCTGTAAGTTGAAGTTGAGTAGATAATTCACTCTGTGTGTGATTTGGTTGTAATCCATCCTGCACTTATCTACACATGAACTAACTAGACACTTTGCAAGAAGCATTATTTATTTATTTATTTATTTATTTATTTATTGGTGTTTGAGGTCACTTTTCATCAGCTATGGCTAATTGTGCCCATTGGTCGCAATAGGCCATAGTTGCAGAAAAGTGACATTAAACGCCAATAAATAAATAAATTGTGACCACAACAAGGGTCTAAAGTCAAGTTTAGCCGATCGTTTACCCATCTGGTGCCCACTTTAGTGGACATCCATCCCAGGCACTGGTGACTGGGTCCTATTTCACCAGTAAAGCGGAACTTTCTTACCATAGTAAATAAGCACTGCTTCACTTCCTGTTCCCACGGGGAAAGAAGCACTAAATATTATCACAGTGTACATTATTGTCTAAGAAATTCTGTGGAAAGGCAATGACCCCCCCCCTCCCCCCCCCCCCCCCAAAAAAATATTTCAGACAGCACACCTCTTGAGCAAGGTGGTAGTGATCCATTGAACATGTGTTTGTTTAAACACACGAGAATAATTTAACTTGGGGGGGGGGGGGTAACAATTTTTTGTGGTTGGGAGACGTGATTTGGTTATACTCCCACATCTCGTGTTTTTTTTATCTTGTTTAAAAAATAGCTTTCCCTGGTTAAACTTTCGTTTCTCCATTACTGGCGACATTTATCTTTTTGGCGAGGAGATAACTGCTTTCAATTTTCGTGAAGTGACACAAACAATTCACGAGTCTCTTTAAAATTTAATCGGGGTCCTTTTTTAGAATTTCACTTCTTTTTTTGAAAACAAAGTACAAAGAACTGTTTTGAGCCGGGGAGATAAGTTTGACCGGTGTCTTTATTTTTTTCTTCTTCATTTTTTTTTTCATGTCACTGATCATGTTGCGTGTCCTGCCAAAATATTTTTTTTCAAGGGTGGTATCTTTTAAAATGGACACATTTTTCGGTAAATTTAACTGATAATTTTCTGTTGGTAAACAATTTTTACTGTCAATGCAGTCCAGGATGTGATTGAAGGGCATGACGGGAAAACCCCTTTGAAGTGCTTGCCTTATCGGAATGGGAATCTTTTTCCCTTTCAGTGCTCCATCGCAGGTCAAAACAACCTAAACCTTGGTTGACATTCCTTTACCGCGATCATCGAGATCGTTCCAAATGAGAGGTCATAAGCTATGTTTTTTAACAAAAATTTAAAACATAATAAAATTTGAATGGAGATTTTTGTGTATAGTGTGGCTGAATTTGGCTGTTGACGTTGGGTAAAAACAGAAACAGAAAGCTTGCTAGCGGTTTTCATGCTTTTTCCCGCATATTGGACGATTAATTTTTTAATGAATAATACATTCTCATTTTAGTTCATCTAAACTATTTCGGTAAAATGTTTATGCTACAATAAAAATGAAATCACCGGGTTTTAACTTTGAAATGTTCGGGCACTCGGCACAGTATAGAATCCATAATCCTGTATCAGAAAAGCTATTGCCGCAGCGAAACGCCATGTTGTTTCGCCAAGACTGTCACATTGTTGTTTCAAAAACACCGTACACCCAGAACACATTTTATTCACTGAAATACTTGTTCTATACCATAATTTCATTTAAAAAATACAGATGAAGCGTTATGAGAATGAATGAAGACAAGATCATTTTGACGGAGACAATCCGACCTTCAATTATACGGAGGGTGGGGGGGGGGGGGGGGGAATCCAAATCATATATCAGCGAAAATTTTATTTTAATATGAAAACAAATCGAAAATCTCACGAATTAACGAACGGATTTTTTCAATTCCTATATTAAACCACAGTGCAGAGTTCTGGAAATGAAAGATATTGCATTTGTATCTGAATATTTTATTAAATGTAGGGTTTAGAAATTTTCGGACTGAACAATATAATTGCTAATCAGGGACAGTCTCTGAAAGATTCTTCTCGCCAAACATTAATTGGTTATATAATCCTTCTCACATGACCGCACTAAAACAGCTTTTCATACCTGATCGTTTCTACACAAATGACGAGGTAATTAACAAGTGCGGTTTTGTATGCAATGTACACATAATGCAAAGATGAGGGCGTTCTTGTTATCAATGTGCTTGAAATTAATTCGCATTCACAACAATCTTGTTGTCTATCATTTATGCTGTATTTTTGTTTAAATAAATAGTTGGTTCCTATTGGGGGACAAATAATGAATTAGTCTACATTCATTTTTATTAATTTTGAAAACGAATCGATGTATTAATTGCATAAACACAGAATGTTTTTTATATGCGACTGGATATCAGTAATTCGGTTTCACTAAGAAACGAACCGCCTTTGATGTCTGGATTTTCCCATCGTCTTTAATTAGCCTCGCAAAGGGGGTTGTTCACCGGGTGTGACGAAAGGGGGTTTTAAATGGAGCGTACACGTAATGTTCTTCTGGTTGAGCAATCTTACAATAAGGGCAGGCAAATTTATCAATGGATTTGGCTTCCAAACTATCCACATTCACACATTTTCCATGAAACCAATCCAAACAATAATCACACTGAATTATGAAGGAACCATCATTGGGTTTTCTGCACAAACAATACAACGTAACTGGAGAGCCCCTACTTTGTGACAAAGATTTATGACGTTCCACCCAAGGGGGAAGAACTCTATCTCGACACAATTAATTCTGTCATGATTCACCTGTAACTGACTTATTGAGAAGCTGAACCTGAAACAAATAAGATGAAATACACTGACTGATAATACCAGGTCCTTTCCAAACAGGATTCATTTTTTTTAGTCTGTCCAACTTTACCTCCAGAATCAAGGATATACACAATGTCTCCTTCCTTGAACTTCTGAACTTTCTTTTTGGAATCATATTGTTTTTTTCATTACTTTTTGTTGGGTTTTCAATTTATTACGGGCCAGTTCATGTGCTGCCCTCATTGAGTTCTCTAATTCAATAACATATTCGGACTCATTCTGCATAGATTCTTTTGGACAAGGCCCATATACTAAGTCTGATGGTTGGAAAACCTCCCTCCCCAACATCAATTTGTTAGGAGTATACCCTGTATGACGGTTAACTGCAGAACGTAAAGCTCCTGCTAGTTGGGGTATTTAAAGGTCCCAGGAGGATTGTTTTTTACCCACATAGCACCTGAGAGCATCCATCAGGGGTTCGGTTAACCCTTTCGACTTGTCCATTGGAGGAAGAATGGTATGCAGTCGTGCAGGCCTTATGTATTTGTAATAATTCACAAACTGACTGGAAGAGATGACTTTCAAAATTAGATCCCCTGTCTGTATAAATTTCAAGAGGGCACCCTAACCTTGAAAAGACCTCATTTACCACAGCTCTGGATGTATCCTCTGCAGATTGTGAATCCAGAGGTATACACTCCACCCACTTGGTAAACTGGTCTACAATGACCAGGATATACTCATTTCCTCTTGGGGTTTTTGCCAATGGGCCCAGAAAGTCCAGGTGTACTTTTTCCATTTGGGCCACCTGAATGGTAACATACCATTTGATGTTTTAGCATGGCACGATGGTTTTTTTCTGTCTGTTACATTTTGGACAGGACTTTACAAAGACTCAACGTCAGAAGCCAATCTCAGCCAGTAGTAACATGATTTAACTCGTTCTGTTGTTCGAGTAACACCCTGATTTCCCGCAGCCGGGCACATCATGGTCAATTGTCATCATTTCATTTCGAAGAGAAAAGGGCACCACTAACACTTTTTCATTATTCTTCCTAATTTTATACAAAAGTGGGCCCTTTATGAAATATTTCTCTTTATTTTTCCTCTCTTTTTTCAAGCCACTTCAACAGAATTTGTAAAGATGATTGCTTCTGCTGTTCCACCCGTAATTTTTCCAATTCCCTGACACATCAGGGGTAGGGTTGTGAAGGATCTGATGTAGGTTTATTCACAGATGCTGGGAAAAGATTCCCTTCACTTCTATATTTAGTTTAGTACTATTATCATGCTCAGTTTCCAATGCCGCATCCCAGTCTGGACAGTCCAAAATGGGATTGGGCAAACAAGGAGGTAAGTGCTTTATCTGGGTCCTCCTCAGCCATCTCAGATGTTGAGAATACTTTTCAATAGCAGATTTCAACAAACAATTGAATGCAGTAGTATTTTCATCTACCTTGTGGAGGTTCAAATCTGTCTTATGAGGTAATGGGACTGCTTCGTCCACTTCCTCAAAGAATTAACTCCAATTCTTATGTATTCTTGTGCAGTACTTGCACCCCCCGCAAGGAAACTTATTCAAAGGCACCTCAGCCTTAAATTGGCCACATTTATCCTCCACTGGCACTCTTGAGAGGGCATCTGCATTCCGTGTGCAATGCTCCACGCCTATGTTGAATTTTGAAATCGTACCGACTTAGCTCCTCAATCCAACAGGCAATTTGGCCCTCAGGCTTGTTGAAATTCGAGAAACCAAGTCCGGCTACTGTGATCAGTTCTAATAGTAAAATGTCTACCAAGTAACCAGTGTCTGTACTGTCGAGTACATCTGACAACTGCCAAAAGCTCCTTGCAAGTTGCACAGTACCTGCATTGTTCAGGGCTGAGACCTAAGCTGCCATAAAGCTATCACCTTCTCCTTGCGAGTTGCACAGTACCTGCATTGTTCAGGGCTGAGACCTAAGCTGCCATAAGCTATCACCTTTTCTTGACCATCCTGTATTTGAATTAGTTTGGCCCCCTATTGCTAAATTCGACCCATCAGTGTCTAATATGAAAGGATCTGTTTTATTAGCAAAAGACTGAAGGAGATTTGAGGGCAATCTTTATTTGATCAAAGGCTTCTTGCTCCTCTTTTCCCCACCCAAAAGCACTTTTACCTGTTCTAGCATAAAGGTGGGGGGGGGGGGGGGGGGGGGGGGGGAAGAGGGGGTGGGGGGGCGCTATTGCAGCAAATGATTTTATAAAAGCCCTATGATAATTTGCTAGGCCTAAAAATCTCTCTACATCTTTGGTACATTTTGGAATTGGCCAATCACTAATAATTTGTGAAGTTGAATTATCTATTTCTATACCATCTGGAGGTGACAACTCGGCCTAAAATTCCATTTTTAGCTCATCTTTGGCGAAGCCAAATTTGAGCTTTTGTCATGGCCCGGTCGTCCATCTGTCCATATGTCAACAACTGGATACGGCTCGGGCTAGAGGCCGTATTTATCAACCGATCTTTACGAAAGTTCTTGGGTACCTTTGTTATGACTGTGGGACGAGAACGAGTGTTTTTGGGTGCGGTCCAAAATTCAAGATGGCTGCCAGCCGCCATTTTGTACCCACAATGCAGAAATCTGTTTTTTGTACAGAACTTCCATATGAAAGCTCTGATTTGAATAATTTTTTGTATGAATGTTTAGTACCATGAGATACATCACATATCATACGGGTTTTTTTTCTCTTGCTTAAATTATGCAAATTAGACTAACTTTGATTTATTTAGTGTTACTTTCAGCACTGTCAGTGCAAATGCCAATACGGCTCGGGCTGGAGGCCGCATTTATGAACCGATCTTTACGAAACTTTGTTATCACCGTGGGACGGGAACGAGTGTTTTTGGGGTGCGGTCCAAAATTCAAGATGGCCACTGGCAGCCATTTTGTTCAAAATTAGGGGCAAATCAGATTTTTGCACAGAACTTCCACATGAAAGCTCTGATTTGAATAATTTTTTATATGAATGTTTAGTACCATGGGATACATCACATATAATACAGGTTTTTTTGTCGTGCAGAAATTATGCAAATTAGAGTGTTTCTGAGTGCGGTCCGAAATTCAAGATGGCTGTCAGTGGCCATTTTGTACCGAAATTAGGTCTAATCAGTTTTTTGTACACAACTTCTATACGGCTCAGGCTAGAGGCCGTTTTTATGAACTGATCTTTACGAAACTTCTTGGGTACCTTTGTTATCACCATGGGATGAGAACGAGTGCTTTGGGTGTGGTCCGAAATTCAAGATGGCCACCAGCAGCCAGTTTGTAGCAAAATTACTGCAATCAGTCTTTTGTACAGAACTTCTGTATGAAAGTTCTGATTTGAATAAATTTTTGTATAAATGTTTAGTAACATGGAATACATCACATATAGTACGGGTTTTTTTCTCGTGCAGAAATTATGCAAATTAGATGAATTTTGATTTATTTAGTGCTACTTATACACTGTAAGTGCACATGTCAATACGGCTCGGGCTAGAGGCTGTATTTATCAACCGATCTTCACGAAACTTCTCGGGTACCTTTCTTATCACCTTGGGACGAGAATGAATGTTTCTGAGTGTGGTCCAAAATTCAAGATGGCTGCCAGTGGCCATTTTGTACCGAAATTAGGTCCAATCAGTTTTTTGTCACAAGTTCTATACAGCTCGTATTTATGAACTGATCTTCACAAAACTTCTTGAGTACTTTTGTTTTCACCTTGGGACAGGAACGAGTGTGTTTTGGGGTGCCTTTGTTATCACTGTGCTATGAGAACAAATATTTTGGGGTTCAGTCAGACCCACTCTGGGACTCAAAGATTTTTTCTAGTTCAGCATCTGACTGTCACCCACCTTTACAATACTTTACCTATACATTTGTTACAGGCAACGGTCAGTATTTATGTACAGACCGTTACAATACTTTATATGTACCTTTGTTATCAGGTCATTACCTAGATGTTTGTCATTGCTGTGTCACATACTATACATGTATATGTCTTTGTCTTGACAAGTTGAGCTACAGTGTCATTGACACTTTCATTTTTATCTAATAGTTTGGCAAATAGAGGAAACAGTTTTTTTATTTACTCGGTCGTTGTAATGAGTTTACTTGATGTACTACCACTAATTCTACTCCATGTATCAGATTTGTTAATCTGAATGACGGGCATCATGGTTTGTGTTAGGCAAGTGGACACTATCGGTCCTATCGCGGCGAGGGGACTCGGTGGTCCTCTCGTCAAAAGGTCACTATAGCTTTTAGCTCACCTACTTCTATTAGAAGTGGTGAGCTATTCTCATGACCTCGGGCATCGGCGTCCGGCGTGTCCAATATTGTAAGATTTAATGTTAAGGTTAATTTCTCAAAGATCAGTGGGCCCAGGCCTTTGATATTGCATATGTAGGTTGTAGGGGACTATCAGAACAGTATTTAACCCTGATACTACGACTTTTTTCCAAATTTCACCTAAAATTTTCTGCCAAAACTTGTTGTAAGAATTTGCGTTTAGGTGTTTAGCCCAAGAACATTAGGTTTCACTAGGGAAAAAAATCGGAGAAAGCTGATTTTTTCAGGGAATGTCGAGTACATGTCACTGAACGATTAGACAAAAGTCCCCTAAAATCCCAGTTGAGCTATTTTTTCTACAGCCTTTTTTCAAAAACGCGTTTGAAAAAAATTTAAAAAAATCGCACGAACTTTGTAACCTAGAATTGATCCAACTGGATTTTTTGTTTACGCGTATTTCGAGCTACATAATGTCTAATATACATTTACCTAGAGGAAAATGTGCATTCTGTGACAATTTCTGCGAAAAATTATTGAAAATTCACAAAAAAGTATTGGATTTACGCAAAAAATGATGATTTTCCTAACGGATTTGCCCAAAGGGTCGTAGTACAGAACGGGATGTTAGTTGGACAGACGATAAAAAATCCACCACCATTTGAAGACTTTTATCAATGCTTACAAAATAGACATTATGGAAGACCCCCTCTGCTTCTGACCGAGTTCCCCTTTTGGCATAAAATTCGTCAGCATGAGAACTCAACTATTTTCGGGCTTGCATTAGATCAATAAATAATATTTACAGAATGTACAAAAATCAATAAATAATATTTACAGAATGTACAAATCAATCAACATGGATTAAGTTACATTGACTATTATCAACGCTATATACAGAAATGACATAACCTATATACATATTATTCATCGAACTCAGAAATTTCCGACAGGACAGTGTTTCTGTGGTTGTTACAAGAATCCGAACTGCAATTACACAAACCTGAGCAAGAGAGTCCTGCCTTCTTACACCCACACCTTTTTGTACACGCACTCTTGCAACCACAACTGATCAGATTCAGTAGGTTATCGGGGGCACATGGCTTTGTGGCTGCAGTCGGTACTAGAAGTCCATTGTCTAGCAACCACCCCCAATCCGTCGGAGGAAGCGAAGTGCCCAGCCATTGTTGGACCTGGAGATAACATCTGTAGACATGTTGTTGTGCAGCATCGCTGCTTGGTGGGAGTGAGGCTAGGTCGATGGGTTTATTCAGTTTAGATTTTGCTACATAACAGTTGTAAGTGACATATCTATATTGGTCGAGAGAGGAAACAGTTTTACTCCCGTATAAGATCAGGAGAAGTTGTTCCCCGGCAGCGGCTACTGCACTTGGTGTACTGTCATCCGCCAAAATTGTGTTGACATACTGTTGTAACATCGGAGACAATTGTACTGAATACTTTCTTCTTACCAACTCGAAAGAGTGCAGAAGTAGTGTCACAACCACTTATAGAATGTGCTACAAGGAGGTTGCTTCTATGGTCACCCATTTTGGTTGCTATTTCACTAACTGAAACTAGTAAGTTTGGGGTAATGGAATACATCATGTGAATATTACATCCCGGTTGAACTCGAGAGGTAAGAATGACTAACAAGTCTGTGTCTTTCCCACAACGACAACATTGTTGTCATCTTGAGTGATGTCAAGTGCAGTTTCGGCTATCAGTACATCAGCATCAGCCTCGGCCTGCTTGGACTGAATATTGATGGCAGATAGCTCCTGCATTAGAAGATCGATCAGTTGGGTTTTGTTCGTGGCATTTGCAAGGAAATCGGATTGGGGTGTGGTGGCTGGTAACTCGGGTGAGATATTGATATCAATGGAATACCTGTCTTTAGATCTACGGGCTTGTTCCATGCCCTTTGTCGACATTGTACAAGCATAACCATCAAAAACAACCACGACGTTCGCCCCCAAAATGTCTCACTAGATAATTGGAATATGATGAATATAATATCGACATTGTGTAGAGTATAGGCCTATAGAATCATTAAGGTGTGGTACGCTAATTTATAACATAGGCCTATTCTCATTGTGAAACGAATCAAACGATGGCTGTTATGCGTAGCCTAATCTATAGTTGGCTAGCCTGGCGTGGGATTTTCATTTAGGCTAAGTGTAGACCTAAAGATAAACTCGATTCTCGGGAAGAATGACATGGTCAGTTTCGACTGCAAAATGATATGCACATTTTCTATTACAGAATTCAACATCGAAGAAGCTCCTCATGCAAAAGCATGAAGTCATATGTAGGTCTATAGGTCCATGGGACGGGGAGGGCTAGGCTATATAGGCCTACCGTTACAGCAAAATTTTAAAACTCAATATTCTTACTGATAAGGCACTCCTTTGTGACGATATGCTATGTAGGCGTGTTTGATTTCTGAACATATAGGGGAAACGCAGAGATTAGGCTTTCATTTCTTCGGGTATGGGAGTGGGGGAGGGGTAGGGCTTAGAGATATTCTTTGAAGTCAAGATGAAGGAAACTTAAGTCACCGTCTTTTTTAAGTCTACGTTTTTCAAGTTCGAGAAAGGAGGAAGTTGGCCTCTACCTCAGGGTGTTTAGGGCATAGGTCTATAGACATATATATAGGTCATCATGGAACCCTTGTCATTAGAACTCAACTATATATGTTGAAGCTGTTGTGGTCTTGTCTTCTCTAACACCCAACTAGCCCCAAGGAAAAGCTGTCTTCCACACTGAAACACAGGCTCTTCTCTCTCATATATCATTATGTACCCATTATTTGTTTCTCTCTCTCTCCTCAATTTACAAGGCAACCATTTGGGCCTGTATTTTGTAGGGGGAGGTTGCTTAATTATTACCCAATGTAGCGGCACAAAAGAGATAAATAAGTTAAGAACAATAAAAAGATCTAATTGTGAACTGAAGATAATTTGCACAAAACACCCACTCTGTCCATAGCCTAGCATTCAGAGGAAATATAGGCCTAAGCGTTTTTTCTGACCAAGGTGAGTGTCAGCATAAAGAATATCCACTGAGCATCATGTAGGATCCAAGGAAGTTCATTGGGTGTGATGGGAGACCGTGGCATAGATACGAGGGTATGGGTGGGGGGGGGGGGGGGGGTGGCATTGCACCCCCCCCCCAAAAAAAAAATAAATAAATAAATAAAGAAAATAAAAAATACATCTTCGTCTTACCAGGGAAAAGTTTGAAGATTTATGTTGGTGAAACTGTTCAAAATAGAACGAAAATTATTTATATTTTGACCAAAACATGTTCACATGAAGAAAACTGGGAAGACGAGGGGGTTGTCACCTGAACACGGTTAAACCCCAACTATAATCATGATCACTTGATATCCAAGGTTCTGGGTTTAAGGGGAGCCTCTTCTTAATCATGATGCAAAGCATCATCCTACGTGCTTAGTGGCGAGTTGATGCACACACAAGAAGGGATATAGGGCCATCCCACTCTTTGCTGTAAGGGACAAAAAACAAAACAAAAACAATTTAGACTAACAGTTGGCATGAGACCTGTGCAGACTAAGCTATAGGCCTATGCCTGAGATAGATTACGGTATGCTATATGCCCTGTTATCAGCGATAACATGCATATATCCCTGTCCTCCCGAAGTGGGTGCCCATGTGTTATCGTGGGTAACATGCACCGTGTCCCCCTGCATCAATTGGGTTTTGTGAAAAAAGTTTTAGGTTGCAAAAACAAGAGGGCACGCACCGCTGGTGCACTTCCCTATACCCCTATATATTCACATATGGATAATTTCTTACAGCAAAGACATTCAGATCACCCCAAATTTCTGCTTGTTTCAGAAAGAAGGAAAATTTGAGCCTGTACTGCACTAATTTCTCTGTGGTGCATGCTTCGGGTCAACGGTGAACTGGACATTCCCATGTCAGCCTTTAGGCTTATTAATTTATTCAAAATGGCAGCACCCGTAGATCTGGGGGAAAGTTTGCACGTGTTCGCCCATGCACTATACTGGATAATATATTGGGCATGCGGTTTATGAAATGGTTTCATGCGAAAATATGTTTCAATGCAGATTGTTCTTTGTCAAACTGATTTTAAACAGAAATTGATAGATAGGCTATTCTATTCTTTCAACCAGTGTTTCCATTCCAAACGCATGGTGTGAGAGGAAGTCAACTTTAATATATAGGCTATAGGTCTACAATGAAAAATGGTGTGATAGCCTCAACCCCGATTTAGAATAATGGTTGCCCAGGCCAATTATGTGGACTTGCTCGATGAGTCTTTCTGCGTTTGGTCATCTTGAAGGACTTATAAATTCTGGCAGTGGATTTTTTAATTGTAAAGAATTCAAGTAGACTGTACACTCAATTTATTCTTGTTGAATTTACTGAATAATTCATGATGCATGGGCCTAGGCTAGCTAGCAGTCTATGTCGCGACGTGGTGGGGGAGGGGACTTGATGTCGCCAACACATTGGCTAACAAAGACTGAAGCCTGATTGAGAGGGCGGGGACTGAATATATGGTCCTGGAGCCCATCCCAGATAGAGCTTTACTTGACAAGTTAGACCTACGCCTCAACTGTGGCTGTTTATAGGCCTATGGACTTTTTGATGATCGATACAACAAATTCTAAATGAAATGTTGTATAGGCCTATTATCTGTACATAGACTAGTGATCAGTCATGTAGCCTACATTAATTGCTGCTTGTCGCATAAGCCGACAGTAGGCCGTTTGGGGGAGAGGGTAGCGTGGAAATGAGCGGTCATGCAGCTCATGCCTTCCTGCTATGTCATCGACCATTCACAGGGCTACTTCTGTATAGAGATCGGTGGTTTTCAAATTTCATGTCGGTTCTGGTTTGGGTTTTCATTGTACAAGCATAACAGAACATTGCATTTGCATATAGGAAGATGTATTTGGCAACAGTCAATGCCACAGCGACTCCCTTTCCAGGGCAACGCTCTTGTGTACATAATAGGTCTATACGGGTACTCTGATTTCCTGAGCATAATGTTTTTTCATAAATTATCTCAAGAGTTTCAAGTTTGAGAAAAATTATTTTTGCCTTAAATCTGTTCCAAAATTACCCCCCCCCCCCCCCCCCCCCCCCCTCCCCAGTTATATGTGTCTAGGGTAACCTGACCGACTCTAACAAATTATGCCGACCATAAAAACTTGATCGAGTAAAGTCGCTCATATAGGTCATTGTAACCCTAAATTTCCATCCAACTTCAACTCTGATTTTGACGCTCGCTTTGGAGTTCAAGCTTTCAAAATTACCTGTAGAAATAGATATATTTGTCATATAAATGTGGAACAAGTGACAAGTTCCAGTTCTGCAAAGGAAATCGCATTTGATAAACAGATGAACATGTAAAACACGATGCGTAAGAATTAAATTTGTCACCTATTTTCGCGGTAAATGCCACACTCAAACGCAATACGAATTAGTGCAGCTGTTCTGAAAAAGGGGTACCGCAACTTAAGTTTGAAAACTATGTTAACGTTAGGTTGTTTCTCTCTTTATTCTGAGAAGTGAAGACCTGATTCGAGTTTATCAACATAGAAGTTGAAAACCACGACGACAGGTTTTCTGTAATTTTTTTGGATTCGGTTTTGATAAATCCAAAACCAAACCGAATTTTCTGTTAGCCGCCCAATTCTACTTCTATACATTAAAATATTTGTTAGCTTTCATGTTGCCTGTCAAATATGTTAGCAGACAGAAGAGCCTATTTTCAGGCCAAATGTTTAATGTTAACGTTTCGAAAATTACCGACGATCATTGTTCCCGTTTCCCATTGATCAACGTCACGATGACACTCGCGTCGTGCATGTAAAAAAACACGAAAAATTCAAGGCGAGTAAGCAACTCTTTATTTAAGATTCAGCGATAAACATGTTCACATAAACACCAGAAATATATTTAAGTTGGAAGTCCAATCATTTTCATAGCGTATTTTTTCCAAGTTTTTTTTACGTGCTTGCAGTCAAATTTCTATGCTGAAAATAATATAAGTCCAAAAATGAAAAATATTTCAACTGATAAATTTTCTGCGTCCAGTTTTCCGTGCCTTTTCTGGGCTATGTCCAAGGTATGTCCATGGTGAACATTAGCTGTCCATGGTAATTCCATGGTAGCAAAGAATTTTTTACCAATCACATAAATTCCATGCCATTTCCTTGGATTTCCTTGGAATTCTAAAAAGTTCCATGCCAGTCCATCAAAATTTTTAATGCAGGGTTATGAGATCTTGGATTTCAAAAATGACCACGTTTGATGGCCATTTTGTACACATAGTGGTTAAAATCAAAATTTTCCTCCGCGGGAACCCCAAGAAGTGAGGGAGTGCTTGTTTACTTTGATGAACAAGCTCCATTTTACTGGTAAAATAGGACCCAGTCACAAATGCTAGGGTTTGCAAGTCCTCTAAAATAGGCAACATGGGGTATAAAATATATGTGACCTTAAGCACCAATAACTAACTAACTAATCAAAATTTCCTTTGCATTTATGATAATGATACATTACATTCTTATTATTCAGTCCATTACTGGTGTTCTGGTAATTCAATGTCTAGATTGTAGGTCAAAATGTCTGATTTTCAGGCCTATTTTTGATGTTTTAGAAAATTTTAGCTGAAAAAATAATTTTGGTAAACTTTTGTTACCACTTGGTTATGGAAAAGTATATTTCTGACAAATCTGTGAAAATGTCAGGTCATTAGCTCATTCGGACAAGGAGATATTGGTCAGTTAAAGTTTGGGCATTTTGGGCATTCAGGGTGCTTAGTTGAAGGTGAAAAGCTGAACAAAACTACAACTTATATATGTCTATGGCTGAGCAAAATATCAGAAAAATATGTAAGAGAGCCTTCGAGAAATCATCTCCTCCAAATTGTTTTTTCGAGAAGAATAACAAATGTCTTTTCCTTTCAGGAAAAGCCAAAAAAAAAAAAAACAACTAGATGAGTGATTCTGTAGAATCACAGGCTTTTCCTGGCGTACAAAAACGTTAAGCCTTTTGAAGGATTTGTACAAAATTTCAGCCCCATATCTCTGAACCTGTAGGTGTGCATACTGATATTGTCCTGGTTAAAGCGTTAACACAATGTTATATGAAAAATCCACCCAACTCCTGCATAAAATCATTTGAAATTCTTCAAAACTTATTTTAATGCATAAAAACAATTATGCCGACCCTAAAAAATTTATGAGTAAAAGTTGCTCATTTAGTTCATTGTAACCTTGAATTTCCATCAGACTTCAACTGTGCATTTGAAACTGATTTTGGAGTTCAAGCTTTCAAAATTACCTGTAGAAATAGATACATCGGACAGTATAAATGTTGCGCAAGTGGCAAGTTCCAGTTCAGCAAAGACAACCTCATTTGATAAATAGATGAAATTTTACAATGCATCACCATTAGTATTGACAGGTCTTGAATATTATAAGTTACTGGATGTTTAATTGAGGCGAAGTGAGATTAATATTAGTCACGGCCGTAGGTCGAGCCTAATATTGATTGCACTGAGTCTCACATGACACCATACCTAGCAAGTCAAAGTCCTGACTCACAAATTGGATTTTGTAAACTTTCGTTACCGGTTGGTTATGGAAAACTGTGTTTATGACAATTCTGTGAAGATGTCAGATCATTAGACAATTCGGACCAGGAGATATTTGTCAATGGAAATTTGGGCTTTTTTTTTTTCCATGTTTGGTGGCCAATTGACACATTGTGACTAAAATCGATATTTTTTTACATTTATGATAATGATACATTACATTCTTACTATTCAGTCCATTTCTGGTGTTCTGCTAATTCACAGTACCGAGATTGTTGGCCAAAATGTTTGATTTTCAGGCGTATTTTTGATGTTTTGGAAAATTTTGGCAGAAAAAATAATTTTGATGAACTTTTGTTACCAGCTGGTTATGAAAAAGTGTATTTATGACAAATCTGTGAAAATTTCAGGTCATAAGCCCATTTGGACCAGGAGATATTGGTCAATGAAAATTATGGGCATTTCTTATCAACCTACCTCAATTGTTTACAACAGGCTTGCACTACAGTGGAAGAACCTAACTCGGATAAAATACTCTCTATTTTAATCTTTCCCAAGATTTGGGAAAGAAAAGTGGTGTAAAAACACCACGAAAAAATAAGCCAAAATTGGGCCGAGCGCCATCGGCGCACACCCAGTATGGGACGCTCTTCCATAGTACAAATCCTCGACTTCCGTAACATTGCGCATTGCATCAATTTGTCATTCTTTTTCTGTCCGAAGCACAAGCAGGATGTGTTTCCGCCATATGCATTATGAAATAGTGATAATTCAACTCGTGGATAATGGTTTTCCTGTGACTGGAATTATGGATCTGATGATCGTATAATAACAGGACTGTGTTTTATATATTCTCGTTTATATTTTCAACCACATTCTCATTGTTTATTAATTACTATTCCGTTTTCGCGAATGTTTTGCGACATCGTGTCATCGCGATTCGACAATGAATTTTTTCGGTTGATAAAAATTTTTATTGGAGTAGGTGTCGGCCGTCTGGGTTCTGCCACCTTCTCTCGTAGTTGAGGGTGTTCTTCTACTTTCTGTTGAGTTCACCTTTTTCTTCTACTGCTCTCACCTCTGTTCTTTCCAGTTCAGTTCCTTTAGGGCAATTCCTTTTGCCCTCGCCATTGGTGCGTTCTCGTATCCGTTTCGTCCGCACCCGCGGGTGGTGTGGAATGCAGTCGTTTCGGGAGCCTCCCGACTCGACCACGTCTGATGTGAGTTTACCCCCTCCGTGGGGGATGTGCAGCTCCTCCCACACCCACGAGGGGGGAGGGGCACTGTTGTTTCAGGGCCCCCCAACTCGACCACGTCTGGTGTGAGTCTGAACCCCTCCGTGGGGGATGTGCAGCTCCTCCCGCTCGCGCGGGGGGTGGTGAACGCTTTCGTTTCGGGTCGCCCGATTCGACCACGTCTGATGAGAATTGCTCCTCCTCTGTGGGGGATGTGCAGCTCCTCCCGCACCAGCGGGGGGTGGGGACCGCTGTCGTTTCGGGGCTTCCCGATTCGACCATGTCTGGTGAGAGTTATTCCCCTTCCGTGGGGAATGTGCAGTGTTTTACCGTGGTGGATACTGCGGGAGCTGTTGGTTTTCTGGTGTAGAGATGCCTGGTTCCGGGACTATGCGCCCTCTCCAGTCGACATCTGTGGCTGTCACTAGGGTTGTGACTCCTCCTTTGGAGGCCGAGCTTGGTGGCTCTCTCCGCTTTTCCGCCAGTTCCAACAGCTCCCGTCGTATCTGCTGCTACTGCTGTTCCGTCTACAATGTCATTGGGTACCGTTTTTAACCGGCCTCGGCTTCTCCCTGCCAGGGTCTGCAGGGATGTCTGTAGTGTTGTTGTGGGGTTTCGGCCTCAGACTTCCACTCGGCGAAGTCAGTGGGGCTGCCGACTGAACCCCATAATGTGTCCTCTCAGCCATTGAGCACAGTAGTTTTATACCTGCAGTGGTCTGCTGCGGTGTCTGGTTGTGTAGACGTGGGGGTATCGGCCTCAGCCTTCCCTGACTTCAACTCGGCTGCCGGCCGGACCCTCTCCTGTGGTCTCTGCGCCGTCGAGCACCACAGTTGTCATTGGACTCGGTTGTTCTTAGTGGGACTCTATGAACTCCGTGGCATTTCCGTCCACTCATTCTGGCCACACGACCAGTTTTGGGGGTCCAACGTCTTTTGTGCAGTCTGGACCTTCTGCCCTGCAGAGGTCAGCGGTGACTCTCATTACACCCCTATACACGTCTGCCTTCAGACGTTTTCGGCTGCCGCCTGTCGTACCACGTCGGGTCTTTTGGAGGATCGTGACCCTTTGCTGGTTCAGAGGGTCAGAGGTGAAGCCACTTTGCCGGTTCGTTCCCCTGTCGAACCGGCCAGTACGGGCAGTGAGCTTAGGGAGGCCCTCTCCTTACTCACTCAGGTTCTGTCAAAGAGCCTTCGTGTTGCTTCCAGCGAGGCAGCGAGTGGTTTCCAGGCGCCTCCTATGGCGCCGCCTCCCGGGATTGGAAACAGGCCGCTTTCTGATCCCCTGGTGTTCCGACACCATGGGAGGCGTCGGCTGGTTTGCCCACGATGGGTTATGTGTCTTCCGACTCAGGGGAAGAGTCAGACATGCTTGATGTCGAGAGCCAGCAGTCTTCGGACTTGGGGGCAGCTCTTGATTTTGTGTTTGGGTTCCTTCCAGATCTCAAACCATCTAACCAGTCGACAGTGTCAGCCAGGCCGCGATCATCGGTCGCGCGCCAACAGTCTATGGAGCAACCTGCTTCTGGGCGTCTTTGACCGTGCCCTTCGGTACAGTTGGTTGAAGCATTTTCAGCCTTGGACTCCAAGCTAAGTTCCAAGGCTATGAAGGCTCCGTTCTTCACCAGGGTTGACACCTTTTTGCCTCCGGCACGTTGTCGTTCCTACGATTCCGCCAATCTGTCGGTCTACCAGATTTTGACGGTTTTGGATCAGGACTCCAATTCCCTCGGGCTTTCCAAGTCCAAGTCTGCCGTCATTCCGATGACGACTCTGGAGTCCACATTGGGCTTATCGAGAGAGATGCTTGGTATGCTTTCTCTCTCCGATCACGTCATCTCAGCTTTTGCTGCTTATCTGCCTTCAGATAAGTTTGACGAGGTACAGGCTCCTTTTGCGTGTGCTGTCCAAGGCGCTCATGCATCTTACTCACACGCATGCCTGTAACACGGCTAATCTGGAATTAGTTCGAAGGGACTCTGTGCGGGACACAGGCCGATCCCTTCCTGAGGAGCAGTACGCTACTCTTCGATCTGCTTTTTTGGCAGGTCCGCAACTTTTCCATGATTCTGTGTTGACAATCCGGGATGACATCCTATGTCATTCCAACGATCAGCTGCAGTTTCTTCAGCTTGATCAGCCTTCTAGGGTAGGCACGGGCCGTTCCAAGCCTAACAAGTACCCTCTGCTTCCTCTGCGAAGCAAAAAGGGGCTGATCCTTCTGCCACCGCTTCTACTTCTTACTCAAGGGGTAAGGGTAAGCGTCGGCAGTCTTGAGGGAACTCCCAGGATTCTTCATTCAGTAGAGGTGTTTTCTCCTCTCGCGAGCCTCGTCGGGGTTCGCAATGAAGGTCCTCACCTAGACTCGTCCCAGGTTGGAGGAAGGATAGCAGAGTTCGCAGACCGTGGGCCACCATCACATCCGATCCTTGGATGTTAGATGTTGTTTGGTCCGGGCTGCGAATATCCTTCCGACGGCACTCCACTCTGTCCAGGGTGCCTTTTCCAACCACAGTTCCTTCAGACATTTTACGTCGGGAACTTTTGTCCACGGAGATAGACAATCTCCTGACAAAGGGGGCGATTGAGGTCATCAAGAACATTAGGTCAGTGGGTTTCTATTCCCGCCTGTTCTTGGTGCCGAAGAAGGACGGCTGACTCCAACCGGTTCTCGATCTGAGTTTCCTGAACCAGTCTATCATTGCTCCCAAGTTCAGCATGGAGACTTTCAGGTCGGTCCTCCGTTCAATTCACCAGGGAGTTTTCGCTTCCAGCTTCGACCTGCGAGACGCTTACTTTCACATTCCGATTCATTGGGCGTTACAGAAGTATCTCAGGTTCATTTTTCTGGGGTGAGTTTACCAGTTCAAGGCCATGCCTTTCGGCCTCAACCTGGTTCCTTGGGCCTTCACCAGACTGATGTCGCATGTGATAGCTTTCCATCGCACACAGTCCAGGGTGACTACTTCGGCATATCTGGATGATATCCTCCAGGGGCATTCCAATGCTGCCTTACTGGAGTCGGATGTCGCCACTCTGTTGAGCTTGCTCACGTCGCTACGTTTCAGAGTCAACGAGAAGTCGGACCTGGTCTCTTCTCAGTCGTTTTATCATCTGGGGATGGCTTTCCGCACACAATTCAATTTGGTGGCGGTTCCCCAGGCCAAGGCTGTGATTCTCTCAGCTTTTGCTCTGACTCTGTCCCAGTCCACATCCGCGACGGCTCGGAGTTTTCTCCGGCTAATCGGTCTCTGCTGTTCGGTGACAGATCTCATTCCTCTAGGTCGGCTGCGTGTCAGACCTCTCCAACACTTTCTGCTCAGTCGTTGGAGGCCGATTGTAGATTTTCTGGATCTGGTGCTTCAGTTTCCAGAATATCTTTATCCTCACCTTCTCCTCTGGGCGGATGTCCAGTGGCTTTCGCAGGGTGTTCCGTTGGACTTACCCACGTCCAATCGCATTCTGACGGCAGATGCCAGCGATCTCGGATGGGGTGCGACGTTGGATCCTCTAGGTCTTTCCATTCACGGGATGTGGGACCAGGATCATGCAGCTCTACACATCAACCAGAAGGAGCCTCTTGCTCTTCTTCTGCGTTTCAGGCAGTGGATCTCTCACCAGTCGAATCACCAGGTCCTTCTGTTGTCCGACCATTCGACGGTGGTTGCTTACATTCGGAACCAGGGCGGCACGCACTCTGTTCCAATGTACGAATTGGCTTGGGATCTTCTACTGCTCGCTCAGGATGTCCACGCCGGGGTGGCTGTTCGTCACATTCCCGGTTGCCTGAACGTCCTAGCCGACTCCCTGTCCCATCGGGGCAGGGTCATTTCCACCAGGTGGATGCTCCACATGGCGGGTTCCATCGATCTCTTGTGACTCATTGGAACCATCCGGTGGACACTTTCGTGTCCCTGTGTCCAGATGCTCTGGCTTTCGCCGTGGATGCTCTGGTCCTCCTTTGGAATGGTCTTGTCGGCTACACCACTTTTCTTTCTCAAATCTTGGGAAAGATTAAAATAGAGAGTATTTTATCCTTGTTAGGTTCTTCCACTGTAGTGCAAGCCGGTTGTAAACAATTTCGGTAGGTATAATAAGAAAGGAAATTTACTATAAAATTTATACTTTTGAGCGGGTTTTGTCAGGAGAAAGTTAACGCCCAAAGTCAAAAGCTTATTGTCAAAACAAAGTATAGCCATCTATGACCTTGCAAAGTTTTAACAAAATCTGTAAGAGCATTCTCGAGAATTCCCCTCTTGTAAAGTGTTGGAAAAAAGAAAGAAAATAAAAAAGAAGACGGTGTGATTCTGTAGAATCACGGCTGGGCTTTTCCTTACCATTGAAAGCCTTACCCTCTTTCCAGAGAGACCATTAAGATATATTGAAAACTTTTCTGCCAAAGGCTGGTAACCCCATGAGCTGAAGTGAACTGTAACAACCTGCATGACTATTTCCACATGATGTTGGTTGATAATATCCTGTCATGTTTACAGTTTACAAGCAATGGCATATCCGGAGGTGGGTTGGAGTGTGTGTCGGGGCATACCCCCTCCCCACCCCCCAAATAAACACAACCTCTCCCCTTCCCCCCTGAAAAAAACTCCCAAAATATTGGACAAAGAATTCGACCAGAGCACAGGCATCTGCTCATAGACATTTGATGAAATAAAATGCTGAGAAAAAATATATCCCCTTGCTATATGTATATAGGGAGGGGATATATTTTTCTGAGCTTTTTATTTCGTCAAACATCTGGGAGCATTTGCCTGTGACCAGATCTTGTAATAACAACGCTAGTCATATGAAAATGTCAATATTTTCATTTAGCCACCAGTTCTGAAATTTACATCACTGCAGCCTAAACAACTTTACACCAATGACCAGCATACGTGTACAGTCCATTGAAGACCCGATTTCCATCACCCCTGATTTCTAGTGCTAAACTAGTGGTGACGAACCCGGTTTGCATTACTATCTATTGCACAGGGAAAATACCAAGAGTAACCAATTAACCATGCTGTTGGTATGGCCCGACAAAAAAATCACACCTCACGAATTAAATGTTGAACAGGCAAGATTTCAATCAATCAAAAGAAAACTATTTTGTTCGAAAATGCATATCCATCAGAAAATTATTAATTTGACAGGCCTACGTGTCGAAAAAGTGAAACAGTACATTTTAAACCGTGGAGTGCTATCCTGTTCTCGACACACTGACATGACCAAGATCCTGCCCATTAATTATTACCAACCAATGAGGTACTGGCACAAATATGTGTGATATCCCACCAATGCTCACTGCATACTGTTAAAAAAAAATATCATAGAACATCTCAGTGCGGATCCATTACAATTTAAGCCCACCAGGTGAAAATTTGATAAACGTTGTTGTAATTGATACATTCACGCAAATATATACAGGAATACTGGTACTCTTAAGTGTATAACGGCAAGCTAAAATTTAATAGAAATAAGTTATAAAAACAAAGGATGAGGCCTGTTACTGGTACACATTATGGCCTGCATAAACAAGGGGAAGATCCAAGAATAAACAGATTGGGCATATCTCTATTATTTACCGACTGTTGGCAACATCCACCCCCCCCCCTGAAAAATTAGGTCTCTCCCAGCATCCTTTAATACCATCTTAAACACTACCTATTTCCCCAAAGCGAGCTATCACTTGCCGGAGAAGCAACAAATTAAGGCTTGCATTTAATCACCCAGGTTTTGGACCCCTCATTATAATTTGTTCGGATCTGTGCTTGTGATATATTGACATCCTGTTTGCTTTTATTAGCTGGAATCGAATAATTACATTTTCAAATGATAACCCCCCCCCCCCCCCCCCCACACCACCCCATCCCACCTCCCAAAATTTGCCATAATATTTTTTGAATACGGCAATTGCTTTAACTTAATTTTAAGTCAAAACACAGCCTGCAAGATCAACATAAACCTTATGTATCAAAGTCGTTGCTCATCACGTGCATTTTAGTTTGATTACCACTAAATCACGTAGGGTGTGTTGGTGGAGGGACAACAATTTATAAGTTTAATAGGTAAGCAAAAGGGCTAGCCGCTTTTCAATGGTTGTGGGTGGCTCCTAAGATATTATCCAGAAATTTTAAGAATTAGTCACCACAACCAGTGATATGGAAATCCCATCCATCCATCCATCCATCCATCCACCCAACCACCCCCCCCCCCCCCCCCAAATAAATAAATACAAAATAAGAAATTACCACACTCTCGTGATTTTCATCGCCCCCTCCCCACCTCCATTGTTAATTATTTCTGAAGTTTATCCCAAGATTATAAACTGAGAGAGAGATCTAAAAACTCATTTTCTCTGTTAAATGAATGTAGTGTTAGATTATTCACATTGCCAAGTGATCCTGTTCAACTATTAATTTGAAGATAACATGTACAAAATGATAGGCTGCTGAGAGTCGGTGAATGAAAGAAGCTTTCAACAATAACAAGTAGTAGTTTGATTATGACACTGGTCGCTAATACCCTGTTGTGACTGTTTTATTAAAAGATTATTGCCACATGTTTCAATTTTGGAACAAACTATTGTAATCATCTTCACATGTGGGAGTTTTCAATAGACTTTGTGAGGTGTGACTTCTGTATTCACAATCAATTTTTATTGGGAATTTGTGACTATTGTAAGGTAAATAATTTGTCTTCAATACATTGAATGAGATGATGGACGGGAAATGTTAATTACGAGGCTTACACTCAGAGTGGAGTGTCATCTTGCACAGTTTCTTATTTTAGTTCAGAAGTCTCTTTACTCTAACTTTTTATTATGCGCCCGTCATTTTTTGGCGGACATATTATGTTATGGCATTGTCCTTCTGTCTGTCTGTCTGTCCATCCGTAACCAATTTTTGTGTCGCCTACTCCAAAGGTTTACATGCTATATTGTTCAAACTTTACAAACATGTTGATCAGTAATTGCCATTGTGCATGTGACAAGACCAGGTAACTCTGTTTAGTTTTTCTAGATTTATGCTTCCTTTTAGTACTTAAAACATTGTACTATTGTGTCGCCTGCTCCTTCAACATTTTACATGCTACATTGCTCATACTTTGCACACATGTTGATCACTAATTACCATTGTTCATGTAACAAGTGCAGGTAACTCTGTTTTGTTTTTCCAGAGTTATGCCCCCCTTTAGTACTTAAAACATTACAGTATTGTGTCGCCTACTCCTTCAACATTTTACATGCTGTATTGTTCAAACTTTGCACACATGGTGATCAACAATTGCCGTTGTGCATGTGACAAGAGCATTTAACTCCATTTTGTATTTCCAAAGTTATGAGTTATGCCCCTTTTAGTACTTAAAACATTACAGTATTGTGTTGCCTTCTCCTTCAGCTTTTTAATGCTATACTGTTCAAACTTTGCACACATGTTGATCACCAATTGCCGTTGTGCATGTGACAATTTTGCGTCGCCTACTCCTCCAAAGTTTACATGCTATATTGTTCAAACTTTACAATCATATTGATCAGTAATTGCCATTGTGCATGTGACAAGAGCAGGTAACTCTGTTTAGTATTTCCTGATTTATGCTCCCTTTTAGTACTTAAAACATTACAGTATTGTGTGGCTACTTCTTCAACATTTTACATGCTATATTGTTCATACTTTGCACACATGTTGATCACCAATTGCCATTGTTCATGTGACAAGTGCAGGTAACTCCATTGTATTTCCAGAGTTATGTCCCCTTTTAGTACTTAAAACATTACAGTATTGTGTCACCTACTCCTTCAACATTTTACATGCTATTTTGTTCAAACTTTGCACACATGTTGATCACCAATTGCTGTTGTGCAAGTGACAAGAGCGGGTAACTCTGTTTTGTATTCCCAGAATTATGCCCCCTTTTTGTACTTGAAACATTATACTATTGTGTCGCCTACTCCTTCAACATTTTACTTGCTTTATTGTTCAAACTTTGCACCCATGTTGATCCTCAATTGTCGTTGTGCATGTGACAGAAGCAGATAACTCCATTTTATTTTTAAACGGCGAGAATCCTCACCGTTTATAGCTGTTATGATCCTCAAAATGTCCTTTTCCTTGGCACCACCTATCGTCAATCGTTATCAATGAAGTTAACCTGTCAATGAATGGACGCTACCATTGTAAACAGCTAGGAGAATCTTCTACAACTAAAAATTGTTTGCATTTCCATTCTGCATACTAAAATTTCACAAAAACAATATGAAATGTGTGCACACAAGCATTCAATTTGAAACCCTTTACCCCAGACAGGGCAGGGGAATGGGCAATGATTGGGGGTGGGGGGGGGAGGGACAGACAAAGTCGAGTCAATAAAAATTTCAAACTTTACCCCAGAGAAACTTGTGCATGTTCGAATTTTGATGGGTGTTATGTTACCCCGCTAGGCGGTGCTCTTGTTTAAATATATTTTTTTCCCAGTTTCAAAATGAACTTATTTATTATCTGGGTGGAATTTACCCTTGGTTAGTGTTTTCAAATCTGTCCAGTATGGCATTGTACTCTGCAGAGTTTGCACCAGGCTACTGGACAGCCACCGTCAAAAAATAGGTTGTCCACACATATAATATGACGTTTGATTCGATTTAACAGAATGGGGCGGTCTGCATAGGAGCGAAATGCACTTGCACTAAACAGGAAAATGTCTGGATTATTGTGCACATGTTCGACATGACTGTGTTAAACACTTTGCACTCGTGAAAAAATAAGGCTACTCAATGTTATTGCTGAATAAAAAGTTGTAATTTTCTTTCCTTGTTTTCTGTCCAACACATATACGCCTTCCTTTAACTAACTATTTAGCTCAAAGTGTATGCGATTGCCATCCAGGGTGTTTTTTAGGGGGGGTCGCCCACAATGCAACTCAAGGATGAGAATGTCTGGCAACTTAAAAGAATGAAAAATTGGCCAGAGGTCAAGTTGGAGTAGATTATGGGAGGGGGTGATCCCCTCCCATAATCTCCTCCAACTTGACCTTTGGCCATCGGTGGTGGTCCGGGGGGGGGGGGGGGGGGGGGGTGGTTGGGCGTTATTCAATATTTGATTTCAGCAGTGATCCAAGATTTCATGTTGAGGTAAAGTGAATCAAATTCAGTGTAGGCATGTATTAGATTGTTGTAGAGAATATCGGCCGTGGACCTTTGGAATTGGGGGGGGGGGGGTATGACCACCATGACCCTCCCTGGCTACACCCTTGCCATCTTGTTTGAGGCTGAAATGCCCAGACTGAAATGCAAAATGTCCAATTCATCAAGTCTATGGGAAAATATTTGCAAACTGTATTCATTTTTAGTATTACTGTTCCAATGTTACAGGCTCACCTCTTTTTTCAGTAGAGTAAATGGGTTCCCATCTGCGTTCGGAAATTTTATCCTCGTAAGTTTCAGAATTAAACTTACTCGCCAAAGGCTTGTAAGTTTAGTTCTGAAGCCTACTCGTAGAATAAAAGTTTTAATTCTGACACAAGACGATCATAAATTTGCCACTCCCCACTACTGAGGAGCCTTCATTCCCCCTGTCCTACACACAGGTGTCATCCCAACCCCATTGTCCCTTCTAATCTCCCAGCACTTATTTTATAATATTTCTCACTGGCACGTTCTTAACCTCCCCAACTATAATATTAATATTAATGCTCAATAAGTAAAAGTCGCATAATGTATCGGCCCATCATTGACTATAACAGCCAAGCAAGCCTTTTATGGCCCAATATATGAATAATGACGTCACATCTCTCAGTCGATCGATAATATTTTCCCCAGCTTTCTATTTTGATCAAAATTTAATTTCGGATTTAATTTGTAAACGCATTTGTATTGCGTGTGTTTTCCTGTGTGTCTTGGAGAGATAATTTGGAAGTGACAGGTAGAAAGTAAATTATGACAACTTTGGTGAATAAAGTCTTGCCCAAAATTCGCATCTCGAACATATATTTCATTATCCAACTTTCCAAATTTTGCTGTAGATTGATCAGATGCTAGTCAAGTTACCCAGTTTGTTTGTCAACAAATCAGACCATAGTTCTACAGTTTTTTTTTAAATTTGAAAACTCGGCTTATTCTACAAGTTATGCCTGTCTCGTTATACTGTTGTTTTCCTTGAAGTTGTATACACCTGTTATGTTTCTAAAGTCTATATTTGATAATGTGCATAGTTGTTTTAATTACCATAATAAAATAAGATAAATTAAAGTAAATTACTGGTTTGTGTTATGTTATAACACCCTCAACAATCCCAGTTTTCTCTCTGGTGTAAATAATTAACATTTACTCACTCATCTCAACAGGGACAACCAGCTTGTTTATTAACATGGTGACTGAAATAGTTCCATTGCAGTCAATGATTGACAGAATCTATTTATAGGCTGACTGATCTTAATTATGCTTGATTAACAGGACTCAGATTTTTAATGCACTGTACATGTAATGAGGTTTTTAAAAAGAGATCAAGAATTTCAGTACCATTCAAGTAAGTATTAAGTTAACCGACATGAAGCAAATTGCTGTTGTAGCCAATATTTTCTTGTCATACCGCTGTTCATCTTCCTTGTGCAGGCCACGTGAGCTTTTCTCATCACTTGGCATCCTTCATCCGTCGTCTGTCGTTCGGCATCCGTAAACTTTTATTAAAAGCTGGGAGTCGCCCATCAGCCTCTAAGATAGAGTGTTGGGCTGCTAATATGTGGTAGTGTAAGCCACAGTAGGCCATATGTTAGAATTATTTCGCAATTATTTATGGAGAAATGTCAAACAATACATTCCATATGTTGATGCTAATAGGCCTTACTTACAAATGGGTCAGGCCTGCCCCCTCCCCCAGTACCAAACAAAATTTAAAATACAGGCTTTCAATAATAGTATGTTTATTTTTTGTTTGGTTTAAGCAAAACACTGATATACTTTCAGAAGCAAAATGTCGGCTTTGTGTTTTCGAATTCGTCGCATGGCATGTGCAGACTGCAGGTGACGTAACTTTCCGGTGGCCTATTTTTCTTTTGTATTTCTCATTATTTGTCAGTCATAGTGGTTCAAATAAATCACTGTGTCGTCAAACGAAACTATCAAGAGTTCTTGGAATACATATGTTGAAATGTGGTCGATAGGGATCAGTCTTTGAAAAACCACGAGACTGCTTCGAGATTTTCACGTGTTGGCGGTGCTGCCACATAACGTTTTTTTTTCGGAGTTACAAGAAAATTCTGTTGCGAGGCACCATTGCGCAAAAAGCTGAATTATTGTGGTTTTTCGTTTACTGACACTCTGTTATGTTATCCGATGCTTGGGTTTGCCCATTTCTTGGAGTTGGGGGGGGGGGGGGGGAGGGGGGGAGGTGCGAAAATGTTGTAGGGCCCAGATCCCTGGCAAACTCCACCTCACCATACCCCCATTACACCCAGGCATACATTCACCACCTTGGCAGGAAGTGTGGCTTAAAAAGATGATTCCCTGGGCACTGTTTTTTGGGTAGCAAGTCTTCTGTTATATTCAAATTTTACAAAGAGCCGACTGTGTCGACTGGGGGGGGGGGGGGGGGGGTGGGGTGGTTGGAGGGATGAGATACAAGTTTATTAGCTCACCTGACTGAAAGTTAGGGGGAGCTTAAGTGATCACTTTCTGTCTGTCCGGCGGGACCAAATTTAACCAAATTTGGTATGCATGTTCCTTATCATCTGTCAATTCAAGAGTGTTCAAATAAAGTTGCCACATCCACAGGGGGCACCACAAGGGGCATTACTCTGACAGCACCCAAAAATTGTTTTCCAAAATTAAAAAAAATCAACTTCTGAACCATCAATTAGAATGAATCTTCTGATACTTGGTATATAACATCTCTAGGAGGGGTAAGATTCAAGTTTCCTAAAATCCAGTCCCTGGGTTAATATTTGGGCTTCCTGTAAGAGCCCAAATTTTAACTTAATGAAATATGAGGAAATTTCTTTAAAAATCTTCTTCAGATCCACCAGTCAGAATCCTTTCACATTTGGTATACAACATCTCTAGGGGGTCAGAATCAAGTCTGTTCAAATTGGGTCCCCATGGGTTAGTATTTGGGCTCTCTATTGAAGCCCAAATTTTAACTTAGTGCAATTTGAGGAAATTTCTTTAAAAATCATCTTCTTCAGATCCACCAGTAAGAATCCTTTCATGTTTGGTATACAACAAATCATCTTCAGATCCACCAGTAAGAATCCTTTCATGTTTGGTATACAATATCTATAGGGTGGGGGGGTCAGATTCAAGTTTTTCAAATCGAGTCCCTGGGTTAATATTTGGCCTCCCTTAGGGAGCCTGAATTTTAACTTAGTGTAATATGAGGGAATTTCTTTAAAAATCTTCTTCTTCGCATTCACCAGTCAGAATCCTTTCATATTTGGTATACAACATCTTGAGGTGGGTCAGTTTCAGATTTGTTCAAATCGGTTACCTGCAAATATTTGGGCTCCCTATGGGACCCCAAATATGAACTAAGTGCAATATGAGGAATTTGTTTTTAAAAATCTTCTTCTTTAGACCATGCAGTCAGAATGCATTCATATTTGGTATACAACATCTCTAGGCAGGTCAAATTCAAGTTTGTTCAAACCTGGTCCCTGGGTTGATATTTGGGCTCTATTTGAGCCTGAATTTTAACTTAGTGCAATATGAAGGAATTTATTTAAAAATCTTCTTCTCCAGAATCATCAATTAGAATCTTCTGATATTTGGTATACAACATCTCTGGAGGGGTGAGATTAAAGCTTGTTCAAATCTTAACCCTGGGTTGATATTTGGGCTCCCTATGGGAGCCCAAATTTTAACTTAGTGCAATATGAGGAAAATTTTCTGATATTTTGGTATATAACATCTCTAGGAGGGGAGGGGTAAGATTCAAGTTTGTTCAAATCCAGTCCCTGGATTAATATTTGGGCTCCCTGTAGGAGACCAAATTTTAACTTGGTGAAATATGAGAAAATTTCTTTTAAAATCTTCTTCAGATCCACCAGTCAGAATCCTTACATATTTGGTATACAAAATCTATAGGGGAGTCGGATTTAAAGTTGTTCAAATTGGCCCCTTGGGTTATTAATTTGGGCTACCTATGGGGTCCTGAATTTTAACTTAGTCCAGTATGAGGGAATTTTTTTTTAAATCTTCTTCAGATCCTCCAGTCAGAATCCTTTCATATTTGGTATACAACATCTCTAGGTTGGTCAGATTCAAGTTTGTTCAAATCGGGGTGTGGGTTCATATTTTGGCTCTCTATTGGAGCCCAAAGTTTAACTTAATGCAATGTGAGGACATTTCTTTAAAAACTCTCCTCTTCAGATCCATCAGTTAGAATTCTTTCATATTTGGTTTCTAATATCTCAAGGAGGATCATTTTCAAGTTTCAGTTTGAGTCCCTGGCTTAATATTTGGGCTCTCTAACTGAATGTGACCCCAAATACTTCTTTCAATCACATTGTCAGGTTAGTGATTAAGGTCCCTTGGGGCCTCTTGTTATCCCCCCCCCCTTCCATGAAGTCAGGAGGGGGATATTGAAATGGTTTTAGTCCATCAGTCTGTCTGTCCATCATAAACTTTGTCTGCTTAACTTCTGCAGTTTTCAGTGGATTTTTACGAAACTTGGCCTGAAGTGTCATTATCAAGTGTAGATGTGCATGTGAATTTTCGATGCGACAAATTTTGCATGGTTATGGTTCTTGAAAATAGCACAATTGCCATCACAAAGGCTTGTCCGCTTAACTCCTGCATTTTTTTGTTGGATTTTTATGAAACTTGGTCTGAAGTATCAGTATCAAGTGAAGCTGTGCATGTGGTCAGGAATTTCCGATGCGATGATTTTTGTGTGGTTACAATCCTTGGAAATAGCAAAATTTACATCACAAAGGCTTTAACTCCTCTTACATGTTTTATTGGATTTTTACGAAACTTGGTCTAAAGTATCAGTCTCAAGAGTAGTTGTACTTGTGATCAGGAATTTTCGATGCGATGATTTTTGTATGGTTACGACCCTTGGAAATAGCAAAATTTCCATCACAGAGGCTTGTCCGCTTAACTCCTCCTACATTTTTATTGGATTTTTACGAAACTTGGTCAAAAATGTTTGATGCGACAAATTTTGCGTGGTTATGGCCTTTGGAAATAGTAAAATTTCTGTCACAAATGCTTGTCCACTTAACTCCTGCATTTTTTTTTCTTTAGATTTTTACGACAATTGGTGTGCAGTATGAGTATGATGTGTACATGTGCATACTGAAAGGTAGTTTTGATTCAGATAATTTTTCCAGAGTGATAGCCCTTGTCGACTTTGAATTTACCAAAATTGCAGGTCTTTAGGAGATATCTTCAGTTGCAATTAAAGAAATTAAATGATATTTGGTGAGTTACATTATTAGGTATGAATACATGTCCAGGTCGATAATGAGATTATTCCTGTTATAACATTATAAAGTCTTGTTAAAATTAAGCTCCTTGATTCATATTTGAGTTCAATTTTGAGTTGAATTTTAACTTAGGAAATATGGGAAATAATCTTTAACCATCTTTTTCAGATTCAACAGTCAAAATTAATGCTTTCATATTTGGTATACAACATCTCGGGGATGGGGGGGGGGGGATTCAGGTTTGTTCAAATTGAGTGCCTGGCTTAATATTTGGGCTCTCTACAGTAACCCAAAAAGAAAAAGTCTATTGCAAATATTATCATGTTACACTGGAAATGCAATTACAATTAATTTATCCAATTTATCCAATCATAGCACATTTCTAATTGGTCTATGATGAGGAATTTTATTCACTCGCAGCCATACATTGATAAATGTCAGATTGGTTCGTTTTATAACACACTGCATTTTTAATAAGAATTGTTTATTAATTACATCCATTCAGATTTCATGAATGTCTAAATAAAATTTTTACAGAAATTTTACTGAAATGTGTAGGGCAAAATTTCACTAAAATTTAAAAAAAAGATTTCAGTGAAATTTTGAAAACATTTCATGAAATTTCTGTGAAATTTCACTGAATTTCATAAAAATTGTGAAATACTGCAAAAATTTTACCTTTACACCAAAATTCACTAAAATTTTACTGAAATTTCAGTGAAATTTTGGTGACATTTTCTCTTTGGTAGGATTGGGTCTGTGAGGATTACCTCGCAACTCTGCGTGTGGGGAGTGGGCTACGAAGAAACCCACTATTTGCCCCAGAAATAGCAACAATCACACAACAGTTACAATATACAACAGCAGGGTTCTATCTTTCCCTAATAGTGATATGGAGGAGTGAGTCAGTGAGGATTGCCTCACTACTCATTAAGTCATTAAGAAATCTAGGATCAAGCCTGTGGGGACTGCCTTGCAACTCTGCATGTGAGGATTGGGCTCCAAAGACACCCATCCCTCGCCCCATCCATAGCAACAATCACACAACAGTCATAACATAATATAGCGGATTCCTATCTCTCTCCACCTATAACTTTTCAAATTGAACACTCTCAAATTTTCTTGCTACACTCCTATCAAGAAGGCACATTGTAAAATCAGCTTATAGTTATGTACAATTCCTAGTCCTCTTCTCGTTCTATGTTCTAGGGGGTCTGACCACATTACCCTTCTGCTAGTGCGCACACTCAAACCAAACAAATAGGATTATTGGCCCTCGCTTCTAACTCTTGTGGATCTGTAAGCAAATAAAGTTATTCAGGTTGCAAGGATCTCAAATCCCACATCGTCCCTGTTAGCAAACACTTTTGGAAGTGTTTGCATAAAACTTCATTCATTGATCTATTTATGAGGATAAAACTTCATTCATTCATTCATTCTCTGTTAAAACCCTGTCATCTGTTTCCCCTGAAAGCAGGCCAGATGGCCAAGGCTCCGCATCTGATCTCCCTTATAGACTCATGGATGACTCTCAGCTTTCAAAAACACATATTGGTGGATTTTTAACTCAAAAATTTGAGGTATTGTCATGGCCCATCGTCCGCCTGTCCGTCCGTCCGTCCGTCTGTCCATCCATCGTGCTGTCAACACGGCTCAGGCTAGAGACTGTATTTATGAACCGATCTTTACGAAACTTCTTGGGTACCTTTGTCATCACTGTGGGACGAGAACGATTGTTTTTGGGTCCGGTCCAAAATTCAGGATGGCTGCTGGCAGCCATTTTGTACAAAATTAGGTGCAATCAGATTTTTGTGCAGAACTTCCATATGAAAGCGATGATTTGAATAATTTTTGTATGAATGTTTAGTACCATGGGATACATCACATATAATACAGGTTTTTTTCTTGTGCGTAAATTATGCAAATTAAACTAACTTTGATTTATTTAGTGTTACTTTCAGCACTGTAAGTGCAAATGCCAATACGGCTCGGGCTAGAGGCCGTATTTATGAACTGATCTTTATTTATTTATTTATTGATGTTTAAGGTCACATATTTATGCACAATGGCTAATCATGACCGTGACAGTTTTACGGGTGGAGGAAGCCAGAGTACCCGGAGAGAACCACCGAGCAACGACGAGCAGCTGCCAGCTCCCCAACTTCATAACTCCACACTGCAGCACAGGCAGGGTTAGATTGGTTGAAGACATGCGTACCATCGACGTGCAGTACGCCTTAGTACACGGCGTCATCGTGCCCCCACGCGGGCAATGGAGATGAAGTGTCTTGCCCAAGGACACAACGCGGTTGCCGCAGGTGGGATTCGAACCGAGGACCTCTCGGCTTGCAGCCAGCACCTCTACCTACTGAGCCACCGCGCTCCCGAACTGATCTTTACAAAACTTCTTGGGTGCCTTTGTTATCACCGTGGGACGAGAACGAGTGTTTTGGGGTCCGTTCTGAATTTCAAGATGGCCACTGGCAACCATTTTGTACAAAATTAGGTGCAATCAGATTTTTGCACAGTTCTTCCATATGAAAGTGCTGATTTGAATAATTTTTGTGTGTGAATGTTTTGTACCATGGGATACATCACATATAATACGGGTTTTTATCTCGTGCATAAATTATGCCAATCAGACTAACTTTGATCTATACTCTCCCAAAAAAGAAAGTGTGCATGCTAAAAAATAACACTAAAAAAAGATATATATCATTTTCATTCATGGAAATTTTATTCAATCACAGATGAATCAATTTGTGATCAACACGAGAAATTTCATTACGCTACGATGAATACTCTTGGTGCCATGGAGAGTCAAAGACCCTAAGGGTCAAACACAAAAGTCACACACTTAATATCTGGTATGACCTCCATCTGCATCGACTATTGCTGTGCATCTACGCCTCATGGAAGCGAACAAGTTAGCATGGAAGTGGGTTAGGGTAGGGTTAGGTTAGGTTAGGGTTCGGTTAGTTTAGGGTTAGGGTAGGGTTAGGGTTAGGTTAGGCTAACCCTAACCCTAACCCTACTCTACACCACTGCAGTCGAGCACGATGATGACATAACGTCAAAATCGGACGAATTGCAGGTCTTCGAGGATGTAAGCTGTATTCTCTCAGCCGGTTGATTACTGTTTGAGGATGTATCCGTCTCAGGTTAAGGATGTTCCTGGCTGTCGTCGTTGCCGTTTGTTGCCGGTTCCAGAGATGGACGACACGGATATACCGATCTTGTGCAGGGGTGGTAACTCGGGGTCTCCCGGAGTGGGGTCGGTCTCGAACGTCACCATGTTGTGCATGTCGATGGACTATCCTGTCTACAGTGTTACGGTGGCAGTTCAAATGCTGGGCAACCTCTCTGTGTGTTCTGTCACCTCTAATCATACCCAGGGCAAGGAGACGTTGATTCATTGTCAATCTTGGCATGCTCATGTGGAGTTGTTTTAACAGCAGCGCAAGTTTGAATGTGAATGATAGGAAGGTCTTACTTTAGTGTTTAAATACCCAAGGATTCACACTGCTGCATGAATTTTCAGACTCTCCATGTGCAAAACATGCCTTTTCACAAACGTGCAGCATGTCATTTAAAGTTAATGCAATTTTAACGGGGAAAGCTGTTTTTGTGTTCAATATAACTTATTCATGAACAGGTTAACACTCTTTACATCTACAAAATTATTTTTTTGGAGTTTGATCAATTTCTGCAATGCACACTTTCTTTTTTGGGCGAGTATATGTAATGTTACTTTCATCACTAACTGCAAATGCGAATACGGCTTGGGCTAGAGGCTGTATTTATGAACCGATCTTTATGAAACTTCTTGGGTACCTTTGTTATCAACGTGGGACGAGAACGAGTGGTTTTGGGTGCGGTCTGAAATTCAAGATGGCCACCAGCAGCCATTTTGTACATTAGTTAGTGCAAAATTAGGTCCAATCAGTTTTTTGTACACAACTTCTATACGGCTCAGGCTATAGGCTGTATTTATGAACCGATCTTTACAAAACATCTTGGGTACCTTTGTTATCACCGTGGGACGAGAACAAGTGTTTTTGGGTGCAGTCTGAAATCAGGGTTTCCGCTATACTGGTAGCGGGTCCGTCGACCGGACCCATTCCCCCCGCCGATCATACTATGATCAGTCAGAAAAGCTGGTGATCAAAATGTCGAGTACAATGCTGTATCGTAACGACACTCGGGATCCTTTGTTCCCACGTAATATAGGCACAATTATGCTGTATACTATGCCTACTATTACTGGCGACAACCTGATACCTTATAACCCCCAGACGAGAGGGGGAAACAAAGTTGAAATCCTAAACGTCGCCTATAAAATTTCGGACTCAAATTGTCGTGTTTGGTCTGAAATCACTGGCTTTTATTTTGAGCGATAAATGATGTACTCGTTTTGGAAGCTGTCACTCGTTTCAAATGAGTGTCCAGGCTGCTGTAAGGAGTTGTCGGAAACACGCCCACAACATATAGTTTTCACAGTTTTCACAGTGGTTGAATATCATCAGAAAGATACTGATTGAACACTGCCACTTTCGAGCGATGCACAACTCATTGTGAAAGAACACTGCCACTTTCGAGCGTGCACAACTCATTGTGAAAAACGGGTGTTCAGAAATTATGAGAAAGTGGTAATTAAAAATAAAAAAAAATTACAACTCGGGTATTTGAGAATTATATAACAATATAACCAGGGATATGATTTATGACTTATTGGTTCAATAAAACATGCTCATTTATCATTTCATCATGCCCTGCAACATGTGAAGTTATGATCTTCAGTGTAAAATCAATTTTTCGAATGGTGCCAAGGGAGGCAACTATTTTGTTATTCATATTTCGCTGTGTAAATTTTATCTGGTCTTCATATTATGATTCTTTTATTGAGTTTGTGTGAAGCTATATTTTGTTTTATTCGTAAAATTTTTTAAAAATGTACATATTTAAAAAAACCCTCTATTTTTAAACAGACAATGTTCGTCTGTTTTCAAGGGGGTGGTTTGCAGTGGTGATTGACATACTTAACGTCCATTTCTGGCTTCTACTTTCGAGAGTAGCCTGTACAAAAAAAAAAATGAAAACAACACCGCATGGTTTTCTGTTTGTTTTATTCATTAAATTGAGGATTAAAACCCGAAATCTGAAAATGAAACGTATGTACAAGATAATTATGAGAATTTTTAAAGCAAATTCTATAAAATTGGTAGGCGGTTTCCAAAGAAACGTAACATACCCAGTGGATATTTACTTGCCTTATATCGCCAATTTTAGACGCATCCCAACGCGTCTTGCAAGCACTATTACTCGTCCCAGAGCACCCTCCTCCCCCCACACACACTTTGCAATTTATCCACAACAAGAACCCCCCTGGGCTTCTACACGAATCAGTACGGTAATTGCACGTGCATGACGTCACACTCCGCATCATGGTTCTTTTCGAATATTACTGCGAGCGGTTGTAAACAAAGCTCAATTACTGTTAGGCTTCGTGGATTTTGTGTTGTTTTGGGTTTGTATTTTTATGAAACTTCCGACCAGATGTAGTATTGTGTGTCCCGTGGTAATTTAGAGAATTGTAGGAGGAAAAAATACATATTTTCCACATCAATTATTCAGCATTTTAGCGACCAGAATGTCCCCAGAGGCCACCAGAGAGCACCTAAAAATCAGAATTTTCCTGGGTGGAGAACCCCCCAGACCTCCCTCTATACGGCACGTGCGGCACACGCCTTCAGCGTGTGAGTTTCACTTTCTTTAAACTACCGGACCCACAAATTTTTCCCTAGCGGAAACCCTGCCAAAATTCAAGATGGCCACCAGCAGCCATTTTGTACCAAAATTAGTGCAATCAGTTTTTTGTACAGAACTTCTGTATGAAAGTTCGGATTTGAATGAGTTTTTGTATGAATATTTAGTAACATGGAATACATCACATATAATACGGGTTTTTTCTCGTGCAGAAATTATGCAAATTAGATGAACTTTGATTTATTCAGTGCTACTTATACACAGTAAGTGCACATGTCAATACGGCTCTGGCTAGAGTCTGTATTTATGAACCGATCTTCACGAAACTTCTTGGGTACCGTTGTTATCACCTCCGGACAAGAACGAGTGTTTCTGGGTGCGGTCCAAAATTCAAGATGGCTGCCAGTGGCCATTTTGTACCGAAATTAGGTCCAATCAGTTTTTTGTACACATCTTCTATACGGCTCAGGCTATAGGCTGTATTTATGAACCAATCTTTACAAAAAGTCTTGAGTACCTTTGTTATCACCGTGGGACGAGAACGAGTGTTTTTGGGTGCAGTCCAAAATTCAAGATGGCCACCAGCAGCCATTTTGTACCCAAATTAGTGCAATCAGTTTTTTGTACAGAACTTCTGTATGAAAGTTCTGATTTGAATAAATTTTTGTATGAATATTTAGTAACATGGAATACATCACATATAATACAGGTTTTTTTCTCGTGCAGAAATTATGCAAATTAGATGAACTTTGATTTATTCAGTGCTACTTATACACAGTAAGTGCACATGTCAATACGGCTCAGGCTAGAGTGTGTATTTATGAACCGATCTTCACGAAACTTCTTGGGTTACCTTTGTTATCACCTTGTGACAGGAACGAGTGTTTTTGGGTGCCTTTGTTATCACTGTGCGATATTTTTGGGTTCAGTCAGACCCACTCAAAGATTTCTTTTCTGGTTTAGCATCTAACTGTCACCCCACCTTTACAATACTTTACCTATATATTTGTTACAGGCTAAGGTCAGCATTTATGTACAGACCGTTACAATACTTTGCATGTACCTTTGTTATCAGATCATTACCTAGATGTTTGTCATTGCTGTGTCATATACTATACATGTACATGTCTTAAACAAGTTGAGCTACAGTGTCAGTGACACTTTCATTTAACTTTGAATTCTGGGAGATACTAGGGGAAGTTCCTTTGATCTATTTATGAGAATAAAATATCTCTGGGAATCACCTCTTTCTTTCATGTAAATCTTTGAATCAAATGGGCTAGTGTTTGGGAAGTTGAACTGATGACAACTCTGATTTAATTCTAAGTTAAAGGCCTCTTTTGGAAGTGTTTGTATTTTATTATTTTATTTATTATTATTACTTGCAAAATGATATTAAAATGGATAGGATCAAAAGAGAAATTCATTTTCATTACGTGTACAGTACCCATATGAGACTGGTCAATTAATACCCCAGTTATTGATGCTAAATTTAGATTAGTGCTGTCTATTTATAGAGGAACTATTTATGAGTGGGTGTGTACAATTAATTACTTATCTTCATTGACAACAGAGCAACAATAACAAGAACATTGGCTTTGATATATTTTATTTCATTCAAGTGTTCCAACTTTTAACAAGCGATAAACTATAGAAACATAATACACTGCACATAGATATTAACATAAATAAGTTTGTTGTTTGCACATTGATATTTACATAAATGAGTTGTCTTTTTTAATGTTTTAAATTCATTTGGTTTCTTTATAACTAACATTACAGTACGTTCAACGTGGATTGAAACAAAAACGCCGCCGCGGTGTGTTCTCCACCTTTCGAGCGATGTGGACCGCAGTGTTTGATTACTGAAGACAGTTTTCAAAACACTGACCCACCGTGGTCACGAGCGTTAACGATTAGTTTAATTGCTTTTGCATGTCAGTTTCTTTGCTGATTAATAAATACTGTCTTGTGACGTCAACTGGTAAGACAACTGCGTTTGTTACTGGTAGTAGGTAATTTATTTTAAATTAAAATTGGAATTTGGAGGAGGCAGACGGCGTGGTTTGAAATTGTAAATTGGGAATAGAACAGTCAGTTCCATTTGGTTGAGTAGAAAGTCCTCGTCACTTTCGAAACTAAACTGTTGTGTTTACGTGATCGATTTGATTGAGGAGATAACCAGACTTGAGAAAAACAACTAATATTCGCGAAGTTCCCAATTTAACATTTTGTTTACAGCTGTAGGCCAACACGTGACCAACACGTGATGAACCGTGTTTTTCTTGGGTAGGAAGTGGGGGCGAAAAAGCCTCCTGCACCACATAAGCGCCCACAGCGCATGGCTAATGATCGAAGTGATACCAGTTTACGACATTGAGTCAACTCGACCAGCCCATCCTCTTTCCTGTCTTACTCTTGTCGGGCTATGCAATTATAGATTCTTATAAAAAGGATATAGTAAAAAGAAAATATAGTGTTTTTGAATGGATACCAAAAAGTATCTCACTCGTGACTGAAATAAATGTTTATTATGATTGTTATTTGTATTATCAATTGAAATAGCTTAGCCTGTGTGTATGTAAAAATACGTTTGTGAATTTCAGGGAGATACCGAATTAAAATATATGCGAATGTGTCATTCTAAGAGAGAGTACACTTCAGCGGGAAAGAGATAGAGAGAGACAGATACACGTGATGGGGGGGGGGGGGGGGGGGGGAGTAAGAAAAAGTGAAAGTAAATTAGTACACGAAAGTATACGCAAGTGCATGTGTGCGTATGTCTGTATATTACTCTCTGTGTGTGTGGGGGG
>CM062294.1:359294751-359531432 GCA_031216915.1 Pictodentalium vernedei
TATCACCCGGAACAAAGAGTGATTTATTATTAGCTCACCTGACTTTCAGTCAGGAGAGCTATAGTGATCACTCACCGTCCGTCGTCCGGCGTCCGTCGTCCGTCGTCCATGAACATGGTGTTTGCATCTTCTCCTCCCAAACCGCTGAACCAATTTAATTGATATTTGAGATAATAGTTTGTTATGACATCGCAATTTGATTTTGTTCAAATCAAGTTGCCCCGCCCATGGGTAGGGCCACACCCAAAAAATGTGCTGAAATCTTAAAAAATCTTCTTCTCATGAACCAGCAGTAGCAGAGACTTGATATTTGGTGTGCAGCTTCCTTTTGAGGTGTAGACTCAGATTTGTTCAAGAGAAGTTTGTGGGGCTATACTTGGCGTCGTTATGGGAGGGGCAAAATTTTTGGCCCCGCCCAAAATTTCTATTTTCCAAACCGAGAGGCTGATTTGAACCAAATTTTATGTGAGGGTTTATTGGGTCATAAGTACCTAATTTATGCTGATTTTTTTTTTCCCGTGGCCCCATGGGAACCGCAGGAGCTAAAAATAGAAAAAAATTAAAACGCCCATATCCCCAAAACTGCACGGCACAGAGAATTTTTATTTGGTGTGAAGCTTCCTTAGGACCAACAGAAAGAATTGGTAAAAAAAAATTGCCATCGGTTTTATCATAGGGTACAGTTTCGGGACATTGAAAAAGTGCTGAGTCAGCACTTTTTAACACTGTAGGCAATGGGAAAAACATTAAAACATCTTCTTCTCCAGATCCAGCAGGCAGAATCTTTTGATATTTGGTATGCAACATTGGAGGGTGGATCTGATTCAAGTTTGTTGAAATCGGCCCCCTGGGTTTATATTTGGACTCGGTATAGGAGCCCAAATTTGAACTTACTGCATTTCAGGCAAATTTTTTTGAAAATCTTCTTCTCCAGATCCAGCAGGCAGAATCTTTTGATATTTGGTATGCAACATTGTGGGGTGGATCTGATTCAAGTTTGTTCAAATCGGCCCCTTGGGTTTATATTTGGGCTCAGTATAGGAGCCCAAATTTGAACTTAGTGCATTTCAGGCAAATTTCTTTGAAAATCTTCTTCTCAAGATCCAGCAGGCAGAATCTTTTGATATTGGGTATGCAACATTGTGGGGTGGATCTGATTCAAGTTTGTTCAAATCGGCCCCTTGGGTTTATATTTGGGCTCAGTATAGGAGCCCAAATTTGAACTTAGTGCATTTCAGGCAAATTTCTTAAAAAATCTTCTCCAGATCCAGCAGACAGAATCTTTTGATATTTGGTATGCAACATTGTGGGGTGGATCTGATTCTATTTTGTTCAAATCGGCTCCCTAGATTCATATTTGGGCTCACTATAGAAGCTCGAATTTGAACTTAGTGCATTTCAGGCAAATTTCTTCAAAAATCTTCTTCTCCAGATCCTGCATGCAGAATCTTTTGATATTTGGTATGCAACATTGTGGGGTGGATCTGATTCCAGTTTGTTCAAATCGGTCACCTGGATTCATATTTGGGCTCACTATAGAAGCCCAAATTCGAACTTAGTGCATTTCAGGCAAATTTCTTGGAAAATCTTCTTCTCAAGATCCAGCAGGCAGAATCTTGTGATATTTGGTATGCAGCATCCTTAGGGGGGTGAGATTCAAGTTTGTTCAAGCCACGTCCCTAGGTCCATATTTGGGCTCACTGTGGGAGCTTGAATTGTAACTTTGTTCGAAATGAGGAATTTTTTTTAAAAATCTTCTTCTTCAGATCCAGCAGTCGGAATGGTTTGATATGTGGTGAGTAGCATCCTTGGGGGGAGGGGGGATTCAAGTGTGTTAAAGCCAAGTCCATGGGTCCATATTTGGGCTCCCTGTGGGAGCCCAAATTATAACTTAGTCAATATGAGGAATTTTTCTTTAAAAATCTTCTTCTTCAGATTCAGCAGTTGGAATGTTTTGATATTTGGCATGGAGCAATCTTAGGGGCTGAGATTCAAGTTCGTTCAAGCCAAGTCCCTTGGTTCATATTTGGGCTCACTATGGGAGCCTGAATGACAACTTAGTTCAAAATGAGGAATTTTCTTTAAAAATCTTCAGATCCAGCAGATGAATGCTTTTGATATTTCTTATGCAGCATCCTTAGGGGGGTAAGATTCAAGTTTGTTCAAGCCATGTCCCTAGGTCCATATTTGGGCTGATTGTGGGAGCTCGAATTGTAACTTGGTTCAAAATGAGGAATTTTCTTTAAAAATCTTCTTCTTCAGATCCAGCAGTCGGAATGTTTTGATATTTGGTGTGCAGAATCCTTAGGGGTGTGAGATTCAGGTTTGTTAAAGCCAAGTCCCTGGGTTCATATATTGGCTCCCTGTGGGAGCCCGAATTATGACTTAGTTCAGTATGAGGAATATTCTTTAAAAATCATTTTTTAGATCCACTGGTCAGAATATTTGGATATTTGGTTTCAGCTTTTCTTAGGAGGAGCAGATGCAACTTGTGGAAATCAATTCTCTGGGTTGATATTTAGGCTACCATGTCAGGTGAGCGCCCTCAGGCCCCCTGGGGCCTCTTGTATTTATTTATTTATTGGTGTATGCACAATGGCTAATCATGACCATGACAGTTTTATGGGTGGAGGAAGCCGAAGTACCCAGAGTCAGAGAGAACCACCGAGCAACCCGAACAACTGTCAGCTCCCCAACATACTAACTCCACACATGCAGGGTTAGCATTGGTTGAAGACAAGTGCACCAACGACGTGCAGTACGCCTTAGTGCACAGCGTCCACGAGGCCAATGGAGATGAAGTGTCTTGCCTGAGGACACAATGCGGTGGGAGCCTGCACCTCCACCTACTGAGCCACTGAGAGGGAAGGAATGGGTTTACATTTTTCGCATGTTAATAATTGTTATTTAAAATTGTGCTGTTGGGGGGGGGGGGTGATTTCGCTTATCAATTTACATTGTATTCATGTGCTATTGATCCGATTTATTTTAAAATATAAAATAAGTAAAAATTAAATATTAAATTAAAGACTCAAAATCGTAATCTTCGACGAATCGTCCAAAGAACAACGGAAATTAGCGACGAATAGTCCATTGGAGATTCGTCGGCAATTTCTGTTCACGACAGATCGTCCAGATTCTACGACGAATGTGCAATCATGACGAATCGACAGGCAACGGACGATGACGGACGCCACGTGATGAGAAAAGCTCACATGGCCTTTTAGGCCAGGTGAGCTAACAAGTAAAATCAAAACATTCTAATTTCTGTTTGGCCAACTTTAAATTTGGGCCCCACATTGCCAAACAAGTTACAACAACAAGCAGCATTGCCAGCAAAGGAGGTATCGTGACACGATTCGTGTACATTTGCATAAATTGGGGAACGGGTATTGAACTTAGGGCTGTTAGTGTTAACAACAGGCAATCGTGAACTTGCAAAATGCACTTTAGGAAATCAACAATCACTTTTCAAATTCAGGAAAGCCTTGCACCGACACACGCGCACAAATGCCACAACGTAACATTGAATGTTGATGACAAACAAACCGTGCTGTGGTTCACAAGAGTTCCAACACTTAATTACATTAAAATTTAATTTTATTTCAAATTCAGTTTTTCAAACTAAAATGGAAATATAAGGCTTCGAAATTTGCTAGTTTTCGTACTCACCAGATATTTGTTATTATTCCACGTTGTGAACATCCACTTCCAAAATCGGACTGGACGCTGGTATTTTTCGAAACTCCAACTTTGCAGACATCAGTTCTTCAGCCAGCCCAAGTTCAGGAACATGCATGGTGTATTGTATTTCATATGACGATTTTCTTCACACAATCGTAATATTAATATGTTGGTCCTCATTCCGACGTAGTTGGTCAAAGCTCTTCATGTTGAGACAGAAAATTACTCCGGATAAGACAAAAAAGAATATTTTTAACCAACTCAAAATCATCACCATTCAAGGTCAGGGAGTTTTCAGAAATGAGGTAAATTTAACGTCATGAAACGTCACGAATTGCACGTGCGCGTATTTCGAAACAAGATTTGTTTGTTGTGTTTGAGAATAAGATTCGCTGCAAGTGTGATTGTGGGCCTAGTATTGTACAGAATGAAAGGCAGTACCCATTCATTTTACAAGATTATGGGCACAGCAGGCTTTGACTTAGGCCAATTATGCCCAAGCTTTATTTAGCATCTAATCTGTAGCCCAACTTCCTTCGTTTGATGCACATTGTCATTGGTCTACAGACCACGCTGTCTTTTCATTCAAAACAAGTCAAAATCAATCTCCGAAGCCTGAATCACCAACGTCATGTTCTTTTGTGTGTATGCCCCCCCCCCCCCCCCTCCCAGGAAGTATAAGTTGAGTGTTTTATCCCCAACAAAAAGCATTCATTTCAAGAGTCTTCAGGTTTATAAATATAGGTGTTTAATTTTATTGGAACGTAGCCCCACTAAGGGGGGGGGGGGGGGGGGGGCAAGGGTGGACCACCAAAAAAAAAAAAAAAATGAAATCAGAAGGCATTTTCAGAGCCTCTGGAATTACAATTTTGCTGGTAGTGGTAACAACATCTCCATCGGATGCTTGTTCCGCTGGAGGAGCAGGATGGGAGGGGGGGGGGGGGGGTATAAGCCTACCATCAGCTGAACTTCTCCGGTCTAATTAATAGCCCAATACGTGTACATAAGCCTACTCATTCGGCAGTGATTGGCCCCAATGGTCAGACATGGCGTACCATAGGCCTTTAGCCTTCCATTTTTATGGGTGCAGCAGATTCTCTGGGGCAACACTATAGTTCCTCCACCCCTTCAGTTTACAAGACAATCATTTGGGCCTATATTTTGTGGGCTAATTGGTTGTCTGTATAGGTAGTGTGTGTGGAGGGGGGGGGGGGGGTGCTTAGTTAGTCTACGTAACGGCAAAAATGAATAAAAAAGTTTAGAACTCTAAAAAAGGTTTAGGCCTAAATAGCCTATGTACTGAGGATAGATAATCTGCGCAAACCACGTATTCTGTCTTTAGCCTAGCATTGAAATAAAATATAGGATTATTTTTTCAGCTGGCTGGCCGAAGCGAGCGTCACCATAAAAAATACCACTGCTCGCATCATGCAGAATGCAAGGGAGTTCAAAAGGCGTGATATGGGAGATAGTGGCATAGATTCGAGGGTGTGCGTGGCACTAGCACCCCCCCCCGCCCTCAAAGAAAAAAAAAAAAAAAATGAATTGAAAAAACATGTCAAATCATTTTCGTTAGAAGTTTTTTTTTTGTTGGTGAAACTGTTCAAAATAAAACAAAAATTATTTATTGTTGGCCAAAACATGCACATGTTACACTCAGAAAAGTGGGAAGACGAGAGTGTTGTCACCTGAGCATGGTTAACCCCCCAACCCCAACTAATGAATTTTAGTCTCCAAAGTTCTGGGTTTGAGGGGCGCCTCTTCTCATTCACGAATTTCATGCAAACCACCATCCCACGCGCTTAGCGGCGAGTTGATGCACACACGATGAGGGGTAGGTCAATCCCCACTCTTGGCTTAGCGGGAAAAAAAATAATTTGGGCTGGCAGGAGACCCTCACAGACTAAGCTATAAACCTATGCCTATAATGCATGGGATAAACTAAAGTATGCTTCGAAGTTATATGCCGCGTTATCAGCAATAACATGCACATAGGCCTACACACACACCCTATACTCCCGAAGTGGGTGTCCATGCGTTATCGTGGGCACCACCATGTCTTTGTTTTGCATTGTATTTTTTTTTTTGTGAAAAGTTCAAGTTACAAAAATAGGGCATGTGCCACTGGTGCATTTTTCATTTGAAAATGTACTGCACCAATTTCTCATTGTCTCTGTGCATGTTTCATGTCAACTGGTGAACTGTACATTCTTCAACGATGTCAGCCAAATGTTGGCTTATCAACTTATTCAAAATTGCAGCGCCCGTTGACTTGGGGAAGCTTGCACGTGTTCACTCATGCACTGTAGGCCTAGTGGATAGTATATTCTCTACAGGCCCGCATGTGGTTTATGAAATGGTTTCATGCGAAAATAGCCTACATTTCGTCGAATGTAAAAGAATCGCCCCATCTATCTGCTTTAGGGTTGACTTGATTGGTCGACTATATGTTGACGACGCTAGATGTTGTCGACGCTGATAGGCCTGTAGCCCAATGTTGTTTGGATTTCCATGCCGACAGTAGAAGGAGAGAGACGAAACGTCCCTGTTTGGTGGCCATGCTGGTGACCCTGGATGTAACGTCATATCACAAGACCCAGTTACGTCATGTTTTGATGATGGTTGCCCACGTGAGTGGCCATCTTGTGATGTCATGATCCCCATAGTGACGAGTGTTCTTCGTTCGCAAGTGCAATGCGTGTTAAGGCGATACGTGCTCTGTCAGCCATTTTGTATACTGGGGTCGTCATCTTTGTTTCTACGGCAGCATGTACTTGCCATGTAACCCATAGGCACGCAGCAGGGCAGATGGGGGGGGGGGGGGGGGGGGGTCGTAGGGTATGTTGGATTAATTAGGAGTAAATCTAATTACCACAAACATCCCGACAATCTGTCTCCAAATCACCTAAAACAGTCTAAAATCACCGAAACGGGACTTGGCAAATCCACCATCCATATAAAAGTACAACATAGTGCTATAGAACCTTGATGTCTCCTGGGATTTGTGCGACTGAACCAGAATGCGTCTAATTACCGCAAACAACCGATTTGGAGTCTTTCAGAATCCTCTGCTTCACCCTATAAGCTATGCTACAGTTAGGTCCTATTCTACCCTTTTCATTTGTTCTGGAGGGAAACTATAGCCTTTAAGGAGCATCATCCGTTTTGCTGTCGAAATATTTTTTCTATGTGGTTATGGCACTTTAAATATACAAAATAGCCGAATATTTATTTCAATGAAAGTTGGAATGAAGATTTTTTATGGGAAAGGTTTTCAAATAAGTCATGTCCCTGCAGTGAAACAAAGAAAATAGGCCTGCATGCAATCACCTCCCCACATGCCGCATTATGTCTGTTTTCTATCTCTTTTGTGGGTGGTCCAATTGTCACTAGACTCGGGTGTTTTGGGCTTTTCTGATGTGTGGGTGTGAAGGTGAGGGTAAAGTAATTGCTGTAAAACAAAGACAATAATTTCACATCTCCCATCTCAATGGTCTGATTGACACAAACTGTTGATAATGGGTGTACATGGATCTCACAATTTCTGCTGGGTTTTATTTCTCTTGCTGTAAAACAAAGACAATAAACATCTCGCGCGTGAATGCCTGCTGTTGAAAATATGGCCACCTTTTTATCTGTTTGCCTTGTATCTTAGGTTTGGGCTATAGGATCTCAATGAAATTCAGAATGAAGATTGTTTATGGGAAAGGTTTTCAAATGAGTCAGGTCCCTGCAGTGGAACAAAGAAAATTGGCCTACATGCAATCACCTCCCCACATGCGACATTATGTCTGTTTTCTATCTCTTTTGTGGATGGTCCAATCGTCACTAGACGCAGGTGTTTTGGGCTTTTCTGATGTGTGGGTGTGAAGGTGAGGGTAAAGTAATTGCTGTAAAACAAAGACAATAATTTCACATCTCCCATCTCAATCAATGGTCTGATTGACACAAATTGTTGATAACTGGTGTACATGGATCTCACAATTTCTGCTGGGTTTTATTTCTCTTGCTGTAAAACAAAGACAATAAACATCTCGCACGTGAATGCCTGCTGTTGAAAATATGGCCACCTTTTTGTCTGTTTGCCTTGTATCTTAGGTTTGGGCTATAGGATCTCAATGAAATTCAGAATGAAGATTGTTTATGGGAAAGGTTTTCAAATGAGTCATGTCCCTGCAGTGGAACAAAGAAAATAGGCCTACATGCAATCACCTCCCCACATGCGGCATTATGTCTGTTTTCTATCTCTTTTGTGGATGGTCCAATCGTCACTAGACTCAGGTGTTTTGGGCCTTTCCGATGTGTGGGTTTGAAGGTGAGGGTAAAGTAATTGCTGTAAATCAAAGGCAATAATTTCACATCTCCCATCTCAATGGTCTGATTGACACAAACTGTTGATAACGGGTGTACATGGATCTCACAATTTCTACTGGGTTTTATTTCGACAATAAACCTCTCGCGCGTGAATGCCTGCTGTTGAAAATATGGCCAATCTTTTTGTCTGTTTGCCTTGTATCTTAGGTTTGGGCTATAGGATCTCAATGAAATTCGGAATGAAGATTGTTTATGGGAAAGGTTTTCAAATGAGTCATGTTCCTGCAGTGGAACAAAGAAAATAGGCCTACATGCAATCACCTCCCCACATTTAGCATTATGTCTGTTTTCTATCTTTTTTGTGGATGGTCCAATCGTCACTAGACTCAAGTGTTTTGGGCCTTTCCGATGTGTGTGTGTGAAGGGTGATGGTAAAGTAATTGCTGTAAAACAAAGACAATAATTTCACATCTCCCACCTCAATGGTCTGATTGACACAAACTGTTGATAACGGGTGTACATGGATCTCACAATTTCTGCTGGGTTTTATTTCTCTTGCTGTAAAACAAAGTCAATAAACATCTCGCGCGTGAATGCCTGCTGTTGAAAATATGGCCACCTTTTTGTCTGTTTGCCTTGTATCTTAGGTTTGGGGCTATCGGATCTCAATAAAATTCGGAATGAAGGTTGTTTATGGGAAAGGTTTTCAAATAAGTCATGTCCCTGCAGTGGAACAAAGGAAATACATGCAAATAACCTCCCCACATCGCCACATGTTGTATATGTCTTAGTTCCCTGTCTCTCATGCGGATGGTCCAGTTGTCCCTAGACTTCAGTAACAAATGTTTCTGGACTTTACAATTACTTCTGTGGGGTGGGGATTAATTTTATGCTGTAAAACAAAGACAATAATTTCACATCTCCCATGTTGATGGTCAAATTGAAACCAACTATCAGTAACAAGTATACCTGGATCTCACAATTTCTACTGGGTTGGATTTCTACCTGCTGGAAAACAAATACAATAAACCCTCAATGTGTGTATGCCTAGTGTTGAAATTATGTCTATCTTTTTGTCTGTTTGCATTGTATATCAGGTTTGGATTATCAGATCCCGAAATTTGGAATGAAGATTGTTCATGGGAAAGGCTTTCAAAAGAGTCTCTAATAATATTTCTTACATTTCATTTTCGGCACTTATCCCCCTTTTGAACTTTAAAAATTTGCTGTTTGCCTTGTAAATTAGCCAATTTTTTGTCTGTTCGCGTCGAATCTCAGGTTTGGGTCATCAGATTTCATTGAAATTTAGTTTATGGGAAAGTCTTTCAATTGTCATTTCCCTGCAGTAAAACAAAGAAAATACATGCAAATCACCTCCTGACAAGTGTCACTTTGCCTGTACTCTATCTTTCATGTGGATGGTCTGATCGTCACTAGATTTCAGTAACAGGTGTTTCTGGCATTCACACTAAAATTACCTCTCAGGATGGGGGTAAGGGTTGGGGTGGAGAGTAATGGCGGGGGATAGAGATTGGGTTGATTAATTTTTGCTGTAAAACAAAGACAATAATTTTGCTGTTCCCCTTGTGAAATAGCCATTTTTTCTGTTTGCCACATATCTCTGGTTTGGGCTATTGTATCTCAATGAAAATTGGAATGATGATTGTTTATGGGAAAGGCTTTCACAGTACCATGGTTTATTTCTTCTCTTTCTATTGTTTGGCGGTATGCACGGTGAGGGTATGCACCAGGGCATGGCCTACCTCTTGTTGTATTTAGCTTTTCTGGCTTCCTCAGGTGAGTCCTGAACCTATATATTCCAGGTCTTATTATGTCCCCGACTGATCGAGTTGGAGTGGGTATCTAGTGGAGAGCTGTATCCATCTGATCATTCATACGTAATGTTTGTTGCATACATTACGTAGTTCATAACACAAATGTGTCCATCCAACATACATGCTGCTCTAGCACTGTCATTATTTGGCGAATTCAAATACCTTTTGCCATGATTATACCTCAAAATGAGAGGAACAGATCCTACAAGAGAATTAATATCTTCACATAAGATTTACAGAGTTATTTGCCCTTGTTAACTAAGGGGATGACTGAAAAAAATGTGTCCGTCCAACATATTTGCTGCTCTAGCTCTGTCAACATATGTGAGATTTAAATAATTTTTGTCATGCTTGTACTTCAACATTGGGGAACGGACTCTACATCAGAATTAATATCTTCGAATAAACATTTACTGAGTTATTCTCCCTTGTTTAACTTAGGGGATGATTGAAATATGTCTTCACACTCATTTCCGGGCAATAATTTTTGTCCTGTTGGTCACACGATGCCGATACTTCACAGACAGGTTAATGGGACAATGTTTTGCATTGATTTTGGGATCTGTAGGTCAAAGGTCAAGATCACTGTTGCTATAAATAGATTTTTGGTTTCTGTGCAGTAACTAGTTTCCTTTTGCGTACAATGCTATAAGTTCATATTTTGATTGCATATGAGGTATCGATGGTTGGGATTACATTTGGGATCAATAGGTCAAATGTCAAGGTCACTGTTACTATAAATAGATTTTTGTTTTCCCTGCAATAACTTTAGTTTCCTTCTACGTACAAAGCTATGACATCACACGGATTATCTATGAGGTATCAATCATAGGGATAATGTTTTGCTATGCTTGTACCTCAATCTGGGGGAATGGAGCATACGGCAGAATATTTTTTCTGTAAACATTTACAGAGGTATTTGCCCTTGTTTAACTTATAATAAAAATATTCTGTAAATCTTGGTTACAGCAAAATTTGAACAAAAGTTAACAGATTTCAATTCTTTTTGGTATATGTCTCTATAGTAACAATGTCTACATCAAGTTCGATGACCAGAGATATCTGATGAAAATTATGTGAGTTACTGCCCTTTGTTCACAAAACAATATTGTGTAATGCATGTTTATAACTTAAACAATAGTAAGCAAGTTCCAATTCTTTTCGGTAAATGTCTCTATGGCAACAATATCTATGTCAAGTTTGATGACCACCGATATCCAGTGGAAACTATTGGAGTTATTGCCCTTTGTTTAATAAAAAAAATATAGTGCAATGCTTGTTCATGGCACAACTAACAATAAAAACCTGATTTCATTTCTTTTCGGTATATGTCTCTGTAACAACGTCTATCAAGTTCAATGACCAACAATATTCGATGAAAATTATGAGAGTTATTGCCCTTGTTTGAAAAATATTGTGTAATGTTTATTTATGGAATAACTTCAACATTAGTAACCAAATATCAATTTTTTTGTATATAACTGTTTGGGAACAATGTCTACCTTAAGTTCGATGACCACAATTATCCAATGAGAATTGTCGGAGTTACTCCTCACTCCCCACCTCCCATGCCAGTTAGGTAATTTTTCTTTCTTTGCTCCAAAATGCATTTTCAAGGATTTGGAGTGACTATATGTAGATAAAAATTCTATGCTTCTGACTTCTATGCCCTCCCCTCCCCCCACGCCAGTTAGATCTAAAATGCTAATTTGAAGGATTTAAAGTGCGCACATGCATAAAGATTTTTTTACACCTATGACCCCCATGCCCCAGTCTCATGTCAATTAGGCATTTTTTGTCTTTGCTCAGAAATGCATTCTGAAGGATGTTTTTTTTTTTTTATTTTAGCCCAAGATGGGTTTGTTAGGCAATTTTTTGTCTTTGGTCTAAAATGCAATTTGAAGGATTTAGAGTGTGTTCAGGCATAAAAAAAATTTCCTATGACCCTCCTCCCCCCTCTCCCCCCCCCCCCCCCCCCCCCCACCATGTCAGTTAGGCATTTTTTCCTTTGCACAGAAATGCATTTTGAAGGATGTTTTTTTTATTTTAGCCTAAGATGTTTTTTTTTGCTCCAAGATGAATTTGGCCAAATTTTGAGTGATTTTATGTGGGGGAAAAAATGCCTATGCTCTCTGTTCCCAATTGGGGAGGGGGAGGAGGTGCAGGGGGATTAGCAGCTCTTGGCGTTGCAGGTCTCTTGTTGATGTCTAGAGATAGCTTCCTTTTGATTTTGGTTATGCTCCCAAGAGACTTACCTCACCTTTTATGACACCGTCGGGGGAATATTTGCATTGCTCTTGTTCTTGAACTGAACACCTTAAGGTATATTTCATTTATAGGCAGCTCACTTCACTCTACCACATGCCATGGCACCCCACTAAATAACACCTGATTGGCCTTTGGAACCTCTTTTCATTCTAAGAGGACATGAGAACATTTCTCAGTGAGGTATAATCTACTATTCCTCTTATCTTCATCTAGGCACCCCTGACTAGCAAACAAGTGGCTTTGGGCATCATATGAGGGCCATGAGAAATTTCCTCAGTGAGGTTTAATCTACCATTCATGTTTCCTCCTCTGAGTCTCTCTTTTTTGTCATTATGAAGATCGCAAAGGAATTCCTCATTGAGGTATAATTTACCATTCCTCTTCATCCTCATCTTGGTGTTGGAAGATATTTATGACATGGTGATATACTATTTGAGGATAGCTTTTGAGAACATCTATTAGAGGATACAATTGGAGGATATCTTTAGACAATAGCTATCTGAGAATAACCAGCATGCATTCAGTACTGCCCTAAAGTACAGATCTATACACACAGTATAAGTCATAGCAGTTGAGATGCAGTAATTACATCATCACTGCTGCATATACTTGGAGCTTTTATCAGTCTTCATTGAATTGCCCACAAAATAGAGTCATAGCAGTAGAGTAGCAGTAACAACCTTTTTACTGCTGCATAAACTTGTATCTGGCACTGACTGACATATGAAATCCATCAAGTTTAGAGTCTCAGCAGTAAGGATGCAGTAACTACCTCCCCAGCGCTTCAAAACCTCAAAACTATAAACCTCCTTCAGACATGAGTTCCAGGATGACTGGGTTTTAGAAGTGGAGTTGCAGTATCTGCTTTCCTACTACTTCAAATGCAGAACTTAGCAGTGGACTACCTCAACATTGCTGCATCAAATTTCACCAGGGCATGCAAATTCAATTACAGTACAGCAGTAATGATGATGCATAAAACTACGAAATGCTACAATTGTGAAGTAGAGTTAAGGCATACTGATGCATTAAGGTAAAAATGTGCAGTGGCATTGAGGCATAGCTCTTTTGAATGGTATAAATCAACAGCAGCATTGCAGTACATGTACCTCAAGGCAGTAGACCTGAGGCATAAATGCAGTGCTACTGCACTGTGCAGTATCTACTGCATGTTGGTAGGGGGTCCTTTGAAGAAATTGTACAAAATTTCTGCCCTTCATATCTCTGAACATGTGGGTGTGCATTTATTTATTTATTGGGGTTTAACGACACTTTTGACAGCCAGAGTCACCTCGTGTCAGACAGTTTTAAGGGTGGAGGAAGCTGGAGTACCCAGAGAGAACCACCGAGCAATGGCGAGCAACTGTCAGTCTCCCCAACATACTAACTCCACATAAGCACGGGTAACATTGGTTGTAGACAAGTGCATCATTGATGTGCAGTACGCCGTAGTACACAATACCACCATGCCCCCACGTGGGCAATGAGGGTGAAGTGTCTTGCCCAAGGACACAACGTGGTTGCCGGAGGTGGGATTCGAACCGAGGACCTAATGGCTTGCAGCCTGGATCTGTACCTACTGAGCCACCGTGCCCCCATAGATGTGCATACCGATATTGCCCTGGTTGAAGGGTTAACACAATGTTAAATGAAAAATCCATCCAACCCATGTATAAAATCGCTTGAAATCCTCCAAAACTCATTTTCGTGCAGAAAAACAATTATGCCGGCCCTAAAAATTTTATCAGTAAAAGTTGCTCATTTAGTTCATTGTAACCCAAAATTTCCATCGGACTTCAACTGTGAATTTGAAACTGATTTTGAAATTCAAGCTTTTAAAATTACCTGTAGAAATAAATATATTGGACAGTATAAATGTGGAGTAAGTGGCAAGTTCCAGTTCTGCAAAGGAAACCGCATTTTGAAAAATAGATGAAATTTTACAATGCATTACCATTACTTTTCCTTTAATTCCTTCAGAAATGACAATTCACACCTCTGAACAGCATTGCTGTATGAAATTCCATCAGGTACAGTATGGCTGTCTTTTATAAGAACACTCAACAGGTCGAAACTAGCATGCTATCTTTATATGGCAAGAACTTTCTTATTAAGAGGAAAAGTTGGTTAGCTTTCTAAAGTGAAGGAGTGCATGCTCTGCTCTGCCTAGAGCTGCACTGGAGTTCCAGCTTAAACATCCCCCGGAGAGCTTAAAAAACTTTTAATTTCTTATTACCCTAAATCTTAGTTTGGGATATCATTATTATTCAACATCACCGACGCAGCTGGTTAGTACAGTATATTGTATGATCATGATGTGATGACTATTGCACAAGCTTGAAGTGTTGTTGTTAGCGATGATGGTCGCCTGTCAAGCGTAAAATGAAAAGGGCATCAGGTGATAGTGCTCGGGGACAATTGTCCACCTCAGAATGTCAGGCCTAAATTGTTCTTCTTTTTTTTGTGTGGGGGGGGGGGGGGGGGGGGGGTGAGGGCAGGGGGCATTAAATACCTTCTTAACCCCCAGGTTCCCATGCCACTGCTTCTGCTGTCATCTTGAGTCTTGACCTTTCCCAGAGCGTTAATGTTGAATCTTGACCCTTGACCCCCCCTCCCCCCAGCCCATGCCCCATCACAAGATTTCCATTTTCCCTTTTCACTTTAATTTCTTGCCTGATTAACATGGGGGAGGCGGGGGGACGCGGCAAGACTGAATTTTTTTTTTTTTGGGGGGGGGGGGGGGGTGGTGGGTAGGGTAAGAATTGCATCTCACCTGCAGCAACCATGTTGTGTCCTTGGGCAAGGCACTTAATCCGGATTGCCCACATGGGGGCAACGTGGCGCCGTGTACTAAGGCTCACTGCACGTCGATGGTGCACCTGTCTTCAACCACTTTACTGGTGTTCTGCTAATTCACAGTGCCGAGATTGTAGGCCAAAATGTTTGATTTTCAGGCCTATTTTTTGATGTTTTGGAAAATTTTGGCAGAAAAAATAATTTTGGTCAACTTTTGTTACCAGTGTGTTATGGAAGAGGGTATTTATGACATTTCTGTGAAAATTTCAGGTCATTAGCTCATTTGGACCAGGAGATATTGTTTAATGAAAATTTGGGCATTTTGGGGCATGCAGAGCCCTTAGTTGGAGGTGCCAATGCAAAGAGACCTTCAACTAATATCTGTCTATGACTGAGCAAAATGTCAGAAAAATCTGTAAGAGATTGTCTTCCCCAAAGTGTTGGGAAAAAAAAAAAAATTTTTTTGGAGAAGAATAACAAATGTCTTTTCCTTTCAGGAAACGCCAAAAAAAGAGAAAAAAACAAATAATTTTTTTCGAGAAGAATAACAAATGTCTTTTCCTTTCAGGAAAAGCCAAAAGAAAAAAAAGATTTTTTAAAGAGCAATACCCCTCAAAAGCTCAAAAATTCATGTTTTCGTGGATTTGTCTAGAAACAATTGTAGATTTTCGAGAACAATTGCTGCCATTCGCAGATCTTTGTGTGAAATTACGAATTGCATGGACAAAAAATTCTGGTAAGCATTTTATAACCCTCCACAGGCTCTCAAACATCGAAACTTTGATAAAATAGGCTGCTTTCGGCCACACACAGCACCCAACAGGTACTTGAGAGATAAACATAACTTCTTTTATTGGAAGTGGAATTGACCGAGGATCATTATTGTAACTAATAAGAGTGTTCCAAAAACCAAGCCATAACCCATTTTGGGCTGGTTAAACAGCGATACCCATCAAAAATGTTTTTTCCTGGGTTTCCCTAAAAACGTCTTGTAGATTTACAAGAAAAATTGGCCATTCGCAGGTCTTGGTGTGCCATTACAATTTGCATTGAAAAAATATTCCAGTAAGTGTTTATTAACCCTCCACAAGGTGCCAAACATTAAAATTTTTGATAAATTTGAGATAAAATGAGGACTTTGCCCACAAGAGCTTTTATCGCCACATTTCATTTCTTGGTCGTCTGTGTGTGTTATTACACCCAATTTTTTTTCAAAAAGTGGGGTATACTGGATTGCGCCTGTCTGTCTGTCCATGCATCCATGTGTCTTTGTGTCCATACGTCTGTCCGTCAGAACTCAGATGTTTGTTCGCATTATAACTTCCACATTACTGCTCAGATTTCGATGAAATTTCATAGATTTGTTCACTATCATGAGACCCTGAAGCAGAATTAGCCGTTTTGCTTTTGAAATATATTTTCTGTGAGTTATGGCCCTTTGAATATACAAAAATAGGCTATTTTGTGTCTGTTCGCGTCGTATCTAAGGTTTGGGTCATTGGATCTCAGTGAAATCTGGAATGAAAATTGTTTATGGGAAAGGCTTTCAAATGAGTCTAATAATATTTTTTACTTTTCACTTTTTAGACTTATCCCCCCTTTTAACTTGGAAAAATCGCTGTTTGTCTCGTAAAATAGCAAATTTTTTGTCTGTTCGCCTCATATATCAGGTTTCACTGAAAATTGGACTGAATATTGTTTATGGGAATGGCTTTCAAATGAGTCATGTCCCTGCAGTAAAACAAAGAAAATACATGCAAATCACCTCCCCACATGTGGCATTATGTCTGTTTTATCAGGTTTGGGTTTTCAGATTTCAATGAAATTTGGAATGAAGATTGTTTATGGGAAAAGCTTTTAGTCAGATTCCTGCAGTAAAACAAAAACAAAATATATGCAAATCACCTCCCCACATGTGGCATTATGTCTTTGTTCTACATCTCTTATGTGAATTATCTGATCATCACTAGACTTCAGTAACAGGTGTTTCTGGCCTTCACAATTACCTTGCTGTATAACAAAGACGATAATTTTGCTGTTTGTCTCGTAAAATAGCCAATTTTTTATCTATTCGCCTCATATCTCTGGTTTGGGGTTTGTGGCTCTCAATGAAATTTGGAATGAAGATTGTTTGTGGGAATAGCTTTCACGGTATGATGGATCATTTCTTCTCTTGTCATTGTTTGGTGGTATGCACCATGGGGGTATGCCCAGGGTGTGGCCCCCCTCTTGTTTCTTGTTGTGTTTGCACCCTGAAGAAGGTCTTCATCAAAGCTGGGTGAAAATTGTTTTTTTCCTGTGCTGTTTGAGCTTAATTTTGACAAATTTCTTTCGCTTTAGGTTAGGCTCTTGCATCTCTCATATCCAGCACAATTGAAACAGATTAAATTTTGTTCTTTCAGAATATAGACTTTTTTTTTCCTTTTTTTTGTATCTATATATATGTGTGTGTGTGTGTGTGTGTTGAAGGACATGATCATATTTTCAGAGAATTTGGGAAACGAACTGTCGGCAACCTAATCTCCTGAGCATGAGGGCTATATATATATGTGTGTGTGTGTGTGTTTGTGTGTGTGTGCGTGCGTGCGTGTGCGTGCATGCATGTGTGCATGCGTGCGTGCGTGCATGCATGCGTGCATAGTCTAAACTGATATAAATATGGTTTTGGTCAGTAAAATCATCTTTTCTAAATTCTAAACAACTGTACCGGCACTTAATTTTCTTTAACCTGTAGTAAATTAATTCGACAACTTCTTTTAAACCGACATTCTATGAACAAAATTGTAGTGTTATGGCCTTTGTCATTATATGATATATAGTATTAGAACAAAGGGTTAATTTCAGTTACCACTTCCCTGACATCCCAAATTTATATTTTTAAAGCTAACAGACCAATAAATAAATAAATAAATAAATTTAAAGCTAACAGAATAACTTGTCAGTGAAAACCTAAATTTTGTTGCATGCCAGATAATGTTTAGGTTATCCTCACATAATAAGATGAGCATGTAATAACAAATACTACACCTGACCTACAAATATTTATCTGTTCTCTGTAGTCTGTGCTTGTATGTGTACATACTTAAATACTTATTTATATTACTTCCTTGTATTCTTCTGTAATGGAAACATGCAACTGTGTGTTATCTTTTACTAGCTAGTCAGTTTTCTTATACACCCTGGCCTTAAATGGCGCCACTCAAGCTGTGATTTTCACCAATCAACTGTTTAAATTAACATGCCCATACACAATAGCAATAATTGCAACCATCATTTTAGCTCACCATGACAAAGTCAAGCTGAGCTAATCTAATTGCTCTCCATCCGTCCGTCATCCGTCCATCCATCCATCGTCAGTCTGTCGTCTGTCAACACCATGTTTTGGTCTTCTCCTCCAAAACCACTGGGCCAATTCAAGTGAAAGTTTGTGTGAGTGATGGTCCTGAAGAGGCATTACATTTTGTTCAGCTCAACATGCCCAGCCCCATAGGGAGGGGGTGGGGGAAAATGCCCCAAAATATTTTTAATATCTTCTTCTCATGAACCAGTGGGTACAATGACTTGATATTGAGTATAAAGCTTCCTTTTGAGGTGTAGAATCAAGTTTGTTCAAACAGAGTTCGTGAAGCAATATTTGGCTTTGTAATGGGAGGGGTAAGATTTTTGGCTCCACCCAAAATTTCTATTTTCTGAACTGATGGTTCGATTTGAATGAAATTCAGTATGTGGTATTATTGGGTCATAAGTACTTGACTTGTACAATAAAAAATTTCTGCATGCCCATGGGAACCCCAGGAGCTAAAAAATACCCATATTTCCCAAACCACACAGAACAGAGAACTGTTATTTGATATGAAGCATCCTCAGGACCAGTAAAATGGAATGGTAAAAACAAATTGCTGTCGGTTATGTTAACGTGTTCTGTAGAGGGCATCAGAAAAATGCTGAGTCTGCATATTTGCAAAGAATTTTAAAAATCTTTTCTCCAGAACTAATGGTCAGAATATTTTGATATTTGGTGTACAGCATCCATAAGGGGGTCAGATACAAGTGTGTTAAAATGAAAGCCTCTGGTTCATATTTGGGCTCAATACAGGAACCCAAATTTTTAACTTAGGGCAATATGGAGAATATTCTTTAAAAATTTTCTTCTTCAGAACCAGCAGTCAGAATCTTTTAATGTTTGGTATACATCATTGTTATAAGGTTAAGATTCAAGATTGTTGAAACCAAGTGCCTAGGTTAATATTTGGGCTTCCTATGAAAGCCCAAATTTTAGCTTAGTGCAATATGGGGGATAATTTTTAAAAATCTTCTTCAAATCCACCAGTCAGAATGCTTTCATATTTGGTATACAACATCTCTAGGGAGGTCAGCTTCAACTTTGATCAAATCAAGTGCCTGGGTTAATATTTGGGCTCCCTATCAGAGCCAGAATTGGCCATGCAGCTGAAGAATTAGAATTTTGTATTCACTACCCTCTGGAGGTAACTAAGATTAATCCACATAGGTTATATCAAGGGCCTTCATAGGGGAGCTCCACATTTTACATAAAAATCAACTGAAGAAAGGGCATGATGCTTGTACTATTTTTGTCATGACTGAGGGGCTCCAGGATTGACAATGTATCTTATGGAGATGGATTGCTTAATGTAAATTCATTCATGGACTCTATTTATATCGTGTTCTGTTCAAGGTGAGTGCTTCAGGCCCCGTGGGGCCTCTTGATTAATTGTTTGTTGGCATAGTTTTACATGGGTTTACATGAGAGGTGGCCTGTAATCCTGTAATTCCACATTAATTTCTGTCTTCCAGGAAGCTGTCCCCCCATACTTACCTATAATCTGTCTTCAGTGGATGTAACCAGCATTAAACCCTAATTTGCACATCATACTGCCCCAGAAAGTGTACCAGTATTGGCTGGGGGAACAATAAGATGCGTCCTTAAAGTATGGTAATTCTCAACTGAATAATGCCCCAGCCACGGCACCCAGGCATACCTTTGACAAATCCACATCTTAATAACATGGTTGGGATGTTTGCTCATTGGGAATAGTATTCTACCAGTTCTCCTCATATCGAAAGGACATAGGAGGTGAGCTCCTTACTATCAACATACAAATTCATTACTAGGGTCTCTGAAAATATGCGCTGGTATACGCTCAGCATGCTGAAGATACTGAACAGCTGGCAAACTAACAAACGAAGTGCTTTTTCACTTATAGAGCATTTCCAACGTATCATTCATGGCTTGAAGTCTCCGAGAGAAGAATCTTTTAAACAATCAATAAAGTCACCTCCTTGTTCTTTTGCAATTGGTACTCACACTGCCTACAGTCTCTTCTGCCCCCCCCCCCCCCCCCCCTCCCCCCGGGAACCTCGGAAAGTGAAGCAGTGCATGTTTACTGTGGTAAACAAGATCTGTTTCCCTGGTAAAATAGGACCCAGTCACTAATGCTTGGGGTGCGAGTCCCCTAAAATAGGCAACGTGGGGTATATACGATTGACTGACCTTGATTTTATCTCCATGTTGTGGTCATCATGAGCCATTGTGCTGAAGTATGTAACCTTAAACATCAATAAATAAATAAATAAATAGTCTCATCTGCTCATGAGTCAAAACATTAATGTTTTGTTTGTTTTCAGTTGCTTTTTGTTGACTCATATTCTCTGTGTACATTCTCCCATGAAAAGAATGAAACAATACAGAACAAACGATATAAAAACTGGTGCTGAGCTTCAGTCATCACAGTGACACTCGGTTTGCATGCCCCATTATTACGTTGTTGTGCCAAGACGTTTTATCTTGTTTAATGTTTGTGATGTAGGTTCTGCTTCAGATAATTCTCATTAACCCCCTTTATCAATATGCTTAGTGTGAAATTCCTCGGAATTGAGCACGTAGGTATAAACAATTGTTGAAACTTGACATTATACTAATGCTGCGACATGAAACCCATAGTCACACACACACTCCTTCTTATGTATACATATATATAAATAGGTGTTTGTGTGTCTGTTTGGGAGTGAGTGTGTCTTTCTGTTTGAATAATTACAGTCAGGATTAATCAATTTGGTCATCATCGCACAGTCAAACTGGCCCAGAATATGCCCCAACCCATCCTGACAGAAGTATATCTGGAAAGAGCTCTCAGTTATTTGTATTTAATTAGTCATTTAAGGTCCACAAAATTTGTGTTGGAAGGCACACTTATTTTCCACAGTAGCTTATGCTTGTTTGTTAAGTGCATGGAATTAAAAGCACATTTGTAATAGGGCACGCAGTGTATATAAAGAAGCACCATTGTGGACATATAGAACAAATAGAACATCTGGTCGAGTGGGCCTTGTTATTTTGAATAACTGCACCAATATCTTTACCTGTCCAGGAGTGACATTATCATCATTTTTAGCTCAAATTTGGCTTTGCCATGGCCAGTTGTCCATCTGTCAATTCAATACGGCTTGGGTTAGAGGCCGCATTTATGAACTGATCTTTACGAAACTTCTTGGGTACCTTTGTTATCACCGTGGGATGAGAACGAGGGTTTTTGGGTCCGGTCCGAAATTCAAGATGGCCACTGGCAGCCATTTTGTTCAAAATTAGGTGCAATCAGATTTTTGCACAGAACTTCCATATGAAAGCGCTGATTTGAATAATTTTTTGTGTGAATGTTTAGTACCATGGGATACATCACATATAATATGGGTTTTTTTCTCGTGCAGAAATTCTGCAAATTAGATGAATTTTGATTTATTCAGTGCTGCTTATACACTGTAAGTACACACGTCAATATGGCTCAGGCTAGAGTCTGTATTTATGAACCAATCTTCATGAAACTTCTTGGGTACCTTTGTTATCACCTTGGGACGAGAACGAGTGTTTCTGGGTGCGGTCCAAAATTCAAGATGGCTGCCAGTGGCCATTTTGTACCGAAATTAGGTCCAGTCAGTTTTTTGTCACAACTTCTATACAGCTAGTATTTATGAACTGATCTTCACGAAACTTCTTGGGTACCCTTGTTTTCACCTTGGGACAGGAACGAGTGTGTTTTGGGGTGCCTTTGTTATCACTGTGCTATGAGAACAAATATTTTGGGGTTCAGTCAGACCCACTCTGGGACTCACAGATTTCTTTTCTAGTTTAGCATCTGACTGTCACCCACCTTTACAATACTTTACCTATACATTTGTTACAGGCTATGGTCAGTATTTATATACAGATCGTTACAGTACTTTATATGTACCTTTGTTATCAGGTCATTACCTAGATGTTTGTCATTGCTGTGTCACATACTATACATGTACATGTCTTAACAAGTTGAGCTACAGTGTCATTGACACTTTCATTTTTTTTTCACTTCGGCAGTTGACATCCGATTAGAAAGGAATTACTCCAAATAAACAATCAAATAACTGGCGATGCACTTCAGTTACCACTGTGAATACATGATCTGCATGCCCTGTTGACCCGAAGACTTGTGTCCGGATGCTCTACTTTGTTCTAAATTTGTGATGTCGGTCCTGCTACGTTTAACTTTCATTAACCCCTTTACCTATTAACAATTGAAGCATCTCTCGGTTCCGTTACCAGAGACGTAAGCGCACTACATCTTTGGTCGGGGAGCTAAGAGATGTCCCAGATGTTGAGAGGTAAAAGCTTCTTCAACCCCCTTTTATACTTGAAATACCTTATAGTCTCCTTTGGCTGAACATATCCATATTAGATTTGTCTCCCCTTATTTATTTATTGGGGTTAGTGGCACATTTGACAGCCAGAGTCACCTCGTGTCGGCCCTTAGTGACTTACCCAAATGTAACCGCATTAGGGTCCCCATCCTTTAGTCACTCCGAGATCCAATCCTTACAATGACCCTTATGGTCATTTATAAACACCACCCCCACCCTTACCATTGTGAATACATAATCTGCATGCCCCGTTGACCCGAAGACTTGTGTCCAGATGCTCTACTTTGTTCTACTATTGTGATGTCAGTCCATCTGCATTAAACTTTAATTAATTGCCTTTTAGCAATTGAAGCATCCCTCAGTTCCATTGCCAGAGGCGTAAGCACACTACGTCTTTGGAAGCCGAGCTGAGGGATATCCTAGTTGTTGAAAGATAAATGCCTAATCCCCCTCTATACATAACATGCCTTATAGTCTCCTTTGGGAGAATGTATCTGTATTAGAATTGTGTCCTCTAGTTACTTATTTATTTATATATTTATTTATTGGGGTTCAGTGGCACCTTCAACAGCCTGGGTCACCTTGTGTTGGCCATTAGTAACTTACCCGAATGTAACCACATTAGGATCAGCATCCCTTAGTCACTTGTAGACTCAATTCTCACAATGACCCTTGCCATCATGCATTTAAACACCTCCCCAGTAAACCAAACAGTTGTCATAGTTTACATGAGAAATGTGTAAATATATCATTGTAAGGCTGGTTCAGTTGTTTTCAAGCTTTTTGGAAAATGAGTGGAGTGGGAGATCGGCGGAAAACTTGGTTCTGGGCTTTATAGTTTGGATTTTCACACTTTAGTTGTCATAGTTTTTCCCACTTTTGTTGTCATAGTTGTCACAGTTTACGGGAGAAATGTGTAAATATATCATTGTTCATGAGGTGTAAATGTGTTCAATGCAGTCCTGACGGCAGAGTATTATCACCCCCTACAGCTTCTGTATATGTGATCATTCCACATGTCTTCTTCCCTTTTTATCTGATGTTGCTTTTTGTATTGCTCTGTGCTACCACATAACTGCTCACTAAAAAATACTTTTGACAATGGCTAACAAAATATCTCTCTATGAGATCCAGAATGCGGATACTTTTGATTTTGTTACTAAAATCAATGAAACACTCCCTGGTAGCACCTTCGAAGATGACAGCTTCCCATATGTCTCCCAAAATAAACCCTGCACATATTACTCCTCTGAACAGTTTTCAAAAGCTATATAAATGGATAGAACATTTTTTGCCTTCAGTTTTAATTGCCGCAGCATAAATGCTGACTGGGATAGGTTCCATGACCTAATATGTGATTTGCAGCCACCCCAGTTTTGTTTTGATGTTATTGGATTGATCAAAATATTTAACATCAAAGATGACATCTATGAGCTTGAAGGCTATCATCCATTGATTTCCCAAACAAAGCCCACAAAGGACGACTGCAGAGGGGGAGTTGGGCTGCTTGTGAAAGCTTATATACCATACAAAGTACACAGTGACTTGTCTGTATTTATCCCCCCAAGTCAAGAAAAATTGAAAGAGTATACAGTCTTTAGTGTGTTTATTAGTCCCCTACGGGAATCGTAAGGGGACTATAGGATTGCACTCTGTCCATCTGTCTGTCCATCCAGCTGTCCGTCTGTCTGTCCATTTTTTATGTTACCACCTCTCCCTCCAACATGCTTTAAGCTACACCTTTCATATTTGGTACATGGATAAATGGTTCTGAGGGGATGATGCACGCTCAAATTTTTTTTTTTCAAAGTCCAAGATGGCAGAATGGCGGCCAATTTTGTTGTGTTTTTTAAGCTTTTTTTTCTCTATTTTCGTGTTACCACCCCTCCCACCAGCATGGTTCAAGCTACACTTTGCATATTTGGCACATGGATAGAGGGTTGGGAGGGGATGATGCACATTCAATATTTTTTCTTCAAAATCCAAGATGGCGGCCATTTTTGTTGTGTTTTTTAAGCTTTTTTCTCTATTTTATGTTACCACCCCTCACTCCAAAACATGGTTCAAGCTACACTTTTTATATCTGGCACATGGATAGAGGGTTGTAATGGGATGTTGCACATTCAATATTTTTTTTCCAAAATTCAAGATGGCGCCATGGCAACCATTTCTGTTGTGTTTTTTAAGCTTTTTTCTCTATTTTATGTTACCACTGCTCCCTCCAACATGGTTCAAGCTGCACTTTTCATATATGGTACATGGATAAAGGGGTTGTGAGGGGATTATGCACGCTCAATATTTTTTTTTCAAAATCTAACATCTGTCTGTCCATCTGTCTGTCTATCTGTTTTTATGTTGCCACCTCTCCCTCTAATATGCTTCAAGCTACACCTTTCATATTTGGTACATGGATAAATGGTTCTGAGGGGATGATGCATCAATATTTATTTTTCAAAATCCAAGATGGCAGAATGGCGGCCATTTTTGTTGCGTTTTTTAAGCTTTTTTCTCTATTTTATGTTACCACCCCTCCCTCCAACATGGTTCAAGCTATGCCTTTCATATATGGTACATGGATAAAGGGTTGTGAGGGGCTTATGCACGCTCAATATTTTTTTTTCAAAATCCAAGATGCTTATATACTCTTGTGTCTTCTGTGACAAAAACACCTTATGTCACAAAAGCTCCGTAGGGGACGAATACCACCTCGGTGGTCAAACACTTGTTGTTCTTTGAAGCAATATTATTTATGTCATGCAAAATGGGGTGGACAGTTGAGTGTTTCTTTTGAAAACCAAGCTGGTATTGGTTGGTTGACAATTTGTTGGTCAAGGAAATTGACCAATCTTACTTGCATTATTTTTTCAAGTACTTTTGAGAAAGCAGGGAGAATGCTGATTGGACGATAGTTATTGAACATTTGCTTATCGCTTGATTTGAATACTGGAATAACCTTGGCAACTTTCATTTTTGACGGTACTGGTCCGTTTAAAATGAGGAATTAATTATATGACATAAAGGGCTGGCAATTTAAGTGACCAATTCTTTCAGGAGTTTGGTGGATAGACTATTGGAATCCTTAGTCACTTTTGTAGGTAAACTATTTAGACAGGAAACTACTTCTTCAATATTAGTTGGAATCATGAAGAATGAGTCTTGGTTGCATTGTGTAATATAATCAGAAAAATGGTGTTTTCTTGCCAGTATTTTATCATCTAACGTTTTGCCAATATTCGTAAAAAAGTGTTGAATTTTTTAGAAATTTGATGTGAGTTTGTTAGTTCAATATTCCTGTTGATAAAAGAGGAGGGCAAAGTAGTGATTCGATTAGTTTTGTATATGGCTTTTCTCAAGATTTCCCACGTTTTCTTAATATTATTTTTGTTTTTCAATAATACTGTGTTATGGTAATCTGCCTTACATTTGCATTTTAATCAATTGAATATTTGGCAAAATTTTGTATAAAACACTGCGTTATCGTTGGAGAGCGTTTCGATTTTTTTAAAGTATAATTTTTATGCCCCCCGACTTGGGTCGGGTGGCATATAGTGATTGAAGTGTGCGTGTGTCCGTGTGTGTCCGAGCCAATAACTCGAAAACTGTTAGGGCCACAGTCATCAAACTTCACACAATTATAAAGGACCATGGGAGGATGTGTCACACACCATAACCAGGTTCATACCTTCAAGGTCAAGGTCACATTTCAAGGTCACACTAAAAATCGGTCAATATTCGTGTCTCAGCCATAACTCGGAAACGAATCATAGTACAATTGGTAAACTTTTTACAAATGTTAAGGACAGTCAGATGATATGTCGCATATAATAGTTTCTGCCGCATCTGCAAGGTGAAGGTCACAGGGGGGGGGGTGCATGTGTTACCTTAGTAACATTCTTCTTGTTTCTTATGTGTGGACAATTGCATAAGGCCAGCTGCAATCCATGGCTGTCTAACATATTTCTTGGGATTTGGCGAAAGTTTCAGGGGGAATGCTTTATCAAAGCACCTGTTGAATGCATCAAGAAATAGGTTGTATGCTTCGTCTGCACTTCGGGCGCTGTATACGCCGGTGAAGTTGCACTCATGCAACAGGTTTCTAAATTTATTGATATTATCTTTGTTGAATGAGTGAAAAGGGGAAATGCTCTTCGTACGTGGCGCATTTGGATGCATCCTCAACATGAAAAAGACTCAAAGTGATCACTCACATCTGAGATAATGATTCCAGATGTGTAGTCCTTTAGACTGTTCCAGAAGATGTGGTCAATGAGAGTTGCTGTGGTGTCTGTGACTCTTGTGGGTTTCGTTATGGTTGGGAGATAACCTGAACTGAACAGACAATTAATTGCAAGTGAACAGAATCGACACACTCATTCCAAAAGTTACTCTTTTGCTGCCACTCTCGCAATAATGCAAAGTGCGAGGCTGATGCCATTCTCGCATTATTGCACTTTTCGTATGTGTCTCTGGTATACTGTGCTCTAAAGGAAGCAACTCTATTATTTTCTGGTGTCATCTTTTCGTATGTGATGCGTGTGCATTCTGCTTTTGGCGATGGGCGATTTTGGGCTAAAAAGAGGTCAAGGTCAAGCCAGGCATCATCAGTCAAGGTCAATTCATTCATCCATGCTTGAGTTAGCTAATTTCTAGGGAGCATCAATTGCATTTTGTTTTCCACACCCCTTGTTTCAGAAATGTCTTCTCGCAAAAGATTGAGCCTGGAGGAGGCTATTGGCAATATATTTCATGACTCAGTGATGATGTCAGCAACGAAGACTCAGATGAAGATGATGAGAATAATGATGATGATGATGATGATGGACTTCTGTTGCAGTCATGGGACAGATAACGTTGGTAGCGGGTGAGATTTATAAGGTAGTCGCGCAAATGCACTGGAGGTTGATTCTGCATTGGGTAATCCTTTTGAAAGTTGTTGGCTATATCAGCGTGCTCGTCACCCTAATGTGTTGGTAGACAACGATGGTCTGGACGCAATTGATTTCTTCAAGCTGATTTTTCAAGGGAATATCCTCATAAAATAATTCCTGTTGTTCTGTCATTGGTGCCAGAAAATTACTAGCTCATAAAGTAGATTTCCAGGTGGTTATATCCATTGTCCATATATCCCATTGCAAAAAACGCGAAAAATCCCTAAATTCTTTTAAAATCCATTAATCCAAGATAGCTGCTGGGGTCACGTGACCTATGTGACGACAAAGCAGCTACGGATTGGCCATAGCTATACGTAACTACCTGGGAAGTTTCAACAATGTAGTCCATGTGGTACAGGAGAAACCACGAAACCACACATTACCATTCAAAAGCAAAATTTGTTGCCCAGGGGATGGGGGGGGGAGGGGGGTCCGTATGAAGTGGCAAATGATGCAAATGACGCAAATATCTCCCTAATATATCATTTTGTTGTCCATAATTGGTCTATGTTAATAACTAAGACATTTCAGATGATTTTGATTCATTGCTCAAATGTTGTACAGCAATAATGGATAATGGTAAAAATCACAAAATTTTTGTAAAATCCAAGATGGCCACCAGGGTCATGTGACCCATGTGATGTCCCCAAAATGGCTATGCACAGGTCATAGCTACATGTAACTATCTGGGAAGTTTCAACTCTGTGTTTCAAGTGGTTGGCGAGATACTCGACATTACCCATGTGTACCCTAAATCAGGAATATTACTAAAATATGTGTGGCACTGGGAAGTCTGTATCTGGTGGTGATATTTGTTTGTTTATTTATGGTATATAGATAAGGCTTTACAAATCTAATATATTTCTAACCACAGTGAGACATACAAACACATACAGCAGGGAGATAACATAGCCAGATTGGCTGTCTACCTGTTATCTCCCACGCAAGAATATTTCAACGCTGCAGCCGGCTGCAAATGTACTCTAAGGGTTTTAGCGCTTTTCTTTCTTGGGAAGTAAGACGTAAGAATGGTGGGGTGGGCATATATATATAAACCCATTCAAATAGTCTATTTTACATTTATGAATTTCAAAAACTTGTTTGTTTTGCCATTGTAACATTTTCTGTATTCATGTTATTGGAGCGGAGGTTTCTACTAAGTGGAAAGCACTTGTCCTCCTATCCCTTTTTGCTCAATAGTTATGGCAAATAAAAATATGTTTAAAAAAAAAAAAAAAAAAAAAAAAAGTGGTGGGGAGGTTATCGTGTTAGGTGGATATCAGTGCTTTTGTGCATCTGCAGAACTGGCAGTATAAGTCAAAACCATTTGTGGACGAGACGACCAGACGAAATTATACGTGTGTCATGTAAGATGGTGGCTGGCAGCGAAAGAGTTAAACAACAAATGTAAATACATAGTTTACTGTGAAAATCTGAAACTCTACATAGATTATGGCATGAAATTAGTCGATATGCATCGCATCATCTGATTCAACCCTTGGATGAAGAAGTCCAAAGATCTCAGCATGAATTTGAGAATGCAGACCATAACCAAATTCAAGAATGATTTTTCAAACTCATGAACAATTCTGTGTATGGTAAATTGATGGAAAACTTCAGGAAAAGGACTAACATTCATCTCGTCACGACAGAGAGTCAGGCTAGAAAGTATGTTTTGAAACCAAACTACAAACATCGAACAATCTTTGATGAAAATCTAGTGGGAGTTCACATGAAACAGACGCGTCTGACATTTGACAAACCGTCTTATTTGGGAACATGCATCTAAGTAGTTGATGTATCGATTTCATTACAAATACATCAAGAAAAAATTCGATTTGAAAGCCAAACTGTTGTTCACTGTCACGGATAGTCTAGCTTATGAGATAGAGACTGAAAATTTTTACTGGGACATATATCTTCAGACGTTGATGTGTGGTTCGTCACAAGCGATCACAGATCTAACATTCCGTCGGGTGTGAATAAGAAAGTTGTGGGAAAATTCAAAGATGAAACGGGTGGAAGACAGATCAAGGAATTTGTGGGTTCGAAGTCAAAACGGTAAGTTTAGCATTTAGATGGGAAGCCGATCAAGAAATGTAAAGATGTCAAAATAAACGTCGCGATTAATGACATCACTTTGGAGTAGTATAAAGAGTGTCTGTTCGAAAATCATGGAGGGTACAAATCAATGAAATGATTCAAAGCAACAAGCACGATCTCCTACATGAAAATAATCAATAAAATTGCTTTCTCCCTTCAATACCACTGATTGTACAACAACAAACAACAAACACTTATGTGGGATATCACACGACAGACTGCAATACTGATTTATTTGCAAAAATAAATTACAAAACAACAATGTTAATATTATGTTACATTAATCAGCTATTATACTTGACTTTAATGCCACTCAAGTAGAGAGTGTTCTAAACAAAACACCACACTTAGGCCTACCCCTTAAATTTAATTGACCATGTACACTCTATTGCATAGTCGTGCTGAATGACCCAAGCAGTAGAAGCACAGACAACACTGTCCGTGACACAATTACCTTCTACTCCACGGACAGTGCGACCAGAAACACTCAACAATGAGAAAATATTTCCAGTCTTATTTCCTCCGGTCAGCCGACAAGAAATATATTTATCGGCTGATGATGATAAGACAATCGTGCAATTGGATGGAATAATCACGTTAGCTCACGGTCATTATTCCATGATTCCTCAAAATCGAGAAGGATTAGACGAGTGCAGAACATTGCAAATTGATAAGGACATAGAAAATCTAGAAGATAATTAACAGTGAAGAAAAAAAGTAAATAAATAATTGCCACTGCCTTGCCAGAACGTGATCACGCTGTATGTACATGATGGGAACTTTTCTGGATGTATAAATGACAGTGGTAGACCATATGGAGGTAAAGGAGGGTGGCCTCAGGCCCCCTCCCCCCATCAAATAAATCGTCATTTTTCTAAGTTCGATTTGGAAATGTTTGCAGTAATTACCTCCCACTTTAATGATTTTTTTTTTTTGAAAATATGAAAGTTATTTTCAAGTATTACTTCTCTCATCATGTCAACAACATGTCCGTATTTTAAACAACATCATTTCCAATAACCATTTTGAACAACCCGAAATGAAATTTGCTGCGTTTGATGAAATTTCAGTATTTTGCATCACAAAACAAGAGTTAGCTCCCTTGGGTCACTCTTTCATGTTGGAAATCCGAAAATCACAACGTTTCCCACCATTGATAAATTATCGTGAGTGTGTGTGTGGAAGGGGAGGGGGAGGGGGAGGGGTGACTTTTTACATCCTTAGTGCCCTTACAGGGTCCAGCAGAATAGTCCTTGTAAGTTGTAAAATCTCTCCCTCTGATCAGGCCTAGTTCCTTCTGGCTGCTCACTGTTACGTTTCATCTGAAATTCGGTCGTCAAGGTGTATTACTGTTTAACTGTATGGTAGATGATGGACCAACTTAACAGAATAGGGTCAACGAAACGTTCATTCCGACGTTCACCAAGCCTTATAATGTGGGAATGATGGATCATTGACTATGTCACCATATTATTTGAAATGTACACGACCACATGCCGGGTTATACCTACCTTTAGGACCATTCAGCCATCTCGTTTTAGTCGACCCTTTGTTAAAAAAAACGTGGTCAAAAAAGTTGACTAATCGTCGATTTTGGGCTCTGATTAATCGATTATGGAATTTCATAATCGGGGCAAGCCTATTCCTTAGGACCAACAGAATGGAATGGTAAAAAAAAAATTGCTATCGGTTTTATCATAGAGTACTTTTTTGGGACTTTGAAAAAGTGCTGAGTCAGCATTTTTTAACACTGTGTGTAATGGGGAAAACATTAAAGAATCTTCTTCTCCCAAACCACTGGTCCAAAGGATTTCATATTTCATATATAACATCATTGGAAGATTGATTCACATATTTGGTGAAATCAATTCCCTTGGTCCATATTTGGGCTCTCTATGGGAGCCCAAATGTTCAAATTAGTGCAATATGAGGAATATTCTTTAAAAATCTTCTTCAGATCCTCCAATCAGTATCTTTTGATATTTGGTATGCAGCATCCTTAAGGGGGTGAGATTCAAGTTTGTTCAAGCCAAGTCCTTGGGTTCATATTTGGGCTCACTGTGGGAGCCCGAATTATAACTTAGATCAATATGAGGAATTTTCTTTAAAAATCTTCTTCAGATTCAGCAGTCAGAATTTTTTTATATATGGTATACAGCATCCTTAGGGTGGTGAGATTCAAGATTGTTCAATCCAAGTCCCTGGATTCATATTTGGGCTCCCTGCGGGAGCCCAAGTTATAACTTAGTTCAGTATGAGGAATATTCTTCAAAAATCTTCTTCTTCACATCCAGCAGTCAGAATCTTTTGATATTTGGTATACAGTATCGTTAGGGAGGTGAGATATAAGTTTGTCAAAGCCAAGTCCCTGGGTTCATATTTGGGCTTACTGTGGGAGCCTGAATTGTACCAAAATTTCTATTTTCCAAACTGAGAGGCCAATTTGAACCAAGGGCTTATTGGATCATAGATACCTAATTTATGCCAAAAACATATTTCCTGTCACCCCATTGAAACTGCAGGAGCTGAAAATAGAAAAAATTTAAAATGCCCATATCTCCAAAACTACACAGCACTGAGAATTTTTATTTTGTGTGAAGCTTTCTTACGAACAGCTGAAAGGAATGGCAAAAAAAAAATTGCCATCGTTTTTTTTTTTTCATGGGGTACTTTTCCAGGACTTTTGAAAAAATGCCGAGTCATCATTTTTTAACAGACTGATTAATGGGAAAAACATTAAAGGATCTTCTTCTCCCATACTACTGCTCCAAAGGCTTTTATATTTCACATATAACATCTTTGGAAGATTCATTCACATGTTTGTTGAAATCAAATCCCTGGGTCCATATTTGGGCTCTCTATGGGAGCCCAAATATTCAGATTAGTGCAATATGAGGAATATTCTTTAAAAATCTTCTTCTTTGTCCAATCCACCAATCAGAAGCTTTTGATATTTGGTATGCAGCATCCATAAGGGGGTAAGATTCAAGTTTGTTCAATTTGAGTCCCCGGCTTAATATTGGGGCTTTCTATGGGTGGGGTGGCAGGGGGGGGGGGGGGGTGCATGTTAGGTTCAGGTTTGTTCAAATCCATTCCTTAGTGTTTTTCCATAAAATTTGAACCATGTCTAACTGAATATGACCCTAAATACTTCTTTGAACCACCCAATTGGGCAGGTGAGCGATTAAGGCCACTTGGGGCATCTTGTTAGCTCACCTGACTGAAAGTCAGGGTGAGCTTTTCTGATCACTTTTTGTTCATCGTACGTCGTGAAGATGGTGTTTGGGTCATTTTCTCCCAAGCAACTGGCTGCAGTTCAATGAAAATTCACATGAGTAGCGGTTATATAGGGGCATTTGGGTTTTTCTTCAAATTGGGTTTCTGCTCATATTGAGGACGGGGGGCAGGACCAAAATGCACAAAATATTTAAAAATCTTCTCATGAACCAGCCATAGCAGAGACTTGATATTTGGTATGCAGCTTCCATTTGAGGCGTAGACTCAAAGTTTGTTCAAGAGAAGTTTAACGGGCAATATTTGCCTTTGTTCTGTAGGGGCAAGAATTTTCACCAAGCCCAAAATTTCTATTTTTCAAACCGAGGGGCAGATTTGAACCAAATTTGATATGAGGGCTTATTGTGTCATAAGTACTTAATTTATGCCCACATTGTTTTTCCCGTCACCCCATGGGAACCGCAGGAGCTAAAAATAGAAAAAAATTCAAACACCCATATCTCCAAAACTACACGGCACTGAGAATTCTTATTTGATGCGAAGCTTCCTTAGGACCAACAGAATGGAATGGTCAAAAAAATTGCTATCGGTTTTACAGGGTCCGACATAAGCCGTAACCTATAGGTTAGGTTATGGGGGAGGTTACGTGTTTCTATAAACTTGAGACCTATCAGTAGAGAGGAAACTGATTACCTTAATAATTTACCTTATATCTACACTACAGAAACCTACAGGTTATGGTATGCTAGGCACACCGTAACCTATTTTAAGGTTACAATATACGAAGCTTATATCAGTCTCTGGTTTTATCATGGGGTACTTTTTGGGGACTTTGAAAAAGTGCTGAGTCAGCATTTTTTAACACTGTGGGTAATGGGAAAAACATTTAACACTACTTTTCTCCCAAACCACTGCTCCAAAAGCTTTCAAATTTCATATATAACATCTTTGGAAGATTGTTTCACAGGTTTAATGAAATCATTTCCCTGGGTCCATATTTGGGCTCTCTATGGGAGCCCAAATGTTTAAATTAGTGCAGTATGAGGAATATTCTTTAAAAATCTTCTTCTTCAGATCTACCAATAGGAATCTTTTGATATGTGGTATGCAGCATGCTTTGGGAGGTGAGATTCAAGTTTGTTCAAGCCAAATCCCTGGGTTCATATTTAGGCTGAAAATTTGGGGGCCCGGTCCAAACTTAGAAATTTCGGACCAAAACCCGGAAATTAGTGTTTTGGTTTTTTATGCATTTTGGTAAATTTCAAGACAAAAAAAAAATTTTTTTTTTACACTGAAAATTTGAGGTCCGGGTGGATTTTTTATGCATTTTGGTCAATTTTAAGAAGAAGAAAAAAAAATTGTTAATCTGAAAATATTTTGTTTGGGACTTTGAAAATTTCCGAACAAAAATAAAAAAAAATCTGTTTTTTATGCATTTATCTCAATTTTGGGATGTAAAAGTGCAGGAACTGAAAATAGAAGGAAAATCCTGTGTATTGTATGGGCACAATTGCTTCATCTAGTTGGCATATGCTTTTCTTAGGAGGAGCGTATGCAGCTTATTGAAGTCAAGTCCCTGGTTTGATATTTAGACTACCATGTCAGGTTACTGTTCTTCTACTGCTCTCACCTATGTTATGTCCAGTACTGTTCCTTTAGGGCAATGCCTTTTGCCCAAGCTTGTCGTGCGTTCTCGTGACCGTTCCTCCCGCACCCATGGTGGGGGGGGGGGGGGGGGGGGGGAATGCTGTCGTTTGGGGTCTCCCGACACGACCACATCTGGTGAGAGTTATACCCCCTCCGTGGGGGATGTGCAGTTTTTAACTGGTGGATACTGCGGAAGCTGTTAAGTTGTCTGGTGAAAAGGTCCCTCTCCAGTCGACATCTGAGGCTGTCACTAGGGTTGTGACTCCTCCTTTGGAGGCCGAGCTCGGTTGCTCTCTTCCCCTTTTCCACCAGTTCCAACAGCTCCTGTCGTATCTGCTGCTACTGCTGTTCCATCTGCAACATCATCTGTCACCGTTTCAGCCGGCCTCGGCTTATCCCTGCAGGGGTCTGTAGCGATGTCTGGTAGTGTGGATGTGGGGTATCGCCTCAGCCTTCCCTGACTTCAACTCGATGAAGTTGGAAGGGGCTGCCAACCGAACCCTCTGCTGTGGCCTCTCAGCCTTCTAGCACAGCAGTTTTATCCCTGCAGGGGTCTGCAGAGATGTCTGGTAATGTGGATGTGGGATATCGGCCTCAGCCTTCCCTGACTTCAACTCGGCGAAGTCGGAAGGGGCTGCCGGCCAAACCCTCTTCTGTGGTCTCTCCACTGTCGAGCACTGCTGTTTTTTTCATTCGATTCGGATATTCATGGTGTGGCCACTATGAACTCCGTAATGTTTCTGTCCACACACTCTGGTCACATGGCCAGTTTTGCGGGACCAACGCTTTTTGTGCAGCCTGGACCTTCTGTCCCTCAGAGGTCCGCGGCGACTCTCCTGAGTTCCCGCTCTGTAGATCCTCGGGGTATGTCATACCCCTATACACATCTGCCTTCAGATGTTTCAGCTGCAGCCCGTCGCCCCACGTCATGTGTATTTGAGGATCGTGACCCTTTGCTGGTTAAAAGGGTCAGGAGTGAAGCCACTTTGCCAGTTTGTTCCCACGTCGAACCGGCCAACACGGGCCGTGAGCTTAGGGAGGTCCCCTCCTTGCTCACTCAGGTTCTGTCCGAGAGCCTTCCTGTTGCTTCCAGCGAGGCTACTAGTGGTTTCCAGGTGCCCCCTGCCTCTCGGCCTCCCGGGATTAGAAGCAGGCTGCTTTCTGATCCCTCAGGTGTGCCTACACCATGGGAAGCGTCTGCTGGTTTGCCCATGATGGGCTAGGTGTCTTCCGACTCAGAGGATGAGTCTGACATACCAGACGTCGAGAGCCAGCGGTTTTCTGACTTGGGGGCAGCTCTTAACTTTGAGTTTCTTCCAGATCTCAAACCAACAAACCGGCCGACAGTGTCAGCCAGGCCACGATCATGGGTCGCATGTCTACAGCCTGTGGAGCAACCTGCTTCTGGGCGCCTTCGACCATGCCAGTCAGTACAGGTGGTTGAAGCGTTTACAGCTTTGGACTCTAAGCTGAGTTCCAAGGCTATGAAGGCTTCGTCTTCACCAGGGTTGACACTTTGTTATGCCTCCAGTGCATTATCGTTCCTACGATTCAGCCAATCCGTCAGTCTGCCAGACTTTGACGGTTTTGGATCAGGACTCCAACTCCCTCGAGCTTTCCAAGCCCAAGTCGGCCATTATCCCTATGGCAACATGGGAGTCCATGTTGGGCTTATTGAGAGAGATGCTGTGCATGCTTTCTCTCTCAGATGACATCATCTCTGCCTTAGCTGGTTATCTGCCTCCAGATAAGTTTGATGATGTACAGGCTCCTTTGCGTGTGCTGTCCAAGGCGCTCATGCATCTTATTCACATGCATGCCTGTAACATGGCTATCTTGGAATTAGTTCGCAGGGACGCTGTGCTGGACACAAGCTGTTCCCTTCCTGAGGGGCAGTGCGCTGCTCTTCGATCTGCTTCTTTGGCGGGTCCGCAACTGTTCCATGGTTCCGTGGCGACGGTCTGAGATGACATACTACATCATTCCACGATCAGCTGCTGCTTCGTCAGCTTGATCAGCCGTCTGTTCGAGGCAGGGGCCGTCCAAAGCCTAACAAGCACCCTTCTGCTTCTGCTGCGAAACAAAGGGCTGATCCTCCTGGTGCCGCTTCTACTTCTTATTCACGGGGTACGGGTAAGCGTCGGCAGGCTAGAGGGAAGACTCAGGATTCTTCATATAGTAGAGGAGGTGGTTTCTCCTCTCACGGGCCTCACCGGGGCTCGAAATGAAGGTTCCTCACCTCGATTCGTCCCAGGTTGGAGGAAGGATATCAGAATTCGCAGACCATTGGGCCACCATCACATCCGATCCTTGGGTGTTAGATGTTGTTTGGTCCGGCTGCGAATATCCTTCCATAGGCACCCCACTCTGTCGAGAGTGCCTCTTCCAACTCCAGTTCCTTCAGACGTTTCAGGTCGGGAGCTTTTGACTACGGAGATAGACAATCTCCTGGCAAAGGGGGCGATCGAGGTCATCAAGAACATTCAGTCAGTGGGATTTTATTCCCGCCTGTTCTTGTTGCCGAAGGATGGCCGACTCCGACCGGTTATCAATTTGAGTATCTGAAGCAGTCTATCATTGCTCCCAAGTTCAGCATGGAGACTTTCAGGTCGGTTCGCCGTTCCATTCACCATGGAGATTCCGCTTCCAGCATCGACCTGCGAGATGCTTACTTTCTCGTTCCGATGCATCGGACATCGCGACAGTATCTCAGGTTCACATTTCTGGGGTGAGTTTACCAGTTCAAGGCCATGCCTTTCGGCCTCAACCTGGCTCCTTGAGCCTTCACCTGACTGATGTCGCATGTGATAGGCTTCCATCGCACACAGTCCAGGGTGACTACTTCGGCATATCTAGACGATATCCTCCAGAGGCATTCCAATGCTGCCTTTCTGGAGTCAGATGTCGACACACTGTTGAGCCTGCTCACGTCGCTAGGGTTCAGAGTCAACGAGGAGAAGTTGGACCTGGTCCTTTCTCAGTCATTTTGTCATCTAGGGATGGACTTCCGTACTCAGTTCAATATGGTGGCGGTTCCCCGGGCAAGGGCTGTGATTCTCTTAGCTTTTGCCCTGACTCTGTCCCAGTCCACGTCTGCGACAACTCGGAGTATTCTCCGACTGCTTGGTCTCTGCTTTTCGGTGATGGATCTCATTCCTCTAGGTCGGCTGCACGTCAGACCTCTCCAACACTTTCTGCTCAGTCATTGGAGGCCGAATGTCGATCCTCTGGACCTGGTGCTTCAGTTACCAGAGTCTCTTCATCGTCACCTTCTCCCCTGGACGGATGTTCAGTGGATTACGCAGGGGGTTCTGTTGGACTTGCCCACATCCGATCGTGTTCTGACGGCAGACGGCAGCGATCTCAGATGGGGTGCAACATTGGATCTTTCCCTTCACGGGGCATGAGACCAGGATCAAGCAGCTCCTCACATCAACCAGAAGAAGCTTCTTGCTCTTCTTCTGAGTTTCCGGCAGTGGATCCCCCAGCGTTTGAATCGCCAGGTCCTTCTGTTGTCCGACAATTCGACAGTGGTTGCTTACATTCGGAACCAGGGCGGCACGCACTCGGTTCCCATGTACGAATTGGCTCGGGGATCTTCTACTGCTCGCTCAGGATGTCATCGCCGGGGTGGTGGTTCGTCACATTCCCGGTCGTTTGAACGTCCTAGCTGACTCCCTGTCCTGACGGGGCAGGGTCATTTCCACCGAGTGGATACTCCACAGAGCGGTGTTCCAGTCCCCACATCGATCTCTTTGCGACTTGTTGGAACCATCAGGTGGACACTTTCGTGTCCCTGTGTCCAGATCCATCCTTAGGGGGGTGAGATTCAAGTTTGTTCAAGCCATGCCCCAAGGTCCATATTAGGGCTCACTGTGGGAGCTTGAATTGTAACTTAGTTTGAAATGAGGAATTTTCTTAAAAAATCTTCTTCTCCAGATCCAGCAGTCGGAATGTTTTGATATGTGGGGTGTAGCATCCTTGGGGTGGGGGGGGGGGGGGGGGGGGGATATTCAAATTTTTTAAAAGTCAAGTCCCAGAGTCCATATTTGGGCTCCCTGTGGGAGCACGAATTATAACTTAGTCAATATGAGGAATTTTTCTTTAAACATATTCTTCTTCAGATTCAGCAGTCGGAATGATGATTTGATATTTGGCATGCAGCAACCTTAGGGGACTGAGATTCAAGTTTGTTCAAGCCAAGTCCCTTGGTTCATATTTGGGCTCACAATGGGAGGCGAATGACAACTTAGTTCAAAATGAGGAATTTTCTTTAAAAATCTTCTTCAGATCCAGCAGATGAATGCTTTTGATATTTTTTATGCAGCATCCTTAGGGGGGTAAGATTCAAGTTTGTTCAAGCCATGTCCCTAGGTCCATAGTTGGGCTCATTGTGGGAGCTCGAATTGTAACTTAGTTCAAAATGAGGAATGTTCTCTAAAAATCTTCTTCAGATCCAACAGTCGGAATGTTTTGATATTTGGTGTGCAGCATCCTTAAGGGGGTGAGATTCAAATTTGTTAAAGCCAAGTCCCTGGTTTCATATATGGGCTCCCTGTGGGAGCCCGAATTATAACTTAGTTCAATATGAGGAATATTCTTTAAAAATCTTTTTTTTTAGATCCACTGGTCAGAATCTTTGGATATATGGTATAAGCTTTTCTTAGGAGGAGCAGATGCAACCTGTTGAAATCAATTCTCTGGCTTGATATTTAGGCTACCATGTCAGGTGGGCGCCCTCAGGCCCCCTGGGGCCTCTTGTTAGTATTATTATGTTTTTTCATGAAGGGTGATCCTCTATCGGCAGAATCATACCACAGAAAAAAAAGAATAGTTGCCTGTTGTATTATTCTCTTACAAGCATTTGTAATTTATTTATTTATTAGCTTAACTTGACATAGTCAAGATAAGCTATTGCCATCACGCTTGCGGAAGTCTGTGAGTCTGTGATGTCTGTTCACACTTTCCTTTAGCACGGGCTATACCCCGCAGTTCTTGTCTGATCGTCACAAAATTTCATATGCAGGTTTGGGGTCATGTCTAGATGAGAACGTCCCCTTTTGGTCACGATCGGGCAACCGGTATGGCTGCCCGAGCCCAAAACCCGAAAACCATTAGCACAGTCTACAGGTCATATTTATGAAGAGATTTCATTGTAACTTGGTAGGATGCCTCTGTATAATGCCTAGATGAGAACGTCCCATGGGCATGATCTATCAACCATGATGGCTGGCCAAGCTCGAAACCCAAAAACTTTTAGCATAGTCTGCAGGTCATGTTTAATGTGGAGGGATTTCATTGTAACTTGGTAGGATGACTCCTTATGATGTCTAGATGAGAATTTCCCCATTTGAGCATGATCTGCCAACCGTGACGACTGCCCGAGCCCAAAACCCGAAAACCTTTAGCACAGTCTACAGGTCATATTTATTGAGGAATTTCATTGTAACTTGGTGGGTTGACTTCATACAATGTCTAGATGAGAAAGACCCCTTTTGGACGTGATTGGGCAACTGTGACGGCTACGGCTACAGGGGCCCAAAAACCTTTAGCACAGTCTACAGGTCATATTTATGAAGGGATTTCGTTGTAACTGGGGGCGCGGTGGCTCAGTTGGTAGAGGTGCAGGCTGCAAGCCGAGAGGTCCTCGGTTCGAATCCCACCTGCGGCAACCGCGTTGTGTCCTTGGGCAAGATACTTCACCCCCATTGCCCAAGTGGGGGCACGGTGACGTTGTATACTAAGGCGTACTGCACGTCGATGGTGCACCTGTCTTCAACCAATGCTAACCTGCTTGTGAGGAGTTGGTATGTTGGGGAGCTGACAGTTGCTCACCGTTGCTCGGTGGTTCTCTCCGGGTACTCCGGCTTCCTCCACCCGCAAAACTGTCACGGTCATGGTTAGCCATTGTGCAGAAATATGTGACCTTAAAAACACCAATAAATAATATTCATTGTAACTTGGTAGGATGACTCCAAATAATGTCTAGATGAGAACGTCCCATTTTGATCGCGATCATGCAGCCTTGATGGGTGCCCGAGCCCAAAAACCTTTAGCATAGGTAAAAGGTCATATTTATGGAACGATTTCATTGTAACCTATTAGGTTGACTTCATATAATGCCTAGATGATGACATCCCCTTTTGGTCGTGATTGGTCAGCTGTGATGGCTACAAGTGCCCGAAGCCCAAAAACTGTGAGCACAGTCTACAGGTCATATTTATGAAGGGATTTCATTGTAACTTCGTAGGATCACTCCAGATGATGCCCAGATGAGATTGCCCCCTTTGGTTGCGATCATTCAACCATGTTGGCTGCCCGAGCCCGAAGCCCGAAAACCTTTAGCACAGTCTACAGGTCATATTTATGAAGGGATTTCATTGTAACTTGGTAGGATGACTCCAAATAATGTCTAGATGAGAACGTCCCATTTTGGTCGTGATCATTCAGCCTTGATGGGTGCCCAAGCCCCAAAAATTTAGCATAGGCAAAAGGTTATATTTATAGAAGGATTTCATTGTAACCTGTTAGGTTGACTCCATATAATGCCCAGATGATGACATCCCCTTTTGGTCGTGATTGGTCAACTGTGATGGCTACAGGTGCCCGAAGCCCAAAAACCTTGAGCACAGTCTACAGGTCATATTTATGAAGGGATTTCATTGTAACTTCTCAGGATCAGTCCAGATGATGCCCAGATGATATTGTCCCCTTTGGTTGCGATCATTCAACCATGATGGCTGCCCGAGCCCAAAGCTCGAAAACCTTTAGCACAGTCTACAGGCCACATTTATGAAGGGATTTCATTGTAACTTGGTAGGTTGAGTTCAAATAATGACAAGATGAGAACATCCCCTTTTGGACACGATTGGGCAACTGTGATGGCTTCAGGGGCCCAAAGCCGAAAACATTTAGAACAGGCTACATGTCATAATTATGAAGGGATTTCATTGTAGCTTGGTAGGATGACTCCAAATAGTGTCCAGATGAGAACGTCCCCTTTTGGTCACGATCATTCAGCCTTGATGGCTGCCCGAGCCCAAAAACCTTTAGCATGTCTGTAGGTCGTATTTATAGAAGGATTTCATTGTAACTTGTTAGGTTGACTCCATATAATGCCTAGATGATGACATCCCCTTTTGGTCGTGGTTGGTCAACAGTGATGGCTACAGGTGCCTGAAGCCCGAAAATCTTGAGCACAGTCTACAGGCCATATTTATGAAGGGATTTTAATGTAACTTGATGGGATGACTCGTTTTGGAATAATTTCACTGTAACATGGTAACTTTTGTTGATATACGTTAACTGTGAGGGCCACATACATTAACTGTGAGGTCATATTAACCTACCCCTCAGCTCTTTAGTACAGTGTACACCTCATATTATTTTTTTCATAAACATAGCATACATGGAACAGAAATGAACATATTCCCAATTATCACAATTCTTGTTTTATTTCATAATCCTTTCATAAACATTGAACATTATCCTTTTCATCAAACACAACACACAAGTTAAGCTACAATGTCATTGACACTTTCATTTATTTATTGGTGTTTAAGGTCACATATTTTTGCACAATGGCTAATCATGACCATGACAGTTTTACGGGCGGAGGAAGCCGGAGTTCCCGGAGAGAACCACCGAGCAACTGTCAGCTCCCCAACATACGAACTCCACACAAGCAGGGTTAGCATTGGTTGAAGACAGGTGCACCATCGACGTGCAGTACGCCTTAGTACACAGCGTCACCGTGCCCCCACATGGGCAATGAAGTGTCTTGCCCATGGACACAATGCGGTTGCCGCAGGTGGGATTCGAACCGAGGACCAAGCATTCCTAATTGTCTGTCTTACAATTTATATTGATTGTAACAACACTACTTGTAAAGAGGAGATCAGGATTCCTGCTCTCCACTTTATTAGGCTTTCCCAAACCCAGTTTGGGAAAGACTATTGTTATTCTTCTTTTTCAAAATTTTTCTTCTCTATTTTTTTTTTTTTTTAAGCAGTTTGAGAAAGACTATTGTTAGGCTTTTCCCTCTGGAAAAGACTATTGTTTTTCTATGGATTATTATTTTTTGGGGGTTTTTTTGGTTTTTTTTTTTTTTTTTTTTTTTTTTTCCCCAAACATTTTGTCCATACGATTCAGAAGCCATTTTCGAACCGATTTTCACAAAATTTTGCACACTCATAGAGAGGCAGAAAATCTAAAAATGTACTGAGGTGGAATTTTCGATTTAACCCATATTTTGTCAGAATTGGCAAAAAACTGCCAAATTTGGGGTTTATCGGCACTTTCTCGAAACACGTCTTGTAGATTTTTTTTAAACATTCATCATTGCTAGAACTGCCTGTGACACGACCATTGATACACATGACATATTAGGCGATGCATATGGTAACCCTCCACAGGCTGCCAAACATCAAAATTTTGATGCAATGGGCTGTTTTCGGGCCCCCACAGCACCCGAACGATACAGGAAGGATAAACATAACTTCCTTTATTGGAAGTGGAATTCACTGAGGATCATTTTTGTAAGTAATAAGGGTGTTCAAAAAACCAAGTGTTAACCCGTTTTGGGCTGGTTAAACGGCAATATCCCAAAAAAGCTCAAAACTTCATGTTTTCTGTGGATTTCTCTAAACGAGTCTTGTGGATTTTCAAGACAAATTGGTCACTCTCAGGTCTTGGTGTGACATTACAAGCTGCATGGATAAAATATTCCGGTCAGCATTAGTTAACCCTCCCCGAGCTGCTAAACGTAAAAATTGTGATAAAATGGGCTGTTTTTAGACACCAACAGCACCCAAACGGTATACCACAGAGAAAGGGGTCTTCATTTATCGGACGCAAAACTGATCGGAAAATATTTTTGAAAGCGGTAAGGGTATTCAAAATTTGACGTCTTAACCCATTTGGGGCTGGTTAAAGAGAGACACCCAATAAAATCTTAAAATCCCCGTTTTCTGTGGATTTCTATAACATCTTGTAGGTTTTCAAGAAAAAATTGGCTATTTGCAGGTCTTGGTGTAACATTACAAGTTGCATGAACAAAATATTCTGGTCAGCATGAGTTAACCCTCCCCGGGTTGCTGAAGGTCACAATTGTGATAAAATGGTCTGTTTTTGCACACCCAAAGGGTACACCACAAAGAAAAGTGCCTCCTTTTATCGAGCGTACAATTTATACGGAAACATTTTTGTAAGTAGTAAGGGTATTCAAAAGTCGACGTCTTAACCCATTTTAGGCAGGCTAAAGAGAGATATCCCTTGAAAGCTTTAAATTCCCATTTTCTGTGAATTTCCCTAACGGTAACTTGTAGGGTTTCAAGAAAAATTGACTATTCGTAGGTCTTTATGTGACATTACAAGTTGCATGGACAAAATACTCCGGTGAGCGTTTATTAACCATCTACAAGCTGCCAAGCATCGTAATTTTGTTAACATGGGGCTGTTTTCAGACACGCACCACACCCAATGTATTCATGAGAGATAAACATAATCTCCTTTGTTGGAAGTGGAATTCACAGAGGACCATTTTTGTAAGTAATAAAGGTATTCAAAAACCAAGCGTTAACCCCTGTTGGGGAGGTTAACAGGGATACCCATCGAAAGCTTAAAATATCGTTTTCCCTGGATTTCTTTACAAACATTTTGTGGGGTTTTCAAGAGAAAATGGCCGTTGATAGGTCTTGCTGTCATATGACCAGTTGCATGGATAAATTATTCTGGTAGGCATTTGTTAACCCTCCATGGGCTGCTAAATGTCAAAAATTTTGAAGAAATAGTCTGTTTTTGGACACCAACAACATCAAATGGAAATGCCACAGAGAACCGTAACTTCTTTTACTGGACGCAAAACTGATAGAGAAACATTTTTGTAAGTAGTAAGGATATTCAAAAATCGAGATCTTAACCCATTGTCGACTGTTTAAGGAGATATACCCCTCAAAAGCTTAAACTTCCCGTTTTCTGTGGATTTCTCCAAAAAATCTAGCCAGTTTTCAAGAAAAATTGACCATTTGCAGGTCTTTGAGTGACATTAAAAGTTGCATGGACAAAATATTCCAGTAAGCAATTATTAACCCTCCAGAGACTGCAAAGTATATATTTTTGGGCACCCATAACACCCAATGTGTACCTGCGTGATAAACATAACCTTCCTCATTGGAAGTGGAATTCACTGAGGATCATTTTTGTAAGTAATGAAGGTACTCACAAAACCAAGCATTAATCCGTTAGGGCTGGTCACAGAGCGATACCCCTCAAAAGGTTAAAAATTCATATTTTCCGAGGATTTCTCTAAAAGCCTCTCGTAGGTTTTCAAGACAAATATTGGCCATTCTGATTTGAGACTACTATACTCACCTTGTATGAACTCAAAAGTAAGTGTATATTTATTATCAAGAATAACCACCCATAAGTTCCACTCTCACTGTGTCCCGCTTCATCGGTCAATTCCACGGTGTCCCAGGCCAGCGGTTGATTTATCCAAACAAAATTACCAAGGTTACCACCTCCTCCCTGCCTCTTTCTCCAACCAAACACACATTGAAAGGTACGCCTCACCTCGTATTCCACACTGCCCTGCGTGATATCATTTATTATTTATTTATTGGTGTTTAAGGGCATATACTCATGCACAATGGCTAATCATGACCGTGACAGTTCTATGAGTGGAGGAAGCCGCAGTACCTGGGGAGAACCACAGAGCAACGGCGAGCAGCTGCCAGCTTCCCAACATCGTAACTCAGAACTGCAGCACAGGCAGGGTTAGATTGGTTGAATACATGCGTACCGTCGACGTGCAGTACGTCTTAGTACATGGCGGCATCATTCCTCCATATCGACAATCAGAGTGAAGTGCCTTGCCCAAGGACACAACATGGGAGTCCGAATTGATCGCTCAGACAGCCACCCATGCAATGATTAACCAGGCTTAACGTTGCTTAACTTCGGTGATCTGACGAGAACCGGCTACCACAATGCCACCGTGCCCCGTCACTGCATGATTAGAAAGCTGTAAATAACGTTAGCTACAATGGGATCAGTTACTTATAATATCAAAATAGTGTTGACACTATAGCATTTCCCCGACAGTGGGTCCAGGTATATACTAGTCTGTAAACCGGCTATACACTGCCCCTTCTCCGCCTCAGGGTGGCGACGTGGCAGTATATATCCATCTTACTGACGCTATGTTGTGCCTAAGGAACCTTACAATAAAAGATGGGGGGTCCCTAACATGGGAAGGGGGGCAGGTATATTTACCACTATGTAAGACGGTTATCAAATGCAGTGGTGCATGGCGCCAACATTTCCCCGGCAGTGGGGCTAGATATATACTAGTTTGTAAGACGGCTATACTCCCCATTCTCCATCCTAGGGTATATTTTATCTACACATATGTACAAACAACACTTCCTATTTATGTATGTAATTATTGTAGTCTATAATTTCATGTTTGTCGTATGTATGGATGTCTTCATTGTAATAAATAAAACTAATCCTTCGGTGAAAAACCAATTGGAGAGAAATTTACTTCTGCTATTAACAGACAGGTGATAGTTGAGCTCTACAAGGTGTGAAAAAATGACATAATCATGCATAACAACTGTGGTCAAATAGGAGATAATTGATACAGGGACAATACATGGCATGCTTAAGAATTTAAAGTTCACATTTTCTGTGGATATCTTCAAGTGGTTCTTACAGATTTTCAAGAACAAATAACCCCTGGAGAAGAATTACTCTTGCAGGCCTTCATTGACCCTCCACAAACCGTCAAATATCGAAATTTTAGATAAATTTGAAATACAATGGGCTATTTGCATTAAACGCTGATTCCCAGACGCTGATATTAATATTAACCCTCTCCACAGACAATGATGATTTTGCCAAAACGTTCTTTTATCACACTGGGTCATTTGAGACTATTATACCCACTTTTCTCAAGACATCAATAAAAATACTTTAATGATACAATTAAAAAGCAATTCTTCAAACACTCCAGGGTCATAAAAAATCATGGAATCTTGTCGGGAAAAGCCATGATTCTCCAGAATCATAAAGTCTAGTTATTCTTCTTTTTCAAAATTTTTCTTCTCTATTTTTTAGCTCAACTTTGGCGAAGCCAAATTTGATTTAGCTCAACTTTGGCGAAGCCAAATTTGAGCTTATGCCATGGCCAGTCGTCCGTCTGTCCGTCTGGCCATCTGTCTGTCAACAATTCAATACGGCTCGGGCTGGAGGCCGTATTTATGAACCGATCTTTACGAAACTTCTTGGGTATCTTTGTTATGACCGTGGGACGAGAACGAGTGTTTTTGGGTCCGGTCTGAAATTCAAGATGGCTGCCAGCCGCCAATTTGTACCGACGATGCAGAAATCTGTTTTTTGCACAAAACTTCCATATGAAAGCACTGATTTTAATAATTTTTTGTATGAATGTTTAGTACCATGGGATACATCACATATAATACTTTTTTTTTCTGGTACGTAAATTATGCAAATTAGACTAACTTTGATGTATTTAGTGTTACTTTCAGCACTGTCAGTGCAAATGCCAATACAGCTCGGGCTAGAGGCCACATTTATGAACCGATCTTTATGAAACTTCTTGGGTACCTTTGGTATCACCGTGAGACGAGAACGAGTGTTTTTGGGTGCGGTCCGAAAGTCAAGATGGCCGCTGGCAGCCATTTTGTTCAAAATTAGGGGCAATCAGATTTTTGCGCAGAACTTCCACATGAAAGCTCTGATTTGAATAATTTTTTGTTTAGTACCATGGGATACATCACATATATAATACGGGGTTTTTTCTCATGCAGAAATTATGCAGATTAGATGAACTTTGATTTTTTCAGTGCTACTTACACACAGTAAGTACACATGTCAATATGGCTCGGGCTAGAGGCTGTATTTATCAACCGATCTTCACGAAACTTCTTGGGTACCTCTGCTATCACCTTGGGATGAGAACGAGTGTTTCTGAGTGCGGTCCGAAATTCAAGATGGCTGCCAGTGTCCGTTTTGTACCGAAATTAGGTCTAGTCAGTTTTTTGTACACAACTTCTATACGTCTCAGGCTAGAAGCCGCATTTATGAACCGATCTTTACGAAACATCTTGGGGTACCATTGTTATCACTGTGGATGAGAACGGGTGTTTTGGGGAGTGGTCCGAAATTCAACATGGCCACCAGCAGCCATTTTGTACCAAAATTAGTGCAATCAGTCTTTTGTACAGAACTTATGTATGAAAGTTCTGATTTGAATAAATTTTTGTATGAATGTTTAGTAAAATGGAATACATCACATACAGTACGGGTTTTTTTCTCGTGCAGAAATTATGCAAATTAGATGAATTTTGATTGATTTAGTCCTACTTATACACTGTAAGTGCACATGTCAATACGGCTCGGGCTAGAGGCTGTATTTATCAACCGATCTTCACGAAACTTCTTGGGTACCTTTGTTATCACCTTGGGACGAGAACGAGTGTTTCTGATTGCGGTCCAAAATTCAAGATGGCTGCCAGTGGCCATTTTGTACCGAAATTAGGTCTAGTCAGTTTTTTGTACACAACTTCGATATGCCTCAGGCTAGAGGCCGTATTTATGAACCGGTCTTTACGAAACGTCTTGGGTACCTATGTTATCACCGTGGGATGAGAACGGGTGTTTCTGGGTGTGGTACGAAATTCAACATGGCCACCAGCAGCCATTTTGTACCAAAATTAGTGCAATCAGTCTTTTGTACAGAACTTCTGTATGAAAGTTCTGATTTGAATAAATTTTGGTATGAATGTTTAGTAAAATGGAATACATCACATACAGTATAGGTTTTTTTCTCGTGCAGAAATTATGCAGATTAGATGAATTTTGATTTATTTAGTGCTACTTATACACTGTAAGTGCACATGTCAATACGGCTCGGGCTAGAGGCTGTATTTATCAACCGATCTTCACGAAACTTCTTGGGTACCTTTGTTATCACCTTGGGACGAGAACGAGTGTTTCTGAGTGCGGTCCAAAATTCAAGATGGCTGCCAGTGTCCATTTTGTACCGAAATTAGGTCCAATCAGTTTTTTGTCACAACTTCTATACAGCTCGTATTTATGAACTGATCTTCACGAAACTTCTTGGGTCCCTTTGTTTTCCCCTTGGGACAGGAATGAGTGTGTTTTGGGGTGCCTTTGTTATCACTGTGCAACGAAAACAAATATTTTGGTGTTCAGTCAGACCCACTCTGGGACTCAAAGATTTCTTTTCTGGTGTAGCATTTGACTGTCACCCACCTTTACTATACTTTACCTATTAATTTGTTACAGGCTACGGTCAGTATTTATGTACAGGCCGTTACAATACTTTATATGTACCTTTGTTATAAGGTCATTACCTAGATGTTTGTCATTGCTGTGTCACATATTATACATGTACATGTCTTGACAAGTTGAGCTACTGTGTCATTGACACTTTCATTTTTTTTTTTTTATTCTTAACTTGTTTTTTTTTTTTAGGCTTTCCCAAACCCAGTTTGGGAAAGACTATTGTTATTCTTCTTTTTCAAAATTGTTCTTCTCTATTTTTTTTTAGCTCACCTGACTGAAAGTCAGGGTGAGCTATTCTGATCACTTTTCGTCCGTCGTCCTTCGTCCGGCGTCCGTCGTCCGGCGTCCGTCGTGAAGGTGGTGTTTGGGCTTTTTCTCCCAAACCACTGGCCGCATATTAATGAAATTTCATGTGAGAAGGGGTTGTGTCTGCAGACTTTGATTTTTTGTCAAATTAGGTTTCGGCTCACATTGAGCAGAGGGATGGGGCAAAAATGCTGCAATTCTTAAAAAATCTTCTTCTCAAGAACCAGCAATAGCAGAGACTTGATATTCGGTATGCAGCTTCCTTTTGAGGTGTAGACTCAAGTTTGTTCAAGAGAAGTTGGAGGGGCTATATTTGACGATGTTAAAGGAGGGGCAAAAATTTTGGCCCCGCCCCAAATTTCCATTTTCCAAACCGCGAGGCCGATTTGAACCAAATTTTACATGAGTACTTATAGGGTCATAAGTACCTAATTTATGTCGAAATTTTTTTCCCCATAGCCCCGTGGGAACCACAGGAGCTAAAAATAGAAAAAAATGAAAACGCCCATATCTCCAAAACTATACGGCACTGAGAATTCTTATTTGTTGTGAAGCTTCCATAGGACCAACAGAATGGAATGATAAAAAAAAATTGCCATCGGTTTTATCATGGGGTACTTTTTGGGGACTTTGAAAAAGTGCTGAGTCAGCATTTTTTAACACTGTGGGTAATGGGAAAAACATAAGACTACTTTTCTCCGAAAGCGCTGCTCCAAAAGCTTTAAAATTTCAAATATAACATCTTTGGAAGATTGTTTCACACGTTTATTGAAATGAATTGCCTGGGTCGATATTTGGGCTCTCTATGGGAGCCCAAATGTTTAAATTAGTGCAGTATGAGGAGCATTTTTGAAAAATCTTCTTCAGATCTAGCAATAAGAATGTTTTGATATTTGGTATGCAGCATCCTTAGTGGGGTGAGATTCAAGTTTGTTGAAGCCAAATCCCTGGGTTCATATTTAGGCTGAAAATTTGGGGTCCGGGTGGGACTTCGAAAATTTTGGTCCAAAATCCGAAAAAATTTTTTTTTGTTTTTTATGCATTTCTGTCAATTTTAAGATAAAAAAAAAAAAAAAAAATTTTCCCCCTGAAAATTTTGGGTCGGGGTTGGACTTAGAAAATTTTGGACCAAAATCCGAAAAAAATTTTTTCTTGTTTTTTCTGCATTTTAGTCAATTTTAAGACAAAAAAATTTTTTTTTTTTTTTCCCCTAAGACAAAAAAAAAAAAAATTTTTTTTTACCCTGAAAATTTGGGGTCCGGGTGAGACTTGGAAAATTTTGGACCAAAATCCGAAATTTTTTTTTTTTTGTTTTTTATGCATTTCTGTCAATTTTAAGACAAAAAAAAAAAAAAAATTTTTCCCCCGCAAAATTTGGGGTTCGGGTGGGACTTAGAAAATTTTGGACCAAAATCCCCAAAAAATTTTTTTTGTTTTTTATGCATTTCTGTCAATTTTAAGACAAAAAAAAAAAAAAAAAAATTTTTTTTTCCCCTGAAAATTTGGGGTCTGGGTGGGACTTAGAAAATTTTGGATCAAAATCTGAAAAAAAATTTTTTTTGTTTTTTCTGCGTTTTGGTCAATTTTAAGACAAAAAAAATTATTTTTTTTTCCCCTGAAAATTTGGGGTCCGAGTGGGACTTAGAAAATTTTGGACCAAAATCCGAAAATTTTTTTTTGTTTTTTATGCATTTCTGTCAATTTTAAGACAAAAAAAATTTATTTTTCTTTTCCCCCTGAAAATTTGGGGTCCGGGTGGGACTTAGAAAATTTTGGACCAAAATCCGAAAAAAAATTTTGTTTGTTTTTTCTGTGTTTTGGTCAATTTTAAGACAAAAAAAAAAAAAAATTTTTTTACCCTGAAAATTTGGGGTCCGGTGGACCAAAATCAGAAAATGTTTTTTGGCTCATCTTGACAAAGTCAAGCTGAGCTAATCTCATCGCTTCCCGTCCGTCGTCCGTCGTCCGTCAACACCATGTTTTGGTCTTCTCCTCCAAAGCCACTGGGCCAATTCAAGTGAAAGTTTGTGTGAGTGATGGTCCCAAAGGGGCATTTCATTTTTGTTCAACTCAGCATGCCCAGCCCCATAGGGAGGGAGTGGGGGAAAATGCACCCAAATATTTTTAAAATCTTCTTCTCAAGAACCAGTGTGTACAATGACTTGATATTTGCCATGGAGCTTCCATATGAGGTGTAGAATCAAGTTTGTTCAAACGAAGTTCGTGAAGTAATATTTGGCTTTGTAATAGGAGGGGTAAGATTTTTGGCCCCGCCCAAAATTTCTATTTTCTGAACCGATTGTCCGGTAGGAACCAAATTTGGTTTGTGATATTATTGGGTCATAAGTACATGACCCATGCAAAAAAAAAAATTCCCGCATCCCCATGGGAACCCTGGGAGCTAAAAATAGAAATATTTTCAAACGCCCATATTTCCCAAACCCCATGGAACAGAGAGCTTTTATTTGGTATGAAGTATCCTTTTGACCAGTAGAATTGAATGGTAAAAAAAAATTGCCATCGGTTATGTTAGGGTGTTCTGTAATGGGCATCGAAAAAATGCTGAGTCAGCATATTTGCAAAAATTTTAAAAAATCTTTTCTCCAGAACCAATCATCAGAATCTTTTGATATTTGGTATACAGCATTCATAGGGGGGTCAGATAAAAGTTTGTTGAAATAAAGCTCATTGGTTCATATTTGGGCTCTCTACAGGAGCCCGAAGTTTTAACATAGGGTAATATGGGGAATATTCTTTAAAAATCTTCTTCTTCAGAACCACCAGTCAGAATCTTTTAATATTTGGTATAAATCATTGTTATGAGGGTCAGATTCTAGATTGTTCAAACCAAGTCCCTAGGTTAATATTTGGGCTTCCTACAGAAGCCCAAATTTTATCTTTGTTCAATATGGAGGGTAATTTAAAAAAGTCTTCTTCTTCAGATCCATCAGTCAGAATGCTTTGATATTTGGTATGCAACATCTCTATGGGGGTCAGATTCAGGTTTGTTCAAATCAGATCCCTAGGTATATATTTGGGCTCACTATGGTAGCCCAAATTTTTACTTAGTGCAATATGAGAAAATTTCTTTAAAAATCTTCTTCTTCAGATCCACCAGTCGGAATACTTTTATATTTGGTATACAACATCTCTAGGGGGGTCAGATTCCAGGTTGTTCAATTCGAGTGCCTAGGTTAATATTTGGTCTCCATATGGGAACATGAAATTTAACTTAGTACAATATGAGGGAATTTCTTCAAAAATCTTCTTCTTCAGATTCACTTGTCAGAATGCTTTCACATTTGGTATACAACATCTCTAGGGGGGTCAGATTCAAGTTTGTTCAAATCGGATCCATAGGTCAATATTTGGGCTCGCTATGGTAGCCCAAATTTGAACTTAGTGCAATTCGGAGAAATTTCTTTACAATTTCTCTTCTTCAGATCCAACAGTCAGAATGCTTTCATATTCGGTACACAACATCTCTAGGGAAGTCAGATTTAACTGTGTTCAAATCAAGAGCCTGGGTTAATATTTGGGCTCTCTATGGGAGCCGGAATTGGCCATTTTGCTGAAGAATTAAAAATTTTGTATTCAGTACCTTCTAGAGGTACTAAGATTAATCCACATAGGTTGTATCAAGGGGCTTCATAGGAGAGCTCTACATTTTACTTATGATCAACTGAAGAAAAGGCATGATGCCCAGATTATTTTTGTCACTCCCGAGGGACTCAAGGATTGACAGTGTAGCCTATGGAGATGGCTTGCTTAATGTTGACTCATTCTTGGACTCTGTTTAAATTGTGTTCTGTACAAGATGAGCGCTTCAGGCCCCGTGGGGCCTCTTGTTTTTGTTTTTTATGCATTTCTGTCAATTTTAAGACAAAAAAAAATTTTTTTTTTTCCCCCTGAAAATTTTGGGTCTGGGTGGGGGACTTAGAAAATTTTGGACCAAAATCCGAAAAAAAATTTTTTTGTTTTTTATGCATTTCTGTCAATTTTAAGACAAAAAAAAAAAAAAAAAAAAATTTTTCCCCTGAAAATTTTGGGTCCGGGTGGGACTTAGAAAATTTTGCACCAAAATCCGAAAAAAAATTTTTTTGTTTTTTCTGCGTTTTGGTCAATTTTAAGACAAAAAAATTTTTTTTTTTTTTTACCATGAAAATTTGGGGTCCGGGTGGGACTTAGAAAATTTTGGATCAAAATCCCCAAAAATTTTTTTTGTTTTTTTATGCATTTCTGTCAATTTTAAGACAAAAAAATTTTTTTTTTTTTTTCCCCTGAAAATTTGGGGTCCGGATGGGACTTAGAAAATTTTGGACCAAATCCGGAAATTAGTTTTAGCGTTTTTTATGCATTTTAAGAAGAAGAAAAAAATTTAGGCTGAAAGTATTTTGTTTGGGAAAAAAATCTGTTGTTTATTTGTTTATCTCAATTTTGGGACGTTAAAGTGCAGGAACTGAAAATAGAAGGAAAATCCTGTGTATTGTGTGGGCACAATCGCTTCATCTAGTTGGTATATGCTTTTCTTAGGAGGGGCGTATGCAGCTTATTCAAGTCAAGTCCCTGCTTTGATATTTAGACTACCATGTCAGGTGAGCGCCCTCAGGCCCCCTGGGGCCTCTTGTTTTTTTTTTAATGTTTTTTTTTAATTTTTTTTTTTCCTCCCTGAATTTTGTCTGTTGAACTGCTCGAAAACAAGCTGTACGATTTTGATCAAACTTGGCACACTTATGACGATACCGCATTTCACTAGATTTTATGACATTACATATCTGTGAAAACGCGTGTTTTCAAAATATTCTGCCAAAACCTTCAAAATTTCATCATTTTTCGATTGTCTCAAAATTGTTTACAGTTATTTAGCTCAAATTTTCCACACATTTAGAGCATAATATGATACTCCATAATCACCACTCAGATCTTTCAACTTTAACCCCCACTGGCCAAAAATGACATGAATATAGAATTTTTCTTCAAAATTGACCAACTTCAAGGGCAAATTTCTCTAATAACAAGGTTGTTGTAACAATTATTTTGGTTTGGATAGATGCAACAATGATTGCAGAAGAAAGTTACTGTTTACTTTTTAATCTCAGATTTAACCCTCAAGCACAATGAGGGCGAGAATAAGAGTACCATTTGAAAATGCCAAAATTAGCCATTTTTGGTTGCCTTTTCTATCATTTTGGAAAGGGTCAATTTCAAACACTTTTCGTGTACGTATTCACAATTGACTACCGAGCATATTTGCTGTTGTAAGTTTGGTTGTAAAGTTTAACCCTATACCATTCTGGTTGCATAAAAGTAGGTACCGTCCAAAAAAACTCCATTTTTTTCAGAATTTGGTAAGTTTAGGTGGCGATTTAAACCATTTTGAATTGCTGGAGCTTTGATTGTTTTCTATAGCTGCTTGCAGCAATCAAAGTATCACAAATTTTGTTCTATATGTTATTATTAAAAGTTTAACCCTTGGCAGATTTGAGACTTCCCATAAGGGTACTGTCTGAATATTTCTTATTTTCGCCAACTTCAAGAGCAAATTTTTCTAATTACAAGGTAGTTGTAATAATTATTTTGGTATGGCTAGATGCAACAATGATTGTGGAAGAAAGTTACTGTTTATTTCTTAATCTCAGATTTAACCCTCTAGCACAATGAGGGCGAGAATAAGAGTACCGTTTGAAAATGCCAAAATTAGCCATTTTTGGTTGCCTTTTCTATCAATTTGGAAAGGGTTAATTTCAAACACTTTTCATATACGTATTCACAATTGACTACCAAGCATATTTGCTGTTGTTAGTTTGGTTGTAAAGTTTAACCCTATCCCATTCTGTTTGTATAAAAGTAGGTACCGTCCAAAGAATTTCCAATTTTTTTCAGAATTTGGTAAATTTAGGTGGTGATTTACTCCATTTCTAATTGCTTGAGCTCTGAATGTTTTCTATAGTTTCTTGTAGAAGTTAAAGTATGACAAATTTTGTTCTATATGTTATTATTAAAAGTTTAACCCTTGGCAGATTTGAGACTTCCCATAAGGGTACTGTCAGAATAATTGTTATTTTCGCTAAAGTTTCCATGCACTTTCTCAGCACTGGAGCCATATTGTCTCAAAACCTTTTCCATGAGAGGATTGGGCCTTCATCCAAGAACAATTTTGCTGTTATATATTTTATTCAAAGTTTTAGCCTTCACCCAGTTTTCGGGCCTTAAATTTGAGTGTCCTAAAATTCTTCATAAAATTGGCTAATTTGGAGCTCACTTTTCTTCCATCTTTGAAAGGAATATCGAAAAATGATTTACATGTTCGTATTTACAATTGCCTACCGAGTATATTTGCTGTTGTAAGTTTGGTTGTAAAGTTTAACCCTATGCTCGTTCTGTTTGCATAAAGATAGGTGCAGTCCAAAAAACTCTCGTTTTCAGAATTTGGTAAGTTTAAGTGACGATTTACTCCATTCCAAATTGATTGAGCGCTGAACGTTTTCTATGGCTGTATGCAGCAGTCATAGTATGACAACTTTTGTTTTATATGTCATTATTAAAAGTTTAACCGTTAGCAGATTCGAGACTGCCCATATGGGTATGGTCGGAATAATTTTAATTTTCATAAAATCACTGAATACTGATAAGCGTACAGTGGTAGTTTGGAATAGAATATCCGAAAATGCTTTCGAAATTCGGATTCAGAATTCAAGTCCAAGAATATTTTCTGTTATAAGGTTGCTGTAAAGTTTAACGCATTCCCTGTCTCAGATGCATAATGGTAGATGCCGTCGAAAAAAACTCATTTTTTCAGAATTTCGTAGGTTCAAGTGACAATTTACTCCATTCCTAATTCATTGAGCGCTGAATGTTTTCTATGCCTGCATGCAGCAAGCATAGCATGACAACTTCTGTTTTATACGTCATTATCAAAAGTTTAACCCTTGGCATATTTAGGAGTTCCCATGTGGGTATAGTCGGAATAATTGTTATTTTCGTAAAATCAATCCCTGAATATATTGGTAACCATGCTGTGGCCTTTCAGTGGTGCTACATGAAGCCGCAAATAGTTAAGGTTGAAAAGTTCATCAAATAGACAAATATAATACCTAACTCAGGCGGTGACAGGTATATAATGAATGGAAAAGTCGTTGAGTTGAGAATAAAATAGGGACGAATCGTGCCCTCGGTTTCCACCTATCCACGGTATTTCCACGCTGTCTCGGCAGTTGACAAAGATACTAAACTGTCAGGCAGGGACAGTAGAAAACATTCTGAGAATTTCAAGTTGCTGCCTTGCATGATCGGGACATAATTGGAATATATCCGACATTGTATCTGTCGGATATATTCCAATTATGTCCCGATCACTTCACCCCGACTGTCCGAATGGGGGCACCATGACGCCGTGTACTAAGGCATACTGCACGTCGATGGTGCGCATGTCTTCAACCAATCTAACCCTGCCTGTGCTACAGTGCGGAGGCACTATGTTTGTTGGGGAGCTGACAGCTGCTCGTCATTGCTCAGTGGTTCTCTCTGGGTACTCCGGCTTCCTCCACCCGTACAACTGTCACCGACACAATATGACCTTGGCTGTTAATGTGTCGTTAAAACCTAATAAATAAATAAATAAATCCAGTACCAGTTTTGCTCGTACAAATATTAGTTCCATCAGACAAAATTCATTTTCTGATTAATTTCATACTTTTCTGTACTCACCTTCCCTGAGTAAGATTGGTATACCTTTTCAATCTCAGATTTAACCCTCAAGCACATTGAGAGTGAGAATAAGTGTACCATTTGGAAATACCCAAATTATCCAACTTTGGTTACTCTCTACTATCATTTTGGAGTGGGTTAATTTGAGACACTTAGCTTTGCTATATGCAGAGATGTTTAATCAATAAATCCGGCTTTTGTTATGCCTTGGGACTTAATGAAACATGTGCTTTGGCCACTTAAAAATAACACTGTCTGCAAAAAAATGACTTTGAGTGAATACTCACTTGTCCAAAAACAAAAAGGAAAGAGCTCTTTGAGCTTTCCATAACTGCTTTCAAAAATCAATGGGGAACAAATTGTGTGTTATATGTTTTAGTGTTCCGTGTTATCCAACACCAGTTTAGCCGTACAAATATGAATACCGCCAGGAAAGAAAGCACATTTTCTCAGTGGTAGACTGTTTGACTTCTATGATAGAAGTACCGGGTTTGTTCCCTATCTGGGACGACCCACGTAATGTCCTTGGGCAAGGCACTTTATCCCGGTTGCCAACATGGGGGCACGATGATGCCATGCACTAAGATGCACTGCATGTCAATGGTGCAGATGTCTTCAACCACTGGTACCCTGCTTCAGTGGAGCTTGAACATAATTAGAATGTTGAGCTGACAGTTGCTCGTCGATACTCAGTGGTTCTCTCTGGGTCCTCCGATTTCCCCCACCCGTAAAACTGTCACGGTCACGATTAGCCATTGTGGATAAGTATGTGACCGTAAACATCAATAAATAAATACCGTCAGGGAAACCCTCTGTGAAATCCTTCTGTCAATAAATAGCAAAGTAGTAACTTAATGCAAGCAATATAAAACAAGCTGTTCAACATCCCTTTAATCAACTCATTTTGACTTGAACTGTACCCATCACTGTGTAGACTAGCTCTCTAGATGGTTTAATATTTTTTTTTTTTTTTTTTTCCCTCCCTGAATTTTGTCTGCTGAACTGCTCGAAAACAAGCTCTACGATTTTGACCAAATTTGGCACACTTATGTAATGCCATAAAGTCTAGTGAAATGCGGTATCGTCATATCTGTGAAAATGCGTGTTTTGAAAATATTCTGCCAATACCTTCAAAATTTCACCATTTTTCAAATGTCTCAAAATTGTTTACAGTTATTTAGCTCAAATTTTCCATGCATTTAGAGCATAATATGATACACCACAATCACCACTCAGATCTTTCAACTTTAACCCCCACTGGCCAAAAATGACATGAATATAGAATTTTTCTTCAAAATTTACCAACTTCAAGGGCAAATTTCTCTAATAACAAGGTTGTTGTAACAATTATTTTTTTTGGATAGATGCAACAATGATTGCGGAAGAAAGTTATTGTTTACTTTTTAATCTTAGATTTAACCCCCAAGCACAATGAGGGTGAGAATAAGAGTACCGTTTGGAAATGCCAAAATTAGCCAACTTTGGTTGCTTTTTCCATCATTAGCTCACCTGAGCGAAGCTCAAGGGGAGCTTTACTTATCACTTTCTGTCCGTCGTCCGTCGTCCTCCGTCTGGCGTTAACTTTACATTATCGACTTCTCCTCCTAAACCACTAGCCCAATTTTATTCAAATGTTGGCTAAATGTTTATTACCTAATGCCAATTCAGATTTGTTCAAATGAAGTTGCCCCTCCTCCTGGGTGGTGCCACGCCCCCAAGGGGCACCAAAATCTTTGTAAATCTTCTTCTCATGAACCAGCAGTAGCAGAGACTTGATATTTGGTGTGCAGCTTCCTTTTGATGTGTAGATTCAGATTTGTTCAAGAGAAGTTTGTGGGGCTATACTTGGCGTCGTTATGGGAGGGGCAAAATTTTTTGCCCCGCCCAAAATTTCTATTTTCCAAACCGAGAGGCTGATTTGAACCAAATTTTATGGGAGGGCTTATTGGGTCATGAGTACTTGATTTATGCAAAAAAAAATTTTCCTGCAGCCCCATGGGAACCGCAGGAGCTAAAAATAGAAAAAATTTAAACCGCCCATATCTCCAAAACTGCACGGCACTGAGAATTTTTATTTGGTGTGCAGCTTCCTTAGGACCAACAGAAAGGATTGGTAAAAAAAAATTGCCATCGGTTTTATCATAGGGTACAGTTTCGGGACTTTGAAAAAGTGCTGAGTCAGCACTTTTTAACACTGTAGGCAATGGGAAAAACATTAAAAAATCTTCTTCTCCAGATCCAGCAGGCAGAATCTTTTGATATTTGGTATGCAACATTGTAGGGTGGATCTGATTCAAGTTTGTTCAAATCGGCCCCCTGGGTTTATATTTGGGCTCAGTATAGGAGCCCAAATTTGAACTTACTGCATTTCAGGCAAATTTCTTTGAAAATCTTCTTCTCCAGATCCAGCAGGCAGAATCTTTTGATATTTGGCATGCAACATTGTAGGGTGGATCTGATTCAAGTTTGTTCAAATCGGCTCCCTAGATTCATATTTGGGCTCACTATAGGAGCTTGAATTCGAACTTAGTGGATTTCAGGCACATTTCTTCAAAAATCTTCTTCTCCAGATCCAGCAGGCAGAATCTTTTGATATTTGGTATGCAACGTTGCGGGGTAGATCTGATTCAAGTTTGTTCAAATCGGCCCCCTGGATTCATATTTGGGCTTACGATAGAAGCCCGAATTCGAACTTAGTGCATTTCAGGCAAATTTCTTAAAAAATCTTCTTCTCCAGATCCAGCAGGCAGAATCTTTTCATATTTGGTAAGCAACATTGTGGGGTGGATCTGATTCAAGTTTGTTCAAATCGGATCCCTGGGTTAATATTTGGGCTCAGTATAGGAGCCCAATTTCGAACTTAGTGCATGTCAGGCAAATTTCTTAAAAAATCTTCTTCTCCAGATCCAGCAGGCAGAATCTTTTGATATTTGGTATGCAACATTGTAGGGTGGATCTGATTCAAGTTTGTTCAAATCGGCCCCCTGGGTTCATATTTGGGCTCAGTATAGAAGCCCGATTTCGAACTTAGTGCATTTAGGCAAATTTCTTAAAAAATCTTCTTCTCCAGATCCAGCAGGCAGAATCTTTTCATATTTGGTAATCAACATTGTGGGGTGGATCTGATTCAAGTTTGTTCAAATCGGCCCCCTGGGTTTATATTTGGGCTCAGTATAGGAGCCCAAATTTGAACTTAGTGCATTTCAAGCAAATTTATTAAAAAATCTTCTTCTCCAGATCCAGCAGGCAGAATCTTTTGATATTTGGTATGCAACATTGTGGGATGGATCTGATTCAAGTTTGTTCAAATCGGCTTCCTAGATTCATATTTGGGCTCACTATAGAAGCTCGAATTCGAACTTAGTGCATTTCAGGCAAATTTCTTAAAAAATTTTCTTCTCCAGATCCAGCAGGCAGAATCTTTTGATATTTGGTATGCAACATTGTGGGATGGATCTGATGCAAATTTGTTCAAATCGCCTCCTTAGATTCATATTTGGGCTTACTATAGAAGCTCGAATTCGAACTTAGTGCATTTCAGGCAAATTTCTTACAAAATCATCTTCTCCAGATCCAGCAGGCAGAATCTTTTGATATTTGGTATGCAACATTGCGGGGTGGATCTGATTCAAGTTTGTTCAAATCGGCCCCCTGGATTCATATTTGGGCTCACTATAGAAGCTCGAATTCAAACTTAGTGCATTTCGGGCAAATTTCTTCAAAAATCTTCTTCTCCAGATCCAGCAGGCAGAATCTTTTGATATTTGGTATGCAACATTGCGGGGTGGATCTGATTCAAGTTTGTTCAAATCGGCCCCCTGGATTCATATTTGGGCTTAATATAGAAGCCTGAATTCGCACTTAGTGCATTTCGGGCAAATTTATTAAAAAATCTTCTTCTCCAGATCCAGCAGGCAGAATCTTTTGATATTTGGTATGCAACATTGTGGGGTGGATCTGATTCAAGTTTGTTCAAATCGGCTTCCTAGTTTCATATTTGGGCTCACTATAGAAGCTCAAATTCGAACTTGGTGCATTTCAGGCAAATTTCTTAAAAAATCTTCTTCTCCAGATCCAGCTTCAGAATCTTTTCATATTTGGTAAGCAACATTGTGGGGTGGATCTGATTCAAGTTTGTTCAAATCGGCCCCCTGGGTTTATATTTGGGCTCCATATAGGAGCCCAAATTTTAACTTAGTGCATTTCAGGCATATTTCTTAAAAAATCTTCTTCTCCAGATCCAGCAGGCAGAATCTTTTGATATTTGGTATGCAACATTGTGGGGTGGATCTGATTGTGATTCATGAACGTATTTATTTGTAAAGTTGATAGAATCTTAGACAAAATTTGCAGAAAAGATCTACTATAGAAGGGGTGGTATCCAGGGTGAACCCTTTACCCAAATCTAGCAGTACTAATGCATTATTCACACAAATCTCCGTTCAAATTTTATGACCCCTCATTGGAACACACGCATTCAGCTCATTCCAACAAAGGTCATATGCCATGTTTTCGAGACAAAAGAATAAAAATTTTAGTTATTCATGAAATTTTTAGGCAACTGTTGTCTGTTATTCACATTGCTTCATGAAATTTCAGTACTTTTAGAAGTTACCTCAGTAATCAAGGGTTAATTCCCCTTAATTAAATGTCGCCTCTAAAAAACAACCACTTTGCATATCTTACCTTTTTACCAGCATAACTGCCAAAACTTGTCAGCATTCTTCGCAAAAATCGCTATTCAAATTTTAATTTTTGTCTCTTAAACATACATGTACTTATCGCTTGTAAATACCCCATTGGAATGAGCTTTTTGAGCTCATTCCAGTGAGAGGTCGCACACCATGCTTTTTGAGTCAAAAAAGCAATTTTTTAGTTATTCCAGAATTTCGTACGTAAAACACAGCTTTATGACTTCACATTAAAATGAGCTTTCTAAGCTTGTTCCAATCAACATTCACGCACTATGTCTTTCACACAAAAAATAAAATTTTCCATTTATTCAGGAATTTTGTTTGCAAGAACACTCTTACCCCCCCCCCCCCCCCACACACACACACACACACACACACACACACAAACACAGACACACACATCTAAAAGTTCGGCAGCAAAAAAACAGTTACTTCAATTTTTAAATGCATTATAGGAACAACTTGCCTAATCAAATTTAAATACTTTTGCATCATTCTGTATCTAGAACAAACCATTTACCATATCTTTACGCAAAATTCTCCAGCATCATTCACAAAAAAACACCATTATTTATATATTCACATTTCTGTCTCAAAAATATACCTGATCTTCCCATACCCCTATTGGAATAAGCTGTTTGAGCTTGTTCCAATGATGATAAAAAAAACTAATATTTTGGAAAATTTGTGAAAATTTTTGTTTTCTTGCATGCAAATATGTGCATGTAGCACATGGAAGATATCCACAGTTGGGGAGAGATGTCCAAGGCTATCTCTTCACATTCCTTGTTTGTGCTTCATGCTAAACCAGTTTGTCTGCAGAGATAAATTTGCTTTATTAAAAATCATTGGAGATTGGCCACACACCAATGATTTTAAATAAAACTAATTTTAGGTAACAAATGTTGAACTTCAAACAAAATCTATCACTCAACCAGTTAACGTTGATGAGGCATGACATGGTGAAGGTGACCTAAAATACTTCTTAGAGTCACTTTGTCAGGTGAGCGATTAAGGCCACGTGGGGCCTCTTGTTTTGGAAAGGGGTTAATTTCAAACACTTTTCGTGTACGTATTCACAATTGACTACCGAGCATATTTGCTGTTGTAAGTTTAGTTGTAAAGTTTAACCCTATCCCATTCTGGTTGCATAAAAGTAGGTACCGTCCAGAAAAACTCCAATTTTTTCACAATTTGGTAAGTTTAGGTGACGATTTACTCCATTTTTAATTGCTTGAGCTCTGAATGTTTTGTATAGCTGCTTGCTGCAGTCAAAGTATGACAAATTTAGTTCTATATGTTATTATTAAAAGTTTAACCCTTAACAGATTTGAGACTTCCCATAAGGGTTCTGTCGGAATATTTGTTATTTTCGCCAACTTCAAGAGCAATTTTTTCTAATTACAAGGTAGTTGTAAAAATTATTTTGGTATGGCTAGATGCAACAATGATTGTGGAAGAAAGTTACTGTTTACTTCTTAATCTCAGATTTAACCCACTAGCACAATGAGGCTAAGAATAAGAGTACTGTTTGAAAATGCCAAAATTAGCCATTTTTGGTTGCCTTTTCTATCATTTTGGAGAGGGTTAATTTCAAACACTTTTCATGTATGTATTCACAATTGACTACCGAGCATATTTGCTGTTGTAAGTTTAGTTGTAAAGTTTAACCCTATCCCATTCTGGTTTCATAAAACAAGGTACCGTCCAAAAAAATTCCAATTTTTTCAGAATTGGGTAAATTTAGATGCCGATTTACACCATTTTTAATTGCTAAAGCTCTGAATGTTTTCTATAGCTGCTTGCAGCAGTCAAAGTATGACAAATTTTATTCTACATGTTATTATTAAAAGTTTAACCCTTGGCAGATTTGAGACTTCCCGTAAGGGTACTGTCGGAATAATTGTTATTTTTGCCAACGTTTACATGCACTTTCTCAGCACTGGAGCCATATTGTCTCAAAACCTTTTCCTTCAGAGGATTGGGCCTTCATCCAAGAACAATTTTGCTGTTATATATTTTATTCAAAGTTTTAACCTTCACCCAGTTTTTGGGCCTTGAATTTGAGTGCCCTAAAATTCTTCATAAAATTGGCTAATTTGGAGCTCACTTTTCTTCCATTTTCGAAAGGAATATCGAAAAATGATTTACATGTTCGTATTTACAATTGCCTACCGAGCATATTTGCTGTTGTAAGTTTGGTTGTAAAGTTTAACCCTATGCTCGTTCTGTTTGCATAAAGATAGGTGCAGTCAAAAAAAACCTCGCGTTTTCAGAATTTGGTAAGATAAAGAGACGATTTTCTCCATTCCTAATTGATTGAGCGCTGAACGTTTTCTATGGCTGTATGCAGCAGTCATAGTGTGACAACTTTTTGTTTTATATGTCATTATTAAAAGTTTAACCGTTCGGCAGATTTGAGACTGCCCATATGGGTATGGTCGGAATAATTTTAATTTTCATAAAATCACTGAATATTGATAAGCGTGCAGTGGTAGTTTGGAATAGAATATCCGAAAATGCTTTCGAAATTTGGATTCACAGTTCAATTCCAAGAATATTTTCTGTTATAAGGTTGCTGTAAAATTTAACGCAATCTCTGTCTCAGATGCATAATGGTAGATGCCGTCGAAAAAAACTCATTTTTCAGAATTTCGTAGGTTTAAGTGACAATTTACTCCATTCCTAATTCATTGAGCGATGAATGTGTTCTATGCCTGCATGCAGCAAGCATAGCATGACAACTTCTGTTTTATACGTCATTATCAAAAGTTTAACCCTTGGCATATTTAGAAGTTCCCATGTGGGTATAGTCGGAATAATTGTTATTTTCATAAAATCAATCCCTGAATATATTGGTAACCGTGCAGTGGCCTTTCAGTGGTGCTACATGAAGCCGCAAATAGTTAAGGTTGAAAAGTTCATCAAATAGACAAATATAATACCTAACTCAGCCAGTGACAGGTAAATAATGAATGGAAAAGTCGTTGAGTTGAGAATTCAGTAGGGACGAATCGTGCCCTCAGTTTCCACCTGCTCCACGGTATTTCCACGCTGTCTCGGCACTTGACAAAGATACTAAACTGTCGGGCAGGGACAGTAGGAAACATTCTGAGAATTTCAAGTTGCTGCCTTGCATGATCGGGACATAATTGGAATATATCCGACTTTGTATCTGTCCCGATCACTTCACCCTGACTGTCCGCATGGGGGCACCATGACGCCGTGTACTAAGGCATACTGCATGTCGATGGTGCGCATGTCTTCAACCAATCTAACCCTGCCTGTGCTACAGTGCGGAGACACTATGTTGGGGAGCTGGCAGCTGCTCGTCATTGCTTGGTGGTTCTCTCTGGGTACTCCGGCTTCCTCCACCCATACAACTGTCACCGACATAATATGACCTTGGCTGAGCTGGCAGCTACTCGTCATTGCACAGTGGTTCTCTCTGGGTACTCTGGCTTCCTCCATCCATACAACTGTCACCGACATAATATGACATTGGCTGTTAATGTGTCGTTAAAACCTAATAAGTAAATCCAGCACCAGTTTTGCTAGTACAAATATTAGTACCGTCAAACAGAATTCATTTTCTAATTAATTTCGTACTTTTCTGTACTCACCTTCCCTGAGTAAGATTGGTATACCTTTTCAATCTCAGATTTAACCCTCAAACACAATGAGAGTGAGAATAAGTGTACCATTTGGAAATACCCAAATTATCCAACTTTGGTTACTCTCTATTATCATTTTGGAAGGGGTTAATTTGAGACACTTTGCTTTGCTATATGCAGAGATGTTTAATCAATAAATCCGGCTTCAGTTATGTTCTGGGACTTAATGAAACATGTGCTTTGGCCACTTAAAAATAACTCTGTCTGCAAAAAATGACTTTGAGTGAATACTCACTTGTCGAAAAACAAAAAGGAAAGAGCTCTTTGTGCTTTCCATAACTGCTTTCAAAAATCAATAGGGAACAAATTTTGTGTTATATGTTTTGCTGTTCCGTGTTATCCAACACCAGTTTGGCCGTACAAATATGAATACCGCCAGGAAAGAAAGCACATTTTCTCAGTGGTAGACTGTTTGACTTCTATGATAGAGGTCCCGAGTTTGATCCCTATCTGGGATGACCCACGTAATGTCCTTGGGCAAGGCACTTTATCCCGGTTGCCAACATGGGGGCACGATGATGCCATGCTTCAGCGGAGCTTGAACATAATTAGAATGTTGAGCTGACAGTTGCTCGTCGATGCTCGGTCGTTCTCTCTGGGTCCTCCGACTTCCCCCACCTGTAAAACTGTCACGTCACGATTATCCATCGTGGATAAGTATGTGACCGTAAACACCAATAAATAAATACCGTCAGGGAATCCCTCTGTGAAATCCTTCTGTCAATAAATAGCAAAGTAGTAATGTAATGCAAGAAATATTAACAAGCTGTTCAACATCCCTTTAATCAAGTCATTTTGACTTGAACTGTACCCATCACTGTGTATACTAGCTCTCTAGATGTTTTAAACCATATCAAATAAACAACTAATTTGTGTGTGACAGTAACTCATATTACATGTATTTCATTGTATCTGAAACAGATATGTTGGAAAAATTGTGAAATCATGGAATAGGAAGTTTACCCTCGTTTGTTGACAAATCCCACACATTCACAAACAGACAAAATGATAGAGAATAAATTAATTATTGATATTTAAGGTCACTTTCAGCATCTACAGCTATATCATGACCATAATATAGGTATTTATTCAAGTCCAGGCATTCATTGCATAGGCGTACAGGGCTATTTTTCAGGGGGGGAGGGGGATGAACCCTTTTAGCCCGAAAAAGTTGAATCTCAGGAGGAAATGCCAAATGCGGGTATGGGAGGGAGGGGAGGGTCTCCCTCCCATTGAGTACCTGGAGAGAACCACCGTGCAATGGCAAGCGACTCAGACTCCCCAACATACTAACTCCACAAAAACAGGGTTAGCATTGGTTGAAGACAAGTGCACCCTCAAAGTACCCTTAGTACACACCGCCATCATGCCCCCCCACCCCCACCCCCCTCCACTCCACCCCCACGTGGGAAATTGAATTCGGATGAAGTGCCTTTCTCAAGGACACAATGTGGTTGCCACAGGCAGGATTCGAACCGAGGACTTCTTGGATTGCAACAATCATCTCTACCTTCTGAGCCACCATGCTCCCATAATATGCAGTAATAGAGCTCTTTATGTGTATTTGTGTGATTATAAATGAATAATATTAACGTGGATATGGTTCCACTGAATCAACTTGTACAGTATAATGGTCAGTTTACTTGCAACTTCTAAGTGATGAGATAGTAAAACAACATTTTGTGTGGAAAACCAAAATGTTTTGTGGTCATTTCTGGCAACTAAATTGTCCGAAATTTTCTGGCATATTGGCCGAAAAATCGGCTCCTTCCTGACTCAGGGGTGGGTTGGGGCACAGTCCTTCATGAAACCCCAGCCTGTACGCCCATAATTCATATGTACTAATTTTTCCCAAAGCACAAAGGACATCGCTTGTTTTGCTTTCTATGAAAATATTCTGTAATTATTGAAGAGCAAATTTTGTGTTAAATGTTTTGGTGTCCTTCTGTATCTCAAATATCTGTTTTGGCTGCATAAAAACTAGTAGCATCACAAAAACTTTGATTTCCACTAAATTTTCTGTTTTCAAAACTGATCGATAGTTTTGTGTACAATACAGTTTGCCCTTTCACATTAAAAAGTTGGGAAAGCTCGTAATTTGTCCAACAAATTACAATTCTCTAGTTTTTTTTTTCACTGTGTAGACTAGCTCTCTAGATGGTTTAATTTTTTTTTAGATTCACCTATTTTCAATAGGTGAATCTTTAGATACTGCTATTTTTCTTTTTTTTTTCTTTTTAGATTCACCTATTTCTAATAGGTGGATCTATTATTATTGCAATTTTTCTTTTTTTTTTTTTTTTATTTTTTTTTTTAGATTCACCTATTTCTAATAGGTGGATCTATTATTAGATTCACCTATTTCTAATAGGTGGATCTATTATTATTGCTATTTTTCTTTTTTTTTTTTTTTCTTTTTTTTTTTTTTCTTTTTTTTTTTTTTATTTCACCGAATCTTGTCTGACGGGTTACGCGAAAACGGTCTGTACGATTTTGTTGAAATTCGGTACATCTATAGAGCATCATGCGAAGTTTATCACCTGGGTCATGGCATTTCTGAAGTTTTTCGTTTTCTGCCAAAATCGTACAAAAATGTAGCCAAAATGTCACGTTTTGCCCCAATTCTCAAAAATGCTCTGGGCGATTGGGCCGAAATGTTCCAAGCGTTTGAAGCATGTACACCTGCATCTGTCTGCATAGGCAATATTACCCATGTTGACCCTGTTTTGCCACAAAAGTCACCTGAAAATGCATTTTTGGCGAAAATTGCCAACATTCACATGCGATTTCTCAGCACTGCAACCACATTTTCTCAAATCACGTCCAGTGAGAAGATTGGGCATTCATCCAAGAACAATTTTGCTGTTATATGTTTTATTCATAGTTTTAGCTTTCACCCAATTTTCGGGCCTTGAATCAGAGGACCCTAAAACTCTACCTAAAATTCGCTCATTTTGAGTTCAGTTTTCTTCCACTTTGGAATGGAATATCGAAAAATAATTTACATGTCCGCATTCACAATTGCGTACCGATCATATTTGCTGTTGTAAGTTTAGTTGTAAAGTTTACCCCTATGCCCATTCTGGTTGCCCAAAAGTAGGTACCGTCCAAGAAAACTTCAATTTTTTAGAATTTGGTAACTTTAAGTGTCAATTTACTCCATATCTAATTAATTGAGTACTGAATGTTTTCTATGGCTGCATGCAGCAGTCAAAATATGACAACTTTTGTTTTATATGTTATTATTAAAAGTTTAACCCTTGCCAGATTTGGGAGTTCCCATAAGGGTACTGTCGGAATAATTGTTGTTTTCGCCAACTTTCACGTGCGATTTCTCAGCACTGGACTCATATTTTCTCTAAGTTTTTCCCATGAAAAGATAGAGCGTACATCCTAGAACAATTTTGCTGTTATATGTTTTATTCAACGTTTTAATCTTCATACAGTTTTCAGGCCTTGAATTGGACTACCCTCAAATTCTTTATAAAAGTGGTTTACTTTGCTAATGCCAGTTAAAATTTCTCAAGCTTGCTGTTATCAGTAACTGTCAAGCTGTGATTAACGTTTTATTTATTTGTATAATATCATTAGTAGCTGACCGGCATTCTCCAGATGCTGTTTTCTCTTATTTGATAGAGCACTGCACTTTTCAAAATATCCATTAACCCTCTTTTATGGTTTTTATTGTAACAGAATTCATAAATGTGAGCAAAGCAATATTGCTGTAATGCAGTTGATTTCTAACTTAACCCTGCATGCACGGTTACGGAGAAGTAGATATGGATTTCCAGCAATTATGGCTGGAATAATATGAAAGTCTATGAGTGTGTAGGCCTACCTACCTGACTAACAGAAAGTACGTCCGGACTTCGATTTTAACCATTCACCAGTCATGTCTGTGTGAAAGGGTAGAGTCGGAAGAGTTGTCAGAAATGCCTGTCTACCCTGACTTCGAAAATAACCATACAACAGTCATGCCAGTGTGAAAGAGAACAGTGTGTTAACCCTTTGTTACTGATTTTTTCATTGCAACAGAATAGATATAAGTGTGGTGACACTATGTCCTAAGCAGTATTGCTATGATGCTGTTGATTTCTAACTTAACCCTATGCACGTGGTTCCAGAGACGTAGACATGGATTTTCAGCAATTATGGCTGGAATATTATGAAATGCAGTCTGTCAGTCTACCTACCTGTCTGACAGCAAGCCCGTCCTGACTTCGATTTTAACCATTCACCTGTCATGCCGGTGTAAAAGAGTACATTCGTAAGAGTTGTTAGAAATGCCTGCCCGCCTGCCTGCCTGCCTGCCTGCCAATCTACCTGCCAATCTACCTATCTACCTAACATCAAGCCTACCCTGACTTCGATATTAACCATTCAACAGTCATGCCTGTGAGAAAGAGAACAGTTGGAAGAGTTGTTAGAAATGCCCGCGCGCCAGCCTTTCTGCGCGCTTGCCTGCGCCTGCCTTCCCGACTGCCTGTGCCTGCCTGCCTGCCTGCATGCGCACCTGCTGGCATGCCTGCCTGAGCCTGCCTGTCTGCGCTTACCAGCGCCTCCCTGTCTGCGCCTGAACACAGTCTGTCTGTTTATCTACCTGCCTGACATCAAGCCAGCCCTGACTTCGATTTTAACTATTCACAGTCACGCCTGTGTGAAAGAGTACAGTCGGAAGAGTTGTTAGAACTGCCCGCGAGCCTGCCTGCACCTGCCTGCACTTGCCCGAGTCTGCCTGCGCACCTGCGTGCCTAACTGCGTGCCTGCCTGTGTGCCTGCTTGTGCCTGCCTGTCTGCACTAGATGACTGCGCGCAGTCTGTCTACCTATCTACCTGCCTAACATCAAGCCCGTCCTGACTTCGATATTCACCATTCAACAGCCATGCCTCTGTGAAAGAGTACAGTTGCCCGCCTGCCTGTGCGCCCTGTATGCCTCGGTCTGAGCCTGCCTGCGCCTGCCTGCCTTGCCTACCTGCCTACTGGCTGCCCGCACCCGCTGCCTGATTGCGCGCATTCACTTGTCTTCCTCTTTGGAACGGAATATCGAAAATGATTTGCATGTGCGTATTCACAATTGCCTACTGAGCATATTTTCTGTTGTAAGATTTGTTGTAAAGTTTAACCCTATGCCCATTCTAGCATCATAAAGATAGGTCCCATCCAAAAAAAAAACATTTTCAGTTCAAGTGACAATTTACTCCATATCCTAATTGATTCAGCACTGAATGTTTTTCTATGCACCAGAAACTCTGTCAAGCTGTGATTGATGATCCTTGGAAACTGAGATGCTTTATTTATTTATGCTATCCTTTATAGCTGACCAGTATTCATTCTCCAGACAACTGTTTTCATTTTATCACTTATACAAATGATTTGAATATCACTGTGACTTGTGTAACCCTTTCGTAATCAAAGCTATTTGAGGGTACTGCGTGAAAACTGTAATTTTCAAAATATTCTTTGCAACCTGTTCATATTCAAACGCTATTTGAGAGTACTGTGTGAAAAACTGTAATTTTCAAAATATTCTTTAACCTTCATTTACTGATTTTTATTGAAACTGAATTCGTAAAAATGAGCTGGCATTGTTGATTTCTAACTTAACTCTCACGCGTGGTTTCAAAGAAGTAGATATGGATTTCCAGCAATTATGAATGGAATGCGGAATGCCTTCTGTTTTTCTGCCTACCAAACTGCCTGAGAGCAAGCCCACCCTTACTTCGATTTTGATTTTAACCATACACCAGTCATGCTAGAGTAAAAGAGTACGGTGGGAAGAGTTGTTATACAGGACTGCCTGTCTACTTGCATGCATGCCCTAACGCCCGCCCACTCGACCCACCGCCTGCCTTGAATTCGGCATTAACCATACAAACTTTCTGTCCCATATAAATGTGCTAATATTTAAAGCTGAACAGTTGATCAAATAGACAGAAATAAAGTCAAACTCGACTGGTGACAGGTAAATAGTGAATGGAAACGTCATTGCATTTGGAATAGAGTAGGGACGAATTGTCCGCTCGGTTTCACGTTGTCCCCAGGCAGTCACGCCACTCGATAAAGATACTTACCTATCAAGCAGGGAAAGTAGAACAACATCTGAACATTTCGTGGGGCTGCCTTCGGTGGTCTGGACACAGTGGACGTAGGAGCGACACTGCTGTCTGCTCAATTTTTATGTCAAATTAGCCAAATTACCGCATTTTCGCCATTAACCCATGCGCGCTTTCTGTCCGATTTTCATTTTTGGCAGTCATCTAACAGTCACCAGCTTAGCGGGGTCCATTTGGCGCCAGTATACACAATGCATCCTTCTGTCACCAGCATCTCTCCAGCAGTGACTGTGAATTACAACGATTCAAGTGGAACTACCTCAGGGAGGGAACAGTGCCACAACCCCAGCCATACACCCAGCGTCAGGTTGCACCAGTTAGAACAGGACCAAATTAAAACAATTACCTCTACTCATCAAAACGCTATATCTCAGCCGATTTTAGGCTGATTTCCATGCAATTTTCACTCATTCTTCACAAATAGCTGCGGCATGGTTTCATACAGAGAGCGACGCAAACAATCTATGATGCCACATACGCACATGTTGTTATTATTAAGTATACACGATCTGTTCAACAGGTTTGCTATTTAGCCCTAACTAGGACATTAACCATACAGCATTCACGCCAATGTGAAAGAGTTTTGCCGAAAGAATTGTTAGATGACAACTTTTGTTTTATATGTCATTATTAAAAGTTTAACCCTTCGCAGATTTGAGACTGTCCATATGGGTACGGTCGGAATAATTGATATTTTCATAAAATCACTGAATATTGCTAAGCGTGCAGATGAAGTTTGGAATAAAATATCCGAAAATGCTTTCAAAATTCGGATTCACAGTTCAATTCCAAGAATATTTTCTGTTATAAGGTTGCTGTAAAGTTTAACGCAGTCCCTTTCTCGGATGCATAAAGATAGCTGCCGTCGAAAACAACTTCTGTTTTATACGTTATTGTTAAAAGTTTAACCCTTGGTAGATTTAGGAGGTCCCATGTGGGTACAGTCGGAATAATTGTTATTTTCGTAAATTCAGTCACTGAATACAGTGGTAACCGTGCAGTGGCCTTTCGGTGGTGCAACATGAAGCCGCAAATAGTCAAGGTTGAAAAGTTCATCAAATAGACAGATATAATGCCAAACTCAGCCGGTGACAGGTAAATAATGAATAGAAAAGTCGTTGAATCGAGAAGAAAGTAGGGACGAATCGTCCCCTCGGTTTCCATCTGATCCACGGTGTTTCCACGCGGTCTTGGCACTTGGCAAAAATATTAAACTGTCGGGCAGGGACAGGAGAGAACATTCTGAGAATTTGAAGTTGCTGCCGTGTATGGTCGGGACATAATTGGCGTATATCCGACATTGTATCTGTTCAGTTTGAATGTCAAATTAGCCAGATGACGGCTTTTTCGCCACCGGGTCGAGTTGTCAGTTTCTGCCGGTACACTCTGAAATAAGCAGTTTAACTCCGAACTTTCAGTCCCACGTGAATGTGTGAATATTGAAAGCTGAACAGTTCGTCAAATAGACAGAAATAATGCCAAACTCGACGGGTGACAGGTGAATAGTGAATGGAAACGTCGTTGCATTGGGAATAGAGAAGGGACGAATCGTCCCTTCGGTTTCCACGCGATCCACATAGTTCCCACGCGGTCACGCCACTCGACAAAGATACTAACCTGTCGGGCAGGAAGAGTAGAACAACTTCTGAAAATTTCGTGTAGCTGCCTTCAGTGGTCTGGACGTAGTGGGCGTATGAGCGACACCGCTGTCTGTTCAATTTTAATGTCAAATTAGCCAAATTACCGTCTTTTCGCCATTAACCCATGCGCGATTACTGTCCACTTTTCATTTCTGACAAATATCTAACTGTTGCCAGCTCGGCGAGGTCCATTGGGCGCCAGTGTACACAATGCATCTTTCAGTCACCAGCGTCTCTCCACCAGAAACTGAGAATCCACGATTTCAAGTGGAACTACCCCAGAGGGGGGAGCAGTGCCACAACCCCAGACATATACCCAGCGTCAGGTCGCACCGGCTAGAACGGGACCAAATTCAAACAATTACCTCAACTCATCAAAACGCTATATCTCGGCCAATTCTTGGCCGATTTCCATAAATTTTTCACTCTTTCTTCACAAATAGTTACCGCATCTTTTCACATAGAGAGCTACACCAATTTCCAATTCTATCGTGTTGAATGTCAGGAGAGGAGGGTATGTGCACGTTCGGGGTGTGGGTTGAGAGAGAGGGGTGGCTGCCTCGAGGCCCATGCTTGGTTTCGGAACTTTCTAATAATATGACCGAGTTCGTGCTAGCTTCAGGTACAAACGCTGAAAGTTTGGGATGGCTGCTGCGAAAACGTTCGCCACAATCTATGGTGTCACACATGCACATGTTGTTTTTATTAAGTACACGCGATCTGTTCAACAGGTTTGCTATTTAGCCCTAACTTGGACATTAAGCATACAGCATTCACGCCAATGTGAAAGAGTATTGCCGAAAGAATTGTTAGACACTGTGGGGAGTTTTCTATCGGCTATGCTCTTAATATGGCCTAAAAACCTACCAGCACTATATGCAATCTTGTTCCGCCGCTGCCTAAAAAACAAGCGGAATAGGTGAATCTCTCGATTTCTTGAAATCGAAAAATCTAGTTATTGCTATTTTTCTTTTTTTTTTTTTTTCTTTTTTTTTTTATTTCACCGAATCTTGTCTGACGGATTACGCAAAAACGGTCTGTACGATTTTGTTGAAATTCGGCACATCTGTAGAGCATCATGCGAAGTTTATCACCTGGGTCATGGCATTTCTGAAGTTTTTCGTTTTCTGCCAAAATCGTACAAAATGTAGCCAAAATGTCACGTTTTGCCCCAATTCTAAAAAATGCTCTGGGCGATTGGGCAGAAACGTTCCTAGTGTTTGAAGCATGTGCACCTGCATCTGGCTGCATAGGCAGTATTACCAACGTTGACCCTGTTTTGCCACAAACGTCACCCGAATATGCATTTTTTCCGAAAATTGCCAACATTCACATGCAATTTCTCAGCACTGCAACCACATTTTCTCAAATCACGTCCAGTGAGAAGATTGGGCATTCATCCAAGAACAATTTTGCTGTTATATGTTTTATTCAAAGTTTTAGCTTTCACCCAGTTTTCGGGCCTTGAATCAGTGGACCCTAAAAGTCTACCTAAAATTCGCTCATTTTACGTTCAGCTTTCTTCCACTTTGGAATGGAATATTGAAAAATAATTTACATGTCCACATTCACAATTGCCTACCTATCATATTTGCTGTTGTAAGTTTGGTTGTAAAGTTTAACCCTATGCCCATTCTGGTTGCCTAAAAGTAGGTACCGTCCAAGAAAACTTCAATTTTTTAGAATTTGGTAACTTTAAGTGTAAATTTACTCCATATCTAATTGACTGAGCGCTGTATGTTTTCCATGCCTGCATGCAGCTGTTAAAGTACAACAACTTATGTTCTATATGTTATTATAAAAAGTTTAACCCTTGGCAGATTTGGGAGCTCCCATAAGGGTACTATCGGAATAATTACTGTTTTAGCCAACTTTCACATGCAATTTCTCAACACTGGAGACAAATTTTCTCAAAGTTTTTTCCATGAGAAGATAGGGCGTACATCCTAGAACAATATTGCTGTTATATGTTTTATTCAAAGTTTTACTCTTCACCCAGTTTTCGGGCCTTGAATTGGAGTACCCTAAAATTCTTTGTAAAAGTTGGTCACTTTGCTGGTATGATATTGCTCAAGCGTTGTTATCAGTAAGTGTCAAATGTGATTCACAACAGGTGTTTATTTGTGTAACTTTGTAACTGACAAGCATTCTCCAGATGCTGTTTTCCTTATTTGATAGAGAGAATTGCACTTTTCAAAATACTCATTAACCCTCTTTTACTGATTTTTATTCGAACAAACCAATATTGCTATAATGCTGTTGATTTCTAACTTAACCCTGCATGCGTGGTTACAGAGAATTAGATATGGATTTCCAGCAAATATGGCTGGAATAATATGAAATACGGTCTGTCAGTGTGTATGCCAACCTACCTGCCTGACAGCAAGTGCGCCCTGAATTCGATTTTAACCATTCACCAGTCATTTCTGTGTGGAAGAGTAGAGTCGGTAGAGTTGTCAGAAATGCACACCTGCCTTGACTTCGACATTAACCATACACCAGTCATGCCAGTGTCAAAGATAACGGTCTGTTAACCCTTTTGTTACTGATTTTTTAATTGCAACAGAATAGATATAAATGTGTGGTGACACTATTTCCTAAGCAGTATTGCTATGATGCTGTTGATTTCTAACTTAACCCCGTGCAGATGGTTTCAGAGAAGTAGAAATGGATGGCTAGAATGAAATGCAGTCTGTCTACCTACTTGACAGCAGGCCTGTCCTGACTTCGATTTTAACCATTCACCTGTCATGCCTGTGTGAAAGAGTACAGTCAGAAGACTTGTTGTAATGCCTGCCTGCATGATTGTCTGCGTGCCAGCCCGAAAAAGCCTGCTAAACCGCCCGCCCGCCAGCCTACCTGCCTGCCCTTGCTTCGACATCAACCATACAACATTCATGCCAGTGTGAAAGAGAACAGTAGGTTAACCATCTTTTACTGATTTTTATTGCAACAGAATTGATAATTGTGTGCTCGCACATATTGGCATATATTCGACATTCTATCTGTTCAATTTGAATGTTAAATTAGCCAGATGACAGCTTTTTTGCCACCGTGTGAGGTTGTCAGTTTCTGTCGGGACGACCTAAAATAAGCAGTTTAACTCCACACTTTCTGTCCCATGTGAATGTGCGAATATTTAAAGCGGAACAATTTTATCAAATAGACAGAAATGATGCCAAACTCGACCGACATGTGGTGGGTAAATAGCGAATGGAAACGGCATTGCATTGGGAATAGAGTAGGGACGAATTGCCCCCATAGTTTCCACGCGATCCACGTTGTTCCCTCGCGGTCACGCCACTCGACAAAGATACTAACCTGTCGGGCAGGAAGACTAGAACAACTTCTGAAAATTTCGTGTAGCTGCCTTCAGTGGTCTGGACGTAGTGGGCGTATGAGCGACACTGCTGTCTGTTCAATTTTAATGTCAAATTAGCCAGATTACCGCCTATTCGCCATTAACCCATGCGCGATTACTGTCCACTTTTCATTTCTGACAAATATCTAACTGTTACCAGTTTGGCGAGGTCCATTTGGCGTCAGTGTACACAATGCATCTTTCAGTCACCACCGTCTCTCCACCAGAAACTGAGAATCCACGATTTCAAGCGGAACTACCCCAGAGGGGGAGCAGTGCCACAACCCCAGACATATACCCAGCGTCAGGTCGCACCGGCTAGAACAGGACCAAATTCAAACAATTACCTCCACTCATTAAAACGCTATATCTCGGCCAATTCTTGGCCGATTTCCATACACTTTTCACTCATTCTTCACAAGTAGTTACCGCATCTTTTCACACAGAGAGCGACACCAGTTTCCCATTCTATCATGTTGAATGTCAGGAGAGGGTATGTGCATGTTCGGGGTGTGGGTTGAGAGAGAGGGGCGGCTGCCTCGAGGCCCATGCTTGGTTTCGGGACTTTCTAATAATATGACCGAGTTCGGGTGAGCTTCAGGTACAAACGCTGAAAGTTTGGGATGGCTGCTACGAAAACGTTCGCCACAATCTATGGTGTAACATATGCACATGTTGTTATTATTAAGTATACGCGATCTGTTCAACAGGTTTGCTATTTAGCTCTAACTTGGAGATTAACCATACAGCATTCACGCCAATGTGAAAGAGTATTGCGGAAAGAATTGTTAGACACTGTAGGGAGTTTTCTATCGGCTATGCACTTAATATAGCCTAAAAAACTACCAGCTCTATATGCAATTTTATTTCGCCGCTGCCTAAAAAGACAAGCGGAATAGGTGAATCTCTCGATTTGTTGAAATCGAAAAATCTAGAAGGAGGGGGTTGGACGGGTACGATGTGTTCAACAGGTTTGCTATTTAGCCCTAACTTGGAGATTAACCATACAGCATTCACGCCAATGTGAAAGAGTACTGCGGAAAGAATTGTTAGACACTGTAGGGAGTTTTCTATCGGCTATGCACTTAATATAGCCTAAAAAACTACCAGCTCTATATGCAATTTTATTTCGCCGCTGCCTAAAAAGACAAGCGGAATAGGTGAATCTCTCGATTTCTTGAAATCGAAAAATCTAGTTAGATTCACCTATTTCTAATAGGTGGATCTATTATTATTGCAATTTTTCTTTTTTTTTTTTTTTCTTTTTTTTTTTTTTATTTCACCGAATCTTGTCTGACGGATTACGCGAAAACGGTCTGTACGATTTTGTTGAAATTCGGCACATCTATAGAGCATCATGCGAAGTTTATCACCTGGGTCATGGCATTTCTGAAGTTTTTCGTTTTCTGCCAAAATCGTACAAAATGTAGCCAAAATGTCACGTTTTGCCCCAATTCTCAAAAATGCTCTGGGCGATTGGGCCGACACGTTCCTAGTGTTTGAAGCATGTGCACCTGCATCTGTCTGCATAGGCAGTATTACCCACGTTGACCCTGTTTTGCCACAAACGTCACCTGAAAATGCATTTTTTGCGAAAATTGCCAACATTCACATGCAATTTCTCAGCACTGCAACCACATTTTCTCAAATCACGCCCAGTGAGAAGATTGGGCATTCATCCAAGAAGAATTTTGCTGTTATATGTTTTATTCATAGTTTTGGCTTTCACCCAGTTTTCGGGCCTTGAATCAGAGGACCCTAAAAGTCTACTTGAAATTCGCTCATTTTGAGTTCAGTTTTCTTCCACTTTGGAATGGAATATCGAAAAATAATTTACATGTCCGCATCCACAATTGCCTACCGATCATATTTGCTGTTGTAAGTTTGGTTGTAAAGTTTACCCCTATGCCCATTCTGGTTGCCTAAAAGTAGGTACCGTCCAAGAAAACTTCAATTTTTTAGTATTTGGTAACTTTAAGTGTCAATTTACTCCATATCTAATTGATTGAGCACTGAATGTTTTCTATGGCTGCATGCAGCAGTCAAAGTATGACAACTTTTGTTTTATATGTTATTATTAAAAGTAAAGTTTAACCCTTGCCAGATTTGGGAGTTCCCATAAGGGTACTGTCGGAATAATTGTTGTTTTCGCCAACTTTCACGTGCGATTTCTCAGCACTGGACTCATATTTTCTCAAAGTTTTTCCCATGAAAAGATAGAGCGTACATCCTAGAACAATTTTGCTGTTATATGTTTTATTCAACATTTTAATCTTCATACAGTTTTCAGGCCTTGAATTGGACTACCCTCAAATTCTTTATAAAAGTGGTTTACTTTGCTAATGCCAGTTAAAATTCCTCAAGCTTGCTGTTATCAGTAACTGTCAAGCTGTGATTAACGTTTTATTTGTATAATATCATTAGTAGCTGACCAGCATTCTCCAGATGCTGTTTTTTCTTATTTGATAGAGCACTGCACTTTTCAAAATATCCATTAACCCTCTTTTATGGTTTTTATTGTAACAGAATTCATAAATGTGAGCAAAGCAATATTGCTATAATGCAGTTGATTTCTAACTTAACCCTGCATGCTCGGTTACAGAGAAGTAGATATGGATTTCCAGCAATTATGGCTGGAATAACATGAAATTCTATGAGTGTGTAGGCCTACCTACCTGACTAACAGAAAGTACGTCCTGACTTCGATTTTAACCATTCACCAGTCATGTCTATGTAAAAGGGTTGAGTCGGAAGAGTTGTCAGAAATGCCTGTCTACCCTGACTTCGAAAATAACCATACAACAGTCATGCCAGTGTGAAAGAGAACAGTCTGTTAACCCTTTGTTACTGATTTTTTCTTTGGAACAGAATAGATATATGTGTGGTAACACTATGTCCTAAGCAGTATTGCTATGATGCTGTTGATTTCTAACTTAACCCTGTGCATGTGGTTGCAGAGAAGTAGACATGGATTTTCAGCAATTATGAAATGCAATTTGTGAGTCTACCTACCTACCTGCCTGACAGCAAGCCCGTCCTGACTTCGATTTTAATTTTTATTTTTTTTTTATTTCACCAAATCTTGTCTGACGGATTACGCAAAAATGGTCTGTACGATTTTGTTGAAATTCGGCACATCTGTAGAGCATCATGCGAAGTTTCTCACCTGGGTCATGGCATTTCTAAAGTTTTTCGTGTTCTGCCAAAATCGTAAAAAATGTAGCCAAAATGTCACGTTTTGCCCCAATTCTCAAAAATACTCTGGGCGATTGGGCCGAAACGTTCCTAGTGTTTGGAGCATGTGCACCCGCACCTGTCTGCATAGGCAGTTTTGCCCACGTTGACCCTGTTTTGCCACAAACGTCACCCGAAAATGCATTTTTGGCGAAAATTGCCAATATTCACATGCGATTTCTCAGCACTGCAACCACATTTTCGCAAATCACTTTCAGTGAGAAGATTGGGCATTCATCCAAGAACAATTTTGCTGTTATATGTTTTATTCATAGTTTTAGCTTTCACCCAGTTTTCGGGCCTTGAATCAGAGTACCCTAAAAGTCTACCTAAAATTCGCTCATTTTGAGTTCAGTTTTCTTCCACTTTGGAATGGAATATCGAAAAATAATTTACATGTCCGCATTCAGAATTGCCTACCGATCATATTTGCTGTTGTAAGTTTGGTTGTAAAGTTTAACCCTATGCCCATTCTGGTTGCCTAAAAGTAGGCACCGTCCAAGAAAACTTCAATTTTTTTAGAATTTGGTAATTTTAAGTGTCAATTTACTCCATATCTAATTGATTGAGCGCTGAATGTTTTCTATGGCTGCATGCAACAGTCAAAGTATGGCAACTTTTGTTTTATATGTTATCATTAAAAGTTTAACCCTTGCCAGATTTGGGAGTTCCCATAAGGGTACTGTCGGAATAATTGTTGTTTTCGCCAACTTTCACGTGCGATTTCTCAGCTCTGGACTCATATTTTCTCAAAGTTTTTCTCATGAAAAGATAGAGCGTACATCCTAGAACAATTTTGCTGTTATATGTTTTATTCAACGTTTTACTCTACATGCAGTTTTCAGGCCTTGAATTGGACTACCCTCAAATTCTTTATAAAAGTGGTTTACTCTGCTAATGCCAGTTAAAATTTCTCAAGCTTGCTGTTATCAGTAACTGTCAAGCTGTGATTAATGTTTTATTTATTTGTTTAATATCATTAGTAGCTGACCAGCATTCTCCAGATGCTGTTTTTTTCTTATTTGATAGAGCACTGCACTTTTCAAAATATCCATTAACCCTCTTTTATGGTTTTTATTGTAACAGAATTCATAAATGTGAGCAAAGCAATATTGCTATAATGCAGTTGATTTCTAACTTAACCCTGCATGCGCGGTTACAGAGAAGTAGATATGGATTTCCAGCAATTATGGCTGGAATAATATGAAAGTCTATGAGTGTGTAGGCCTACCTACCTGCCTAACAGAAAGTACGTCCTGACTTCGATTTTAACCATTCACCTGTCATGTCTGTGTGAAAGGGTAGAGTCGGAAGAGTTGTCAGAAATGCCTGTCTACCCTGACTTCGACATTAACCATACAACAGTCATGCCAGTGTGAAAGAGAACAGTCTGTTAACCCTTTGTTACTGATTCTTTCATTGCAACAGAATAGATATAAATGTGTGGTGACACTATGTCCTCAGCTGTATTGCTATGATGTTGTTGATTTCTAACTTAACCCTATGCACGTGGTTGCAGAGAAGTAGACATGGATTTTCAGCAATTATGGCTGGAATATTATGAAATGCAGTCTGTCAGTCTACCTACCTGCCTGACAGCAAGCCCGTCCTGACTTCGATTTTAACCATTCACCTGCCATGCCTGTGTGAAAGAGTACATTCAGAAGAGTTGTTAGAAATGCCTGCCTGCCTGCCTGCCTGCCTGCCTGCCTGCCTGCCTGCCTATCTACCTAATATCAAGCCTACCCTGACTTCGAAATTAACCATTCAACAGTCATGCCTTTGAGAAAGAGAACAGTTGAAAGGGTTGTTAGAAATGCCTGCGCGCCAGCCTTTCTGCACACTTGCCTGCGCCTCCCTGTGCGCCTGCCTGCCCGACTGCCTGTGCCTGCCTGCCGGCCTGCATGCGCACGTGCTGGCGTACCTGCCTGAGTCTGCCTGTGTGCCTGTCTGTGCCTCCCTGCCTGCGCCTGAACACAGTCTGCCTGTTTATCTACCTGCCTGACATCAAGCCAGCCCTGACTTCGACTTTAACTATTCACCAGTCACGCCTGTGTGAAAGAGTACAGTCGGAAGAGTTGTTAGAACTGCCCGCAAGCCTGCCTTCCTGTCTGCGAGCCTGCCTGCGCCTGCCTGCGTTTGCCCGAGTCTGCCTGCGTGCCTGCGTGCCTGCGTGCCTACCTGCGTGCCTGCCTGCCTGCCTGCCTGCCTGCTTGCCTGTGCCTGCCTGTCTGCACTATATGCATGCGTGCAGTCTGTCTACCTATCTACCTGCCTAACATCAAGCCCGCCCTAACTTCGATATTCACCATTCAACAGCCATGCCTGTGTGAAAGAGTACGGTTTCCCGCCTGCCTGTGCACCCTGTATGCCTCGGTCTGAGCCTGCCTGCGCCTGCTTGCATGTTCCTGCCTGCCTGTGCCTGCCTGCCTACTGGCTGCCCGCACCCGCTGCCTGATTGCGCGCATTCACTTGTCTTCCTCTTTGGAACGGAATATCGAAAATGATTTGCATGTGCGTATTCACAATTGCCTACTGAGCATATTTTCTGTTGTAAGATTTGTTGTAAAGTTTAACCCTATGCCCATGTCTAGTATTGAGATTATTTTTCCATTTCGATGATTTTTGTCTGACGGGTTTCGCGAAAACGGCCGGTGCGATTTTACTGAGATTTGGCACACGTATAGAGTTCCATCTGAAGTTTCTCACCTGGGTCATGGCATTCCTGAAGTTTTTCGTTTTCTGCCAAAACAGTGGAAAATGTAGTGAAAATGACACGTTTTGCCACAATTCTCCAAAACCCTCTGGATGATTTGGCTGAAACTTTCGTTATATTTGTAGCATAACTTACTGAATCTGGCTACAGAGGCGATATTTCTCGTGTTGACCCCCTTTTCGCCACAAAATTACGAGCAATGTGCATTTCGGGCAAAATTGGCCAGTTTTCACATGAGATTTCTCAGCACTGCAGCCGAATTTTGTCGAAACGGTTCCCGTGAGAGGATTGGGCCTTCATCCAGGAACAATTTTCCTGTTACATGGTTTATTCAAAGTTTTAACCTTCACCCAGTATTCGGGCCTAGAATTCGAGTACCCTAAAATTTTTCGTAAAATTGGTTCATTTGGAGGTCACCTTTCGGCCATTTTCGAATGGAATATCGAAAAATGATTTAAATGGTCGTATTCACAATTGCGTACCGAGCATATTTGCTGTTGTAAGTTTGGTTGTAAAGTTTAATACTATGCTCATTCTGTTTGCATAAAGATAGGTGCAGTCAAAAAAAACTCTCATTTTTTGAGAATTGAGTAAGTTTAAGTGACGCTTTACTCCATTCCCAATTGATTGAGCGCTGAATGTTTTCTATGGCTGTATGCTGCAGTCATAGTGTGACAACTTTTGTTTTATATGTCATTATTAAAAGTTTAACCCTTAAGCAGATTCGAGACTGCCCATATGGGTACGGTCGGAATAATGGATATTTTCATAAAATCACTGAATATTGACAAGCGTGCAGTGATAGTTTGGAATAGAATATCCGAAAATGCTTTCGAAATTCGGATTCACAGTTCAATTCCAAGAATATTTTCTGTTATAAGGTTGCTGTAAAGTTTAACGCAGTCCCTGTCACGGATGCATAAAGGTAGGTGCCGTCGAAACAAACTCTCATTTTTTTCAGAATTTCGCTGGTTTAAGTGACAATTTACTCCATTCCTAATTCATTGAGCGCTGAACGTTTTCTATGCCTGCATACAGCAAGCGTAGCACGACAATTCTGTTTTATACGTTATTATTACAAATTTAACCCTTAGAGATTTAGGAGTTCCCATGTGGGTACAGTCGGAATAATTGTTATTTTCGCAAAATCAGTCCCTGAATATACTGGTAACCGTGCAGTGGCCTTTCGGTGGAGAAACACAAAGCCGCAAATAGTTAAGGTTGAAAAGTTCATCAAATAGAGAGATATAATGCCAAACTCAGCCGGTGACAGGTAAATAATGAATAGAAAAGTCGTTGAATTGGGAAGAAAGTAGGGACGAATCGTCCCCTCGGTTTCCACCTGATCCACGGTGTTTCCACGCGGTCTTGGCACTTGACAAAGATACTAAACTGTCGGGCAGGGACAGGAGAAAACATTCTGAGAATTTGAAGTTGCTGCCTTGTATGGTCGGGACATAATTGGCGTGTATCCGACATTGTATCTGTTCAGTTTGAATGTCAAATTAGCCAGACGACGGCTTTTTCGCCACCGGGTCGAGTTGTCAGTTTCTGCCGGTACGCTCTGAAATAAGCAGTTTAACTCCAAACTTTCAGTCCCACGTGAATGTGTGAATATTGAAAGCTGAACAGTTCATCAAATAGACAGAAATAATGCCAAACTCGACGGGTGACAGGTAAATAGTGAATGGAAACGTCGTTGCATTGGGAATAGAGAAGGGACGAATCGTCCCCTCGGTTTCCACGCGATCCACATTGTTCCCACGCGGTCTCGCCACTCGACAAATATACTAACCTGTCGGGCAGGAAAAGTAGAACAACTTCTGAAAATTTTGTGTAGCTGCCTTCAGTGGTCTGGACGTAGTGGGCGTATGAGCGACACTGCTGTCTTCAATTTTAATGTCAAATTAGCCAAATTACCGCCTATTCGCCATTAACCCATGTGCGATTACTGTCCACTTTTCATTTCTGACAAATATCTAACTGTTACCAGCTTGGCGAGGTCCATTTGGCGCCAGTGTACACAATGCATCTTTCAGTCACCAGCGTCTCTCCACCAGAAACTGAGAATCCGCGGTTTCAAGCGGAACTACCCCAGAGGGGGAACAGTGCCACAACCCCAGACATACACCCACCGCCAGTTCGCACGTGCTAGGAAAGGACCAAATTCAAACAATTACCTCCACTCATCAAAACGCTATATCTCAGCCAATTCTAGGCCGATTTCCATAATTTTTTCACACGTCCTTCGCAAATAGTTACCGCATCTTTTGACACAAAGAGCACCACCAGCTTCCCATTCTATCATGTTGAATGTCAGGAGAGCGTACGTTGATGTTCCGGGGTGGGTTGAGGGAGAGGGGTGGCTGCCTCAAGGCCCATGCTTGGTTTCGGGACATTCTAATAATATGGCCGAGTTCGGGCGAGCTTCAAGAACAAACGCTGAAAATTTGGAATCACTGCTACGAAAATATTTGCCACAATGTATGATGCCACATATGCACGTGTTGTTATTATTTAGTATACGCGATCTGTTCAACAGGTTTGCTATTTTGCCCTAACTTGGACATTAACCATACAGCATTCACGCCAATGTGAAAGAGTATTGCCGAAAGAATTTTTAGACACTGTAGGGAGTTTTCGATCGGCAATGCACTTAATATAGCCTAAAAACCTACCAGCACTATATGCAATCTTGTTCCGCCGCTGCCTAAAAAACAAGCGGAATAGGTGAATCTCTCGATTTCTTGAAATCGAAAAATCTAGTTTTTTTTTTTTCCTCCCTGAATTTTGTCTGTTGAACTGCTCGAAAACAAGCTGTACGATTTTGACCAAATTTGGCACACTTATGTAATGTCATAAAATCTTGTGAAATGCAGTATCGTCATATCTGTGAAAACGCGTGTTTTCAAAATATTCTGCCAAAACCTTCAAAATTTCACCATTTTTCAAATGTCTCAAAATTGTTTAAAGTTATTTAGCTCAAATTTTCCACACATTTAGAGCATAATATGATACACAACAATCACCACTCAAATCTTTCAACATTATCCCCCACTGGCCAAAAATGACATGAATATAGATTTTTTCTTCAAAATTTACCAACTTCAAGGGCAAATATCTCTAATTGCAAGGTTGTTGTAACAATTACTTTGGTATGGATAGATGCAACAATGATTGCGGAAGAAAGTTGCTGTTTACTTTTTAATCTCAGATTTAACGCTCAAGCACAATGAGGGTGAGAATAAGAGTACCGTTTGAAAATGCCAAAATTAGCCAACTTTGGTTGCTTTTTCCATCATTTTGGAAAAGGGTTAATTTTAAACACTTTTCGTGGACGTATTCACAATTGACTACCGAGCATATTTGCTGTTGTAAGTTTGGTTGTAAAGTTTAACCCTATCCCATTCTGGTTGCATAAAAGTAGGTACCATCCAAAAAAACTCCAATTTTTTCAGAATTTGGTAAGCTTAGGTGACGATTAACTCCATTTTTAATTGCTTGAGCTCTGAATGTTTTCTATAGCTGCTTGCAGCAGTCAAAGTATAACAAATTTTGTTCTATATGTTATTATTAAAAGTTTAACCCTTGGCAGATTTGAGACTTCCCATAAGGGTACTGTCTGAATAATTGTTATTTTCGCCAACTTCAAGAGCAATTTTTTCTAATTACAAGGTAGTTGTAATAATTATTTTGGTATGGCTAGATGCAACAATGATTGTGGACGAAAGTTACTGTTTACTTCTTAACCTCAGATTTAACCCTCTAGCACAAGGAGGGCGAGAATAAGAGTACCATTTGAAAATGCCAAAATTAGCCATTTTCGGTTGCCTTATTGAGCATATTTGCTGTTGTTAGTTTGGTTGTAAAGTTTAACCCTATCCCATTCCAGGGTTCATACGCAAAATGAAAAGTGCTTGAATTTGGACCCCCTCCTTGAAAAGTGCTTAAATTCACTTCTATCCTTGAAAAGTGCTTAATTCGAAGCCAACATCCTTGAAAAGTCCTTGAATTCCATTGTTAAAGCCAATTCAAAATCTAATTTGCAACTAAACGAGTTAATATTAATTAACAAATTTTGAAAATAAAAAAAAAAACGAGCAATTTGCGGTTGGATTACGAAGTTAAATACGCGTGTGACAATTTGTGCCTGCAACAGTTCTTATCTTGTCTTGAAACGTGAGACGCTTGAAAATGTTCGCGGTTGCGCAATCTCCCAGGAGGTGACGTCATTTTAGCACCGTGTGTGTTTTTGTAAAGTAAAATGCTCACTGGAAAATGTGTTTATAACCCTATGTGGGTAAAAAAGTATACTTGGATAACTTAAGTGAAAGAAAACAAGTATAAAGCATCGTGTTCGGTATGCAGAAAGGACTTTGACATTTGTTCTAAGGGAGAAAGTGCCGTAAAATCCCACCAACGAAGCGACCGACATATCAAATTTTTGAAGGATTTTAGTGGTCCCAAAATGGACCTGTTTGTGAAAACCAATTCGGAAACATCGAAATTAGCGAAATTATCCCCAGTTAATAATAATTTGACGGAAGAAATTTCAGCGTCATCAACTTCAACTGAGTCTGTTACAAACTGGACTCAATTCTCAACGATTAATTTCGAGTCACTTTTCTATAGATACCAGTGTCTTGAGTGCTGAAGTACTGTGGGTTGTGCACTGTTCAACCACACATTGCTCTTTCAATAGTAACTGTGACATAACGTCTTTATTTACGCGAATGTTTTCGGACAGTCAAATTGCAAAAAAATCTCAATTGTGGTGAAACAAAATCGCGATATTTAACAGTTTGACATTGTTGAGCAGTCTTCATTTCATATGTACAGTGTTTATTATCATAACTCACCAAATATGCAGAGTAGGTAAACATGTTTACTTCCACCATATTGGTTCTCCATAACTTCCTTCACCTTATCCAGATGCATGATGGACCTTCTGTGATGTCATTTTTTTTTTAACCATTCTCTAAACATGGATATGGACATGACTCCTACTCTATGTACACATTAACAATAACAATCTCCCACTGTCTTCTTCATTAAAAGTTCCATGTTCCACTATATACATATATACAGTAAGTGATGCTACTATATTACATCTGGATTCTGGACTGCCGCAAGACATCCAGAAGTTTACTTCTTGATGCATTGGATTTAGTGAGGCAGTCTGCTAGCTGATTGTCTTTCTGAACATGTGTGATATCTGTAATTTCTTTCTTCTGTAACATTTCTCTTAAAATGCTAATATCCATCCTCAGACGCTTGTCTTGAACTAGTGTGGTTGAATGCACTGCGTCAACCAATGATTTATTATCAGTCACACATGTGAAAGGTAGAATGTCTTTTTGATTTTCAGCATCAACTCCTAACAGTTCACAAAGTGTACACTTTAACAGGAAACTAAATTCAGCTCCTTCAAGAACAGAAAGGGATTCTGCTGCTAAAGTACTCTTAACTATTCTTTTGATTCTGGTGGACTTCCATGCAACTGGAGCAATAGTGTTGTTGTTCATCATGAATATTATGAAACCACCTTGTGATCCATTGTCTGGCAGATTTCCCAATGAAGCATCACTGAAGCAGACAATTCTATTTCTGAGGATATCACCAAGATCAGGAAAGATAATTTGAACAGTGTCGTTTTTGAGTTTCTTGATAATTTTGTTTGCAAGGATCAAATCAGCAACAGTACTGTTTCCTAATGTCACACTAAGCTCACAGGCATCATATGCCATGTCAGGACGACTTTGACTGGTGATCCAGTTTAGCTGGCCAATAACTCCACGGAGTTGTCGCAGTTCTATATTTGATAATTTATCGGTTTTCTCTTGTTTACGTTTAATACTCAATGGGATAAGTTCAATACCATTTATATACTGATGCTGATCAAGAGTAACAGAATTAGGAAGTTGTACAAGATTTAGTCCTAAATATTTAAACACATCTGTCTCTTCCTTGCTGATGGCAAATTTCTCCTTGATTGATTTAATTACTCGTTCTTTGAATAAATGAGAGCCAGACCAAAGGAAGTCATCAACATGGCAAGCAATTAAACCATGCAATGCACCATTATGATGCCAGTAGAATAATTTAGGCCTGGTCATACTTACATATTTGTGCATTAAGTAATAACAGTTCTGATCTTACAGTCATATACCACATTCTTGATGCATCACCAAGACCATAGACAGCTGAATTAAGTTTCCATAGTCCATGACTAGCTGCCTCTTTTGGTGGCCTGAGGTAAACGTCTCTTCCTATGTCTTTGCCTTGAAGGAATGCAGCCCTGAAATCTAACGAGTTGATTTTCCATTTCTTTGATAGGATAATACATAATATTAGTTGTATGCTCTCTTTGGAGCATGTTGGAGAATCAGTTTTTAAGCATGACTTGTCCTCTTCAAATCCTCTGGCCACAAGCCTGGCCTTACCTACTGTTTTACCATCCTTCATCTTCTCAGTGACGACCCATCGCACAGACATTGATTTTTGTCCTTCATCAGGAACAGCAACAAAGACATTATTGTTTTTCCAGTTGGTTAGTTTTTGATGCTTGGCATCAAGTATTTCTTTTGCTTCAAAAGTACTAAAGTCTATAAGAATTTCCTCAGATTTTGGATGCCATGCTACTACATTTTCAAAGTCAATAGATTTCTCCTCATCATTATCAACATCCTTAACGTTCATCCAACTTTTATATTTTCCTGATGCTTTTCCTCCACGACCTAACACTGTAGCTTCTTTCCATGGTGATTCATTTGAGGCTTTATACATAATTATGGATGATTTACTTGGTAATGTACCAGATATAATAGTAGGATTAGTCAATTGTGACTCTGTGACGTCACAGTTATTAGTCTGATCAACATTTCTGCCCAATCCACCTAACTGTTTATCCTCTGTATTTAAAGTTTTAGAATCTGTATAATTTTCATCCAGATAAGGACTGTTAGGTAAAGGAACATTACCTTCTGTAGTGTCACTCTCATACTTATCTACCTCAACTTCTGGTGTAATGACAGATACAAGTTTCAAATTACATGGGCTGATGCGATAGAATTCACCTCCATGTTTGATGAAGATTTGGTGAGCATCTTTGCCAATCACAGTTGCAGGCCCTTGCCAAACTTTTGAGTTTAATCTCTTGTAGAAGACTTTATCTCCTGTTTGATAAATCATTGATTGTGAGTTTCTAACATTATGTCGTAAGGCACGTCTTATTTTGTCTGATGCTTCAGACCTCACAAATGACTCACATGCTAAGTGCATTGCATTTAGGTGATCACTAATAAGTTTGCTTGCAGTACGTCCCTCCATTGCAGGAAGCTGATCAATGAGAACAGATGGAAAATTTGGGTTTTCTCCGAACACCAACTGATTTGGACTGAAGCCATATACATTATGCAAGGCATTCTTGGCACTTACTGCCCAAGCTAAAGCTACTTCAACAGAACAATTTGAATCTTCCAAGATTTTATCAACCATGTTGCCAATAATAGCATTATGACGCTCCATTATCCCATTTGACCAAGGCAATTCAGCTGCTGTGGTCATTACAGTGATATTAAGGTTCCCACACATATCTCTAAAGAGTTGATTTTGGAATTCACGTCCCTTGTCAGATAAGAAACGATCAGGAGGACCAAAAATAGCAATCCATTGCTTAAATATATTGTCAGTTATGGTTTCAGCTTTCTTGTCTTTAATAACAACTGCAGAACTAAATCGCATTGTCTGATCTACAGTACGTGAGAAGTGGATTACGTCTCCAACACCCAGCCCCGCGATAGGTGGAAAATGCAAATTTGACCCGGTTGAACACGGTGGCGATAATTGGCCACTGGGATTTACTGAACAGAGGATTAAGTCGACTGTTTATTGTTTCGGTCGAACAGTAGCTGGTGTAATTTAGTAGTGGAGGTGCGTTAATACAAGCTAATTGTTCTGAAGCGGTGCTCAACCGGGGTTACATCTACATGTACACAACAATGTTGACGAAACCAGCCCGATTAAGTTTTAGTTGAAAGAAATAAACGTATCAAACTGATCGTGTTTTTTTTTTGTTATTGTATTATCATTTTAGTTTGCGTCATATTTTTTTACATCATGAAGTATGTTAATGAAAACGCACGGCCACATTCCTGTACGAAAGTTTTAATTCATAAAAAGATAAATTTTTAATATTTATGAGAACAGATGTTATGAAAAATAAACTGCAGAAGGCCAGGAAGAAGTCGACAGACTGCATTCATTTTTCTTGAACGATAAATCATGGTGTCCCCAAACTAATCGGAAAATATGACACCCGGCCCGTTGAGAAAACATGGCAGTTTTAAATGTTTCAGCATGAAACCACGTGGTCAAATTGATTCTCCGACGCACAAAAAACCCCATCCCAAGTTAAATCTACAAAGGGCCCGTATTAATTAATAATCGGCACTTTACTGCTACATGTCGCTTCAATAAAGAAATACAAGATACAGACAGAAATCAACAAACCGCATAGAACTTTAGAAGAACGTTTCAGAAAAGTCATGACTCCACATCATGGACTATACGGATGAAATCAAAATTTTCACTGCGCCTTCTCTTCATCACAGATTAAGACAGCATGTCCAAACACGATAAACACTGACGTTAATTCAAAAATAGGGCTTACGCCACTGTTGAGAGTTCGAAATACATTTCTTTCGAAAGTGGGGGAGGGGGCAAGTATATATATCTAGGGAGCATACAGAATGGGGTGCGCTAAAATGAGGGGGGGGAGGGGGGGCTACGCCACTGTTGTGAGTTCGAAATACATTTCTTTGAAAGTACTCCCCGTCGCCTAAATTGAATGGACTTATTGACTGGTTAAAGCACTATAAATTAGGGAGACGTGTATAACAGGCCTCAGTTACGATTGGGGGTTATAAGTACTTCTACCGAAATTTTAACGGACATTTTTTACAGTTGACAAAATTATTCAAATTGAAACACTTTGAAACATTTTTACATTTTAATTTCTTTTATGAAACTTTGATTTCTTTATAAAAATATCTCTTTTCTCTGGTGGACTTAGCAGAGTGTGGAAATAGTCAATACTCTTTCCTCTTGATGATTCCGATCTGAAAAGAAATTTGGGTAGATCGCCTGAAGCTTTTTCCATTGAGCTCCTTAACTGGTAGAGTGCAAAATTATTTTTGGTCATCCGAATTAGTGCACGTCCCTTTGCCTTGTTACAGTTTATGGGAGAGTGCCAAGAGGCACTCTCCCATAAATTGTAACAAGGCAAATCCTCTCAGACTAAATTATTTTAATTCAAAATTAATATGAAGCACATTCACAGAATATGAAGCCATTATGCTGCGGCACCTGCACTTCAGAATAAAGCCCAAATATGGGCTTCCAGCACTCTACCAGTTAACAACTGGAATCACTTTGTACAGGTGGTCGATGTAATTATTGCAAATTTCATCATTCATTTCTTCCGACCAAAACTCTGTTATATACGTCCCAAAAACTAAACAGCAAAGTATGTCTATACAATGTAACTGATTAACCCTTTGAACACTACCGACCGTTTTCTCCGTTCAGAAACATGATATGCCATAACGTCGTGTGGGGTAGACCAATCAATATTTTCAACGTGCGGCCCCGAGGCTGCACGTTGAAAATATTGATTGCTCTGCCCAATCGGGGCTGCACGTTGATAATATTGATTGCCCTGCCCCAAATAACGAATATGTACTTCAAATTGCTGCCATTGAACTGGCATGGACGATGCCACTAGAGTTCAATGGGTTAAGTCACTGTTAATATAATTTTTTATCTCTCGGATGACAGGAAAAGTATATTTTATACATGTATATGACATAAAACAGATGCGGAGCTAGAATTTCAAGGAGTCCGCTATCCTGTGTGTTTGTGGGCTGGAGGGGGGGGGGGGGGGGGGGGGGGCAATGATATGCATGTATATAAAAAGTTTATAGAACCCCGTTGAGGGGGGGGGGGGGGGGCAATGATATGCATGTATATAAAAAGTTTATAGAGCCCCGTTGAGGACGCACCATATGGACGTGGAAGGAGGGGTAACGACCAGGCCAGAGGATTAGCTCCTGCCCCATCCTTGAGTAGATATTCCATTTGTGTTCTAAGATTGAATCTGAGGCATTTTTGGGGCTCTGCGTCATGTGAAAGTTAAATTGAGCCAATGTGGGGGGCGGGGGGGGGGGGGGGGGTGCAGAAAAATGATTGGGGGGGGGGGGGGGTGGGGCTGGTGTAGCTACGTCACTGACATATATTATTTTTAGATTTGTCAGGCTTTCTTACATGTATGTAATATTTAATTGGTTTGCTACTTTATTCTTGTCCATTGTGCTATTTTTGTATGTAGATTGTGCTATGAAATTAATCAATTGTGATTTGTACAGCCATCCCTTATGTGGGTTTTCGGCCGAATGGAGGCGGGGGTGAGTGTGTTTTTTTTACTCAAAGCATTCTGGTCGAATGTTTCAGGCCGCCTTTTTTTAACAAAGCGGACATTTCAGTCCGGTCCAGTTTAATAAATATTTAATGGCTGTAATGTTCACTTTGCTTAAAAAGGTGGGCCGAAACGTCCGGGTCGTAAAATCTGCTGGATGAGATGTATATATTGCAAAAAGTGCACCCACATATATTGTGAAAGAAAAGAAGACTGGTGGAATTTTGTCACCACTGAATTAGATATTCGGTTGTCCTGTGGCGACGAGTTGTGGCACTGAATTGTGTGGGACGCACGACTTGTACATGTACACGTGTGAACATTGTACGACTCCATTTGTTTTAACGCGTGGGAAATATCCACAAATTATTGGCGTTTCTGTTAATAAAATCACTGTTTGTTACAAGAGGATTTTGCTGTTGTTTTTTTTTTAAATTTTATTATTATATTCCCACCTCATACCCGAAACAAGTTGGTGAAAGCACAGTGGACTTCATTTTTTACTGCCAGTGCCGTAGGTACCACCGGAAAGTACAGGGGTCAATTGCTATAGCACGTTAACCGAATAATGTACTGCTGTTTTATCCCAACTCACGGGGTGAAATGTCACTGGGGAAATGACAAATTTCTGATGGAAAAATACTGTGGGGGTGGGGGGTGGGGGGGGGGGGGGAGAGGTTGTGGTAGCATTTTTCGGGTCTATTTTCAGTAACATTCTATTTTCGGTAACACTGATTGTTATGATTTGTGGCACATGCACTTGACGTAATATTCGATTCTATCAATTTTAATAATAATATATATATATTATTAATACTAAAAGAACACTGGTTTTACAATTGATAAAATCGAAAATTTTTCAAACGCAAAAGTCCCGAGATACGCTTCAAGTTTATGTTTCGCATATTGTCAATTTGTGGTCCTCATCAAACTACCGTGTCCCCAACAGAACTCTTGCCCGGCATCTTATTTACTCAAAATTTCTGAGCAAATTGCAAATACGACTGGCGACAGCGTTCTGTGCTTTTTCCATTTCTGGTATTGATCTAACGTTCGCACAACTTTCTCACAACTAAAAAATAAAATAGTGAGTCTGCGGCACATGTTCTCTTAAGGAACGTGGTGGTGAGATTATTAATCCAGCAACGAACATGACAGAAACCAGTAATTTATTCAGTAGCAAGTAGAGTCAGTCTAGAGATGTGAAAATCGATTATGTAACTAATCCTTTACACAGAAAAACACCGCGTGACCCAGTGATTTTTTTCTTTGACCAACACCGGGTATCCCGGTTTATCCCAGTTATTTTCTGCAATGCTATCACCGCGTTAGGTGTTAAGAGACGTAATCCGCATCGTCACGTACTGTATCATGTGCAAAAAATATTTATCTTTGAAAACTTTCAGATCCATCGACACACATTCATTAAATCTTTCAGATAATGATAATCCCACAACTGGTCATGGATTGGATCTTTTATATTTCACACACACAGAACAGTTCTTTTCAGTGTCTTCAATTAAGTCATATAATGATGAATCATGTAAACCACTGTTTTTAACAAGTTTATTGAGCCTAGAACTATTCGGATGCCCAAACTGCTTATGCAATTTCAATGCAACATTTTTCTTTTCACTAACTGACATTTGTAATATGTCATATACAGAGATAGATCAATGATGACTGATTTGTAGAATCAGATGAAATACAATCATTTTCACTTGTTGCAGAAAGATTGGTGTTCAACAGTGGAACAGCATAATGACCACTGGATGTAAAATTCAGTTTTACTTCTTGTCCAAGAATATTAGCTGTATCAGTCGTGAAGTCTATAGTTGTGTTAGCTTTTTTCATAGAATATTTGCTGAGCAATAATGGCAAATCATTTTCGATCACTTCAGCCTCAATTAGAACAGACTGATTTTCCAGAGTAGCAGGAATGGTAACATGACGAGTGGATTTTACAACACGACCATCTCCAAACTGAAAAGTAGTAATACTTGGTTTTGAAACAAATTTATGTTTATTCTCATCAGGTATTGAATCAGCATAGCATTCCAATCACTTTTCTCCACAAACTGTTTTGGTACAACCACTATCAAGAATGGCAGAGTTTAATGTTTCACCAACCAAAGTTTCAATATATACTGAATCCAAATGAGAATTGAATAAGGCTACATCTACTTCACTATTATGAGGACAACGATTTGCCCAGTGACATACAGACTGACATATTGCACAACGTGATATATTTCCTTTTGAATCCAATGGATTAGTTCCTCTGGAATTGCTTGATGTTGCGCCAAAGTTAGAAGCACGAGCTGAGTCATGCCAACCTCTACGAAAATTTCTTCCCCGGTTATATCTGCGTGTATAGCTGCCACGATTATACAGGAGTTGTTGTTCTGCTGCGGTGTAGACAGGTTCTAATTTAACTTGTTCATCACACGAAGACAATCCAGCACTTACAGTTAAGGGCCTATATAAGTAATGGAATTTTGTTTATTTTGAAATTCTCACCTCTCATATTCCTTAAATTCAGATTAACTATACACAAATTGTACATCAAAATGAAGGTTGGGATGTATAGAACACGAAACACATATGTAATCAACTCATAGAGTCGACTGTAGGCACCACTGGTTCCTGGAAGTCTGTTACCGTATTCGCACCAGAACTGATAATAAAATAATATTTCATCAGAACAACTTGTGGCCAAATGTGCTTCATATATCCAAGAACAAAGCTAGGCATTCAAAACACTTTCGAATACAGCGGTAGGACTGCATTTTGGAAAAGGACAACACTGTTTGCATTTTTTATTGAAGATGGTTTCCATGCTCGACAGACATGCGCAAATCACTCGTTACCACGAATTTTCATCCAAAAACAAAATCGTAATCCTAAGAAATTTCAACAGGTATCATGATACCTTGCACTGAATATGGCAACTGTGCAATCTCTATCTAATAACAGTATACTGTATGAAGGCGATCCTTTTCATTATTTGATTTTAGACGGCGTTGTTTTTACATGTTTTTTCTGTCCGATGACGTCGACCTGAAATCGAAAGTAGACTCATACGTAAACAAAAGCAAAGGCTTTGGAATTTTCCCCAATGTAGCTCTGTCGCCGTGTTTTGAAGAATTTTTATCCCCTAGCTTTGTTCTTGGATATATAAAGCACATTTGGCCACAAGTTGTTTTCGTGAAATATTATTAAATTATCAGTTCTGGTGCGAATACGGCAGCAGACTTCCAGGAACCAGTGGTGCCTACAGTCGACTCATTGAGTTGATTACGTATGTGTTTCGTGTTCTATACATCCCAACATTCATTTTGATGTACATTTTGTGTATAGTTACTTTGAATTGAAGGAATATCAGAGGTGAGAATTTTCAAAATAAACAAAATTTCATTACTTATATAGGCCCTTAAAAACAAATGTAGCCTTTAGTTGTTTCTTCATATTTGTGAAGGTCAAGTCTGTCAAAGTTGCACGAGCAAGTTGCTGTTTTTCCATTGAAATATTAGCACTTTTCAAAAGTCTGTAGGCTCTCACACTGTCAGGCAGCTCCATACCATGTACTTTTATATTATTATAGGGAGTCTCAAATTCATTGATGTAATCAACAATAGACATTTGTTCTGGCCGTTGAAATGTCTCAAATTTCTCGTAAGCTATAAAGGCAGATTGGTGTGCATCTTTTGCATATAGAGATTTCAGTTTATTAAGGGGTCGTCCAACCTAACTTTGGTCAATTTTTTGATATTTTTCCCAATGCCTCAGAAACAGATAAGAGAAGTAAGGAAAGGCAAATTATATATCAAAATAATCAGTAAAGTGCATAGAAAAGGTACATATATTTTTTTTCAGGAAAAAAAGTGAATTTTATGATTTTGAAGAAGATTAATTTGCAAATGGCATAAGTAACGAACCGGTAAAACCACAAAATAATCGGTAATTCGAAAGCCTTGTCCTCAATATAATGATAACATACTACAGACTCGGAGAAAGCATTTTTTTGACACACACTCTGGTGGGTTTTGACGTTTGAATGTAATAACACCAACACAAATTTTTGATGTTCCGGATGTGGCCATGTTTCAACGATGTTTTTCCGGTCATGTGATTACGATGTGGTTCTTGCAGAAATACTCAATTTGGGCAATCGTAAGAATGCAAGGACGTGATCACGCCCTTTATTTGTTCGAGACAATGTATGAGCGTATTTGCAAACAGGTGACAGCAAGTACTTGAGCTGTTAATGTCATAACTGCAAAATATGGTTCGAAATTCCCTCTCGTGTTTACAGGCCGTCTGAACTTTTTTGTTGACAAAAAATCTGAATTATTGCGCACTAGAAAGACAACATGAACCACTTGTAAAAAAAATAACCGAGTGTATAAAATCGGGACGATACACATAAAATAAGGCAATATTCATAACAAAGTAAGCAGAATGCTTCAGAAATCACTTTTTCACGAAGTATATTCCAAGTGACCTGGAACTATATTGAGCGTGTTAATTTCCCACTGTCGCTGCGAAGTTATTTACATCCTAGTAACCATGGAATTTGAAGGCGGGTATGTTTGATGTCTGCAAAGGACCGATTGAAGATGGGTTGAAAATGATGCATTCGTGCTTTTAAATAAGGTGCGCTTGGACGATGCTGAGAATTTAGTTTTTTCTTCCAACCAACCATAGTAATACAAGCGTCGATCAGTGTCTTTTATGATCGTTTTACACTGACAAATGTGACAAATCTCCTTCACGGGAAACCATCCCTCAATTTGCATATCACAATAAACATAACCGCGTGGCCGTGTGGTCAAAACCGAAACGAATTATCGAATGCACGGTCAATATTAGCTGCAATTGGCTTTTAAATAAATGAAATACACGAAATATTCGCAATTTCTTCATTATTCATGCCGAGTTACTTTTTAATCAAACCACATGCGTTCAGTTTCGTTTGTCGGCATCAAACTGATATTGTTTGTGGTAATTAAATAGTACGAGAAGGCGAAGGAAGCCAAATATTTTTACATCATCTATTATTTAATTCAAATTGATAATTTCTTTTATTTTACTGAAATTATGAACTGATAAGTTGGGTGTGTTGCGATTATTATGCCCCAGACCTGGAACTTAGTGAAAGTTGGAAAATCAAAGGTGCATCTAGGGCCGTGCAGTGGTGACCCCCTGTCCTCTTAATCTTAGTCTTGCCCATTCATCATTGCATGTACCAACATTCCCCCTTGTATCTCAACCATTGCTACTCCAATTTGAAGGATATTTGGTTTTGTGATCGAGCATCATGGAGAAACAATACCTGTGTAGCTGCTGTAGAATGTGTTTCTTCCCACATTTTTTCAGAGTTGTGGTACTTTTTCACTCTTTTGAGTTAGAAAATTTTGTTTATAACTAGTTGATTTGTTACAATTTGTTGCAGAGTGCCTGCTAATACCCTCAATTGTATTGCTACAGAATTTTCTTGTGAAGATTTTGTTCCTATTACTTATCAAGCAAAAACCTAATGAATATTCTGTATAAAGCCACCAATCTGATGTTTGACACTTTTATTGGAGCTGTTTTGAAGGCTTATGGAACTCAAAATGTTGATTATGGCAGGACTTTTCTATTCACCCATTAATCGATAAATTAAGTGTTATAGTTGGAAGTAAGAAGCATGAAAGGTCCAGAACTAAAACTCTAAAAAGAATGTTTTGCAATGTAACATGATTTTTGCAGATACACTTATTTGGAGGTTTACCTGTCTGATAGTGTTTGGAACATGTGTGGCCAGGATCTTCAAAAAGAAAAAAGAGTTAAACTTTGAGAAAAAAGGCATATGCCTTGAGTGCCGGAGGTAGAGTCATACAAGGAAGAGAGTCCCCCCCCCCCCTCCCCCCCTCCCCCCCCCCCCCCAAATTTTCTGTGTCAAATGGAGCTCACTTGTCATCTTTTGGGGATTGCTTTGTGTACTGCGTTCTTGAAAAAAATATGTGAGACCCTCTGGATGTGCCCTTCTGATCTCAATATGTCAGTAAGCCTCCTTGGGGAAAGTACATGCAATAATGGTTGTGTAAGGTTGATTTGATGTTTTTTGAATAACAATGTACTTTTAAGTACATTAGATGGTTTATTGCAGTGACAGGTTACAGTTACCCTTATTTCTTCTTCAACAGATATCATGAGTGTATTGGTGTCCAAGAGTTAAACAAAGCTAATATACTTATTGATAAACCAGACAAATTTAACAATTTAATCACTATCAAATTGATGCATGGGATAAAAGGGGTTACAGTGCAAGGGGTTTGTAAATATATTTATTCAACTACAGTGTATGACTTTGCAGTGCATTCTACATAGGAGAATATCATATTTTCTTTCCAAACCATTACAGTAACACATACATCTTGATATTGGGAGACACTCTTTTGTCCTTCCATACTTCTTCTGCTGGACTCCTTCAAGTTGACCTTTGTTGAACTCCCCAAATCAAAACATAAACAAAAGAAAATGTCTGCCTTCAATCAGTGAGCACTCCACTTATAACATTTGATCTCAATCTTCATTACTTTCATGAATTAGGAAAAGATTTCTTCGAGTATGTACTTAAATGTTTATAGAATACAGCTGTTATTTTATTTTGAGGTATTTTATTGTAAAAATTTTGTTCTCTTACTTATGCCATAGCAGACTTTCAGGTGGTGCTATTTACACATGGCAGCAGTTCCATGGCAAATTTCAGTTTCCACATGTTCTATGTTTCATTCCAAGCATTTTGGTATATAATTTATTGGGGTTTATTCATTTTGGGCCTTTTTTAGACTTGAAAGAAAATTACATGAAATTTGACCAAAGTTAGGTTGGACGTCCCCTTAAATAATGTTTGTAATCCTGTATCAGATTTCAAATCTGTAACAGCCAAGTCTGAACATGCCTTTCAAATTTTCTCACTCAATGACAAGTACACTGCCGGTGCTTGTTTCTTTTCTTCCAATGATTTTACACATTTCCATATATCAATTTCCCTAAGCCACATTTCAAAATCACCTTGCTCTGAATAAACTGGTGGTGCAATCTTGGTGGAAGCCATAGCAGTAATTCCAGTGTAAATTTCTATTTCCAAATTTCACTCTGAGAACCATAAAATTCTTCTTCCTTTTTATCATCAATAGTTTCTTCTATTTTATCAAATAACCTCGCTCTGCTACCATTGTTTATTATCATAACTCACCAAATATGCAGAGCAGGTGAACATGTTTACTTCCACCATATTGGTTCTCCATAACTTCCTTCACATTATCCAGATGCATGATGGACCTTCTGTGATGTCATTTTTTTTAACAGTTCTCTAAACATGGATATGGACATGACTCCTACTCTATGTAAACATTAACAATAACATACAGGACAGCATCATTTGGATTTTCAAACGGTGACTTCAGAGGTAAGCATAACTGTTTGACTTGCCTATAATATGTACATGTATTAAAACAAATATCTCATCATTTCTTAGCTTTGAACACTGTGTGGTACTGAATTTAAGTTATTATTAATCAATGTTTACGGCTGGGAAATAGTGCTTAAAAATCCAATTTTAACCCTTGAAAAGTGCTTAAAAAGTGCTTAAATCTGATTTTCTCAAAAGAGTGGGAACCCTGCATTCTGGTTGCATAAAAGTAGGTGCCGTCCAAAAAATTTCCAATTTTTTCAGAATTTGGTAAATTTAGGTGGCGATTTATTCCATTTTTAATTGCTTGAGCTCTGAATGTTTTCTATAGTTGCTTGCAGCAGTTAAAGTATGACAAATTTTGTTCTATATGTTATTATTAAAAATTTAACCCTTGGCAGATTTGAGACTTCTCATAAGGGTACTGTCAGAATAATTGTTATTTTCGCCAACGTTTACATGCACTTTCTCAGCACTGGAGCCATATTGTCTCAAAACCTTTTCCATGAGAGGATTGGGCCTTCATCCAAGAACAATTTTGCTGTGATATATTTTATTCAAAGTTTTAACCTTCACCCAGTTTTCGGGCCTTGAATTTGAGTGCCCTAAAATTCTTCATAAAATTGGCTAATTTGGAGCTCACTTTTCTTCCATTTTCGAATGGAATATCGAAAAATGATTTACATGTTCGTATTTACCTCTCGTTTTCAGAATTTGGTAAGTTAAAGTGACGATTTACTCCATTTCTAATTGATTGAGCGCTGAACGTTTTCTATGGGTATATGCAGCAGTCATAGTATGACAACTTTTGTTTTATATGTCATTATTAAAAGTTTAACCGTTGGCAGATTCGAGACTGCCCATATGGGTATGGTCAGAACAATTTTAATTTTCATAAAATCACTGAATATAAGCCTACAGTGGTAGTTTGGAATAGAATATCCGAAAATGCTTTCGAAATTTGGATTCACAGTTCAATTCCAAGAATATTTTCTTTTATAAGGTTGCTGTAAAGTTTAACGCAATCCCTGTCTCAGATGCATAATGGTAGATGGCCTCGAAAAAAAATCATTTTTTCAGAATTTCGTAGGTTTAAGTGACAATTTACTCCATTCGTAATTCATTGAGCGCTGAATGTTTTCTATGCCTGCATGCAGCAAGCATAGCATGACAACTTCTGTTTTATACGTCATTATCAAAAGTTTAACCCTTGGCATATTTAGGAGTTCCCATGTGGGTATAGTCGGAATAATTGTTATTTTCGTAAAATCAATCCCTGAATATATTGGTAACCGTGCAGTGGCCTTTCAGTGGTGCCACATGAAGCCGCAAATAGTTATGGTTGAAAAGTTCATCAAATAGACAAATATAATACCTAACTCAGCCGGTGAGAGGTAAATAATGAATGGAAAAGTCGTTGAGTTGAGAATAAAGTAGAGACGAATCGTGCCCTCGGTTTCCACCTGATCCACGGTATTTCCACGCGGTCTTGGCACTTGACAAAGATACTAAACTGTCGGGCAGGGACAGTAGGAAACATTCTGAGAATTTCAAGTTGCTGCCTTGCATGATCGGGACATAATTGGAATATATCCGACATTGTATCTGTCGGATATATTCCAATTATGTCCCGATCACTTCACCCTGACTGTCCGCATGGGGGCACCATGACGCCGTGTACTAAGGCGTACTGCACGTCGATGGTGCGCATGTCTTCAACCAATCTAACCCTGCCTGTGCTACAGTAAGGAGGCACTATGTTGGGGAGCTGGTAGCTGCTCGTCATTGCTCGGTGGGTCTCTCTGGGTACTCCGGCTTCCTCCACCCATACAACTGTCACCGACATAATATGACCTTGGCTGTTAATGTGTCGTTGAAACCTAATAAATAAATCCAGTACCAGTTTTGTTCGTACAAATATTAGTACCGTCAGACAAAATTCATTTTCTGATTAATTTCGTACTTTTCTGTACTCACCTTCCCTGAGTAAGATTGGTATACCTTTTCAATCTCAGATTTAACCCTCAAGCACAATGAGAGTGAGAATAAGTGTACCATTGGAAATACCCAAATTATCCAACTTTGGTTACTCTTTACTATCATTTTGGAATGGGTTAATATGAGACAGTTTGCTTTGCTATATGCAGAGATGTATAATCAATAAATCCGGCTTTAGTTATGTTCTGGGACTTAATGAAACATGTGCTTTGGCCACTTAAAAATAGCACTGTCTGCAACAAAATGACTTTGAGTGAATACTCACTTGTCCAAAAACAAAAAGGAAAGAGCTTTTTGAGCTTTTCATAACTGCTTTCAAAAATCAATGGGGAACAAATTTTGTGTTATATGTTTTGGTGTTCCGTGTTATCCAACACCAGTTTGGCCATACAAATATGAATACCACCAGGAAAGAAAGCACATTTTCTCAGTGGTAGACTGTTTGACCTCTATGATAGAGGTCCGGAGTTTGATCCCTATCTGGGATGACCCACTTAATGTCCTTGGGCAAGGCACTTTATCCCGGTTGCCAACATGGGGGCACGATGATGCCATGTACTAAGGCGTACTGCATGTCAATGGTGCAGATGTCTTCAACCGCTGGTACCCTGCTTCAGTGGAGCTTGAACATAATTAGAATGTTGAGCTGACAGTTGCTCGTCGATGCTCGGTGGTTCTCTCTGGGTCCGCCGACTTCCCCCACCCATAAAACTGTCACGGTCACGATTAGCCATAAGTATGTGACCGTAAACACCAATAAATAAATACCGTCAGGGAAACCCTCTGTGAAATCCTTCTGTCAATAAATAGCAAAGTAGTAATGTAATGCAAGAAATATTAACAAGCTGTTCAACATCCCTTTAATCAAGTCATTTTGACTTGAACTGTACCCATCACTGTGTATACTAGCTCTCTAGATGGTTTAAACCATATCAAATAAACAACTAATTTGTGTGTGACTGTAACTCATATTACATGTATTTCATTGTATCTGAAACAGATATGTTGGAAAAATTGTGAAATCATGGAGTAGGAAGCTTACCCTCATTTGTTGACAAATCCCACACATTCACAAACAGACAAAATGATAGAGAATAAATTAATTATTGATATTTAAGGTCACTTTCAAAATCTACAGCTATATCAGACCATAATATAGGTATTTATTCAAGTCCAGGTATTCATTGCAATAGGCGAACAGGGCTATTTTTCAGGGGGGGGGGGGGGGGGATGAACTCTTTTAGCCTGAAAAAGTTGAATCTCAGGAGGAAATGCCAAATGTGGGTATGGGAGGGGGGGGGGGGTGTGTCTCCCTCCCATTGAGTACCTGGAGAGAACCACCAAGCAATGGCAAGCGACTCAGACTCCTCAACATACTAACTCCACAAAAGCATGGTTAGCATTGGTTGAAGACTAGTGCACCCTCAAAGTGCCCTTAGTACACATCGCCGCCCCCCCCCCCACCCCCCCACCCCCCACATGAGAAATTAAATTGGGATGAAGTGTCTTGCTCAAGGACACAATGTGGTTGCTAAAGGTGGGATTCGAACCGAGGACTTCTTGGATTGCAACAATCATCTCTACCTTCTGAGCCACCGTGCTCCCGTAATATGCAGTAATAGAACTCTTTATGTGTACTTGTGTGATTATAAATGAATAATATTAACGTGGATACAGTTCCACTGAATCAACTTGTACAGTATAATGGTCAGTTTACTTGCAACTTCTAAGTGATGAGATAGGAAAACAACATTTTGTGTGGAAAACCAAAATGTTTTGTGGTCATTTCTGGCAAATAAATTGTCCGAAATTTTCTGGCATATTGGCAAAAAAATCGGCTCCTTCCTGACTCTGGGGTGGGTTGGGGCACAGTTCTTCATGAATCCCTGGCCTGTACGCCCATAATTCATATGTACTAATTTTTTCCAAAGCACAAAGGACATAGCTTGTTTTGCTTTCTATGAAAATATTCTGTAATTATTGAAGAGCAAATTTTGTGTTAAATGTTCTGGTGTCCTGCTGTATCTCAAATATCTGTTTTGGCTGCATAAAAACTAGGACCATCACAAAAACTTTGATTTCCACTAAATTTTCTGTTTTCAAAACTGATCGATAGTTTTGTGTACAATACAGTTTGCCTTTTCACATTAAAAAGTTGGGAAAGCCCACAATTTGTCCAACAAATTACAGTTCTCAAGTTAAATTTTTTTTTTTTCCTCCCTGAATTTTGTCTGTTGAACTGCTTGAAAACAAGCTGTTCGATTTCGACCAAATTTGGCACACTTATGTAATGTCATAAAATCTAGTGAAATGCGGTATCGTCATATCTGTGAACACGCGTGTTTTCAAAATATTCTGCCAAAACCTTCAAAATTTCACCATTTTTCGAATGTCTCAAAATTGTTTACATTTATTTAGCTCAAATTTTCCACACATTTAGAGTATAATATGATACACCACAATCACCACTCAGATCTTTCAACTTTAACCCCCACTGGCCAAAAATGACATGAATATAGAATTTTTCTTCAGAATTGACCAACTTCAAGGGCAAATTTCTCTAATAACAAGGTTGTTGTAACAATTATTTTGGTTTGGATAGATGCAACAATGATTGCGGAAGAAAGTTACTGTTTACTTTATAATCTCAGATTTAACCCTCAAGCACAATGAGGATGAGATTAAGAGTACCGTTTGAAAATGCCAGAATTAGCCAACTTTGGTTGCTTTGTCCATCATTTTGGAAATGGGTCAATTTCAAACACTTTTCATGTACGTATTCACAATTGACTACCGAGCATATTTGCTGTTGTAAGTTTGGTTGTAAAGTTTAACCCTATCCCATTCTGGTTGCATAAAAGGAGGTACCGTCCAATAAAACTCCAATTTTTTCAGAATTTGGTAAGTTTAGGTGACGATTTACTCCATTTTTAATTGCTTGAGCTCTGAATGTTTTCTATAGCTGCTTGCAGCAGTCAAAGTATGACAAATTTTGTTCTATATGTTATTATTAAAAGTTTCACCCTTGGCAGATTTGAGACTTCCCATAAGGGTACTATCGGAATATTTGTTATTTTCGCCAACTTCGAGAGCAAATTTTTCTAATTACAAGGTAGTTGTAAAAATTATTTTGGTATGGCTAGATGCAACAATGATTGTGGACAAAAGTTACTGTTTACTTCTTAATCTCAAATTTAACCCTCTAGCACAATGAGGGCGAGAATAAGAGTACCATTTGAAAATGCCAAAATTAGCCATTTTTGGTTGCCTTTTCTATCATTTTGGAAAGGGTTAATTTCAAACACTTTTCATGTACGTATTCACAATTGACTATCGAGCATATTTGCTGTTGTTAGTTTGGTTGTAAAGTTTAACCCTATCCCATTCTGGTTGCATAAAAGTAGGTACCGTCCAAAATATTTCCAATTTTTTCAGAATTTGGTAAATTTAGGTGACGATTTACTCCATTTTTAATTGCTAGAGCTCTGAATGTTTTTGATAGCTGCTTGCAGCAGTCAAAGTATGACAAATTTTGTTCTATATGTTATTATTAAAAGTTTAACCCTTGGCAGATTTGAGACTTCCCATAAGGGTACTGTCAGAATAATTGTTATTTTCGCCAACGTTTACATGCACTTTCTCAGCACTGGAGCCATATTGTCTCAAAACCTTTTCCATGAGAGGATTGAGCCTTCATCCAAAAACAATTTTGCTGTTATATATTTTATTCAAAGTTTTAACCTTCACCCAGTTTTTGGGCCTTGAATTTGAGTGCCCTAAAATTCTTCATAAAATTGGCTAATTTGGAGCTCACTTTTCTTCCATTTTCGAAAGGAATATCGAAAAATGATTTACATGTTCGTATTTACAATTGCCTACCGAGCATATTTGCTGTTGTAAGTTTGGTTGTAAAGTTTAACCCCATGCTCGTTCTGTTTGCATAAAGATAGGTGCAGTCCCAAAAAACTCTCGTTTTCAGAATTTGGTAAGTTTAAGTGACGATTTACTCCATTCCTAATTGATTGAGCACTGAACGTTTTCTATGGCTGTATGCAGCAGTCATAGTATGACAACTTTTGTTTTATATGTCATTATTAAAACTTTAACCGTTGGCAGATTCGTGACTGCCCATATGGGTATGGTCGAATAATTTTAATTTTCATAAAATCACTGAATATTGATAAAGGTGCAGTGGTAGTTTGGAATAGAATATCCGAACATGCTTTCGAAATTCGGATTCACAGTTCAATTCCAAGAATATTTTCTGTTATAAGGTTGCTGTAAAGTTTAACGCAATCCCTGTCTCAGATGCATAATGGTAGATGCCGTCGAAAAAAACTCATTTTTTTTCCAGAATTTCGTAGGTTTAAGTGACAATTTACTCCATTCCTAATTCATTGAGCTCTGAATGTTTTCTATGCCTGCATGCAGCAAGCATAGCATGACAATTTCTGTTTTATACGTCATTATCAAAAGTTTAACCCTTGGCATATTTAGGAGTTCCCATGTGGGTATAGTCGGAATAATTGTTATTTTTATAAAATCAATCCCTGAATATATTGGTAACCGTGCAGTGGCCTTTCAGTGGTGCTACATGAAGCCGCAAATAGTTACGGTTGAAAAGTTCATCAAATAGACAAATATAATACCTAACTCTGCCGGTGACAGGTAAATAATGAATGGAAAAGTCGTTGAGTTGAGGATAAAGTAGGGATGAATCGTGCCCTCGGTTTCCACCTGATCCACGGTATTTCCACGCGGTCTCGGCACTTGACAAAGATACTAAACTGTCGGGCAGGGACAGTAGGAAACATTCTGAGAATTTCAAGTTGCTGCCTTGCATGATCGGGACATAATTGGAATATATCCGACATTGTATCTGTCGGATATATTCCAATTATGTCCCGATCACTTCACACCGACTGTCCGCATGGGGGCACCATGATGCCATGTACTAAGGTATACTGCACGTCGATGGTGCGCATGTCTTCAACTAATCTAACCCTGCCTGTGTTACAGTGCAGAGGCACTATGTTGGGGCGATGGCGGCTGCTCGTCATTGCTCGGTGGTTCTCTCTGGGTACTCCGGCTTCCTCCACCCAAACAACTGTCACCGACATAATATGACCTTGGCTGTTAATGTGTCATTAAACCCTAATAAATAAATAAATAAATCCAGTACCAGTTTTGCTCGTACAAATATTAGGATCGTCAGACAAAATTCATTTTCTGATTAATTTCGTACTTTTCTTTACTCACTTTCCCTGAGTAAGATTGGTGGTATACCTTTTCAATCTCAGATTTAACCCTCAAGCACATTGAGAGTGAGAATAAGTGTACCATTTGGAAATACCCAAATTATCCAACTTTGGTTACTCTCTACTATCATTTTGGAATGGGTTAATTTGTGACACTTTGCTTTGCTATATGCAGAGATGTTTAATCAATAAATCCGGCTTTAGTTATGTTCTGTGACTAAATGAAACATGTTTTTTGGCCACTTAAAAATAGCACTGTCTGCAAAAAATGACTTTGAGTGAATACTCACTTGTCCAAAAACAAAAAGGAAAGAGCTCTTTGAGCTCTCCATAACTGTTTTCAAAAATCAATGGGGAACAAATTTTGTGTTATATGTTTTGGTGTTTTGTGTTATCCAACACCAGTTTGGCCATTCAAATATGAATACCACCTGGAAAGAAAGCACATTTTCTCAGTGGTAGACTGTTCGACTTCTATGATAGAGTTCCCGAGGTTGATCCCCGTCTGGGACGACCCACGTAATGTCCTTGGGCAAGGCACTTTATCCCGGTTGCCAAAATGGGCACGATGATGCCATGTACTAAGGCATACTGCATGTCAATGGTGCACATGTCTTCAACCGCTGGTACCCTACTTCATCGGAGCTTGAACATAATTAGAATGTTGAGCTGACAGTTGCTCGTCGATGCTCGGTGGTTCTCTCTGGGTCCTCCGACTTCCCCCACCCGTAAATCTGTCACAGTCATGATTAGCCATTGTGGATAAGTATGTGACCGTGAACACCAATAAATAAATACCGTTGGGGAAACCCTCTGTGAAATGTTCAACATCCCTTTAATCAACTCATTTTGACTTGAACTGTACCCATCACTGTGTATACTAGCTCTCTAGATGGTTTAAACTGTATCAAATAAACAACTAATTTGTGTGTGACAGTAACTCATATTACATGTATTTCATTGTATCTGAAACAGATATGTTGGAAAAGTTGTGAAATCATGGAGTAGGAAGCTTACCCTCGTTTGTTGACAAATCCCACACATTCACAAACAGACAGAATGATAGAGATTAAATTAATTATTGATATTTAAGGTCACTTTCAAAATCTACAGCTATATCATGACCATAATATAGGTATTTATTCAAGTCCAGGTATTCATTGCATAGGCGTACAGGGCTATTTTTCAGGGAGGAGGGGGAGGAAGGGGGGGTGAACCCTTTTAGCCCGAAAAAGTTGAATCACAGGAGGAAATGCCAAATGTGGGTATGGGAGGGGGGTCTCCCTCCCATTGTGTACCTGAAGAGAACCACCAAGCAATGGCAAGCGACTCAGACTCCCCAACATACTAACTCCACAAAAGCAGGGATAGCATTGGTTGAAGTGCACCCTCAAAGTACCCTTAGTACACATCGCCATCATGCCCACTCCCCTCCTCCCCACGTGGGAAATTAAATTGGGATGAAGTGTCTTGCTCAAGGACACAATGTGGCTGCCACAGGCGGGATTCGAACCGAGGACTTCTTGGATTGCAACAATCATCTCTACATTCTGAGCCACCGTGCTCCCGTAATATGCAGTAATAGAACTCTTTATATGTACTTGTGTGATTATAAATGAATAATATTAACGTGGATATGGTTCCACTGAATCAACTTGTACAGTATAATGGTCGGTTTACTTGCAACTTCTAAGTGATGAGATAGGAAAACAACATTTTGTGTGGAAAACCAAAATGTTTTGTGGTCATTTCTGGCAACTAAATTGTCCGAAATTTTCTGGCATATTGGTTGAAAAATCAGCTCCTTCCTGACTCAGGGGTAGGTTGAGCCACAGTCCTTCATGAATCCCCGGCCCGTACGCCCATAATTCATATGTACTTATTTTTTCCAAAGCAGAAAGGACATCGCTTATTTTGCTTTCTATGAAAATATTCTGTAATTATTGAAGAGCAAATTTTGTGTTAAATGTTTTGGTGTTCTACTGTATCTCAAATATCTGTTTTGGCTGCATAAAAACTAGTAGCATCACAAAAACTTTGATTTCCACTAAATTTTCTGTTTTCAAAACTGATCGATAGTTTGTGTTCAATACAGTTTGCCTTTTCCCGTTAAAAAGTTGGGAAAGCCTGTAATTTGTCCAACAAATTACAATTATCTAGTTTTTTATTTTTTTTTTCCTCCCTGAATTTTATCTGTTGAACTGTTCGAAAACAAGCTGTACGATTTTTACCAAATTTGGCACACTTATGTAATGTCATAAAATCTAGTGAAATGCGGTATCGTCATATCTGTGAAAACGCGTATTTTCAAAACATTCTGCCAAAACCTTCAAAATTTCACCATTTTTCGAATGTATCAAAACTGTTTACAGTTATTTAACTCAAATTTTCCACACATTTAGAGTATAATATGATACACCACAATTGCCACTCAAATCTTTCAACATTAACGCCCCCCCCCCCCCCCGGCCAAAAATGTCATGAATATAGATTTTTTCTTCAAAATTGACCAACTTCAAGGGCAAATTTCTCTAATAACAAGGTTGTTGTAACAATTATTTTGGTTTGGATAGATGCAACAATGATTGCGGAAGAAAGTTACTGTTTACTTTATAATCTCAGTTTTAACCCTCAAGCACAATGAGGGCGAGGATAAGTGTACCGTTTGAAACTACAAAAATTAGCCATCTTTGGTTGCTTTTTCTATCATTTTGGAAAGGGTTAATTTCAAACACTTTTCATGTACATATTCACAATTGACTACCGAGCATATTTGCTGTTGTAAGTTTGGTTGTAAAGTTTAACCCTATCCCATTCTGGTTGTATAAAAGTATGTACCGTCCAAAAAAACTCCCAATTTTTTCAGTTTCAGAACTTGGTAAGTTTATGTGGCAGTTTACTCCATTTTTAATTGCTTGAGCTCTGAATCTTTTTTGTAGCTGCTTGCAGCAATCAAAGTATGACAAATTTTGTTCTATATGTTATTAAAAGTTTAACCCTTGGCAGATTTGAGACTTCTCATAAGGGTACTGTCGGAATAATTGAATAACGTTTACATGCAATTTCTCAGCACTGGAGCCATATTGTCTCAAAACCTTTTCCATGAGAGGATTGGGCCTTTATCCAAGAACAGTTTTGTTGTTATATATTTTATTCAAAGTTTTAACCTTCACCCAGTTTTTGGGCCTTGAATTTCAGTGCCCTAAAATTCTTCATAAAATTGGCTTATTTGGAGCTCACTTTTCTTCCATTTTAGAAAAGGAATATCGAAAAATGATTTACATGTTCGTATTTACAATTGCCTACTGACAGGGTTTTCTCTAGGGTTAAGGGAATGGGGCCCCTTTTGCCTCATGTGCTAACAAGGACTTAGTGGAACAATGGCTTGACATGGGAAAAATCTCGGAACTCAAAGGTCCCCAAACCATGTTTCCTTCCATCGGTTTGCTTCAATGGCCCAGTCACACATGTCCCTTGTTTGTTCCCTGAGTTGGGCATCTGAAAATTGGAATGAAATATAGCCATTGGCTGTATTTCATTCCAATTTTTAGATGTCAAACACAGTGAACAAACAAGGGACATGTGAAAAGGGTTTGTTGTTTATAAACAAGCAATTCCTCCAGGAAATTGGGAGACGGTATATGTATCTGGGGGAAAACTGACTAAGGGAATGGTACCCTAAAAGGGACCCACTGCCCTACTAGCGGAAACCCTGCTACTGAGCATATTTGCTGTTTTAAGTTTGGTTGTAAAGTTTAACCCTATGCTCGTTCTGTTTGCATAAAGATAGGTGCAGTCCAAAAAAACTATCGTTTTTCAGAATTTGGTAAGTTTAAGTGACGATTTACTCCATTCCTAACTGATTGAGTGCTGAACGTTTTCAATGGCTGTATGCAGCAGTCATAGTATGACAACTTTTGTTTTATATGTCATTTTTAAAAGTTTAACCATTGGCAGATTCGAGACTGCCCATATGGGTACGATCGGAATAATTGATATTTTCATAAAATCACTGAATATTGATAAGCGTGCAGTGGTATTTGGAATAGAATATCCGAAAATGCTTTCGAAATTTGGATTCACAGTTCAATTCCAAGAATATTTTCTGTTATAAGGTTGCTGTAAAGTTTAATGCCATCCCTGTCTCAGATGCATAAAAATTGGTGTCGTCGAAAAAAACCTCTTATTTTTTCAGAATTCCGTAGGTTTAAGTGACAATTTACTCCATTCCTAATTCATTGAGCGCTGAATGTTTTCTATGCCTGCATGCAGCAAGCATAGCATGACAACTTCTGTTTTATACGTCATTATCAAAAGTTTAACCCTTGGCATATTTAGGAGTTCCCATGTGGGTATAGTCGGAATAATTGTTATTTTCGTAAAATCAATCCCTGAATATATTGGTAACTGTGCAGTGGCCTTTCGGAGGTGCTACATGAAGCCGCAAATAGTTAAGGTTGAAAAGTTCATCGACAGATATAATACCTAACTCAGCCGGTGACAAGTAAATAATGAATGGAAAAGTCGTTGAATTTAGAATAAAGTAGGGACGAATCGTGTCCTCGGTTTCCATCTGATCCACGGTATTTTCACGTGGTCACGGCACCTGACAAAGATACTAAACTGTCGGGCAGAGACGGTAGAATACATTCTGAGAATTTCAAGTTGCTGCCTTGCATGGTCGGGACATAATTGGCGTATATCCGACATTGTATCTGTTCAATTTGAATGTCAAATTAGCCAGATGACGGCTTTTTCTCCACCGGATCAAGTTTTCAGTTTCTGCCGGGACGGTCTAAAATAAGCAGTTTAACTCAAAACTTTCTGTCCCATATGAATGTGCAAATATTTAAAGCTGAACAGTTCATCAAATAGACAGAAATAATGCCAAACTCGACCTGTGATAGGTAAATAGTGAATGGAAATGGCATTGCATTGGGAATAGAGTAGGGAACAATCGTCCCCGTGTTTTCCACACGATCCACATTCTTCCCACGCGGTCACACCACTCGATAAAGATACTGTCCTGTCGAGCAGGGATAGTAGAACAACTTCTGAAGATTTCGTGTATCTGCCTTCGCTGGTCTGGACGCAGTGGGCGTATGAGCGACACTGCTGTCTGTTCAATTTTAATGTCAAATTAGCCAAATTACCGCCTTTTCGCCATTAACCCATGCGCGATTTCTGTCCACTTTTCATTTTTGGCAATTATCTGTTATCCAAGAACAATTTTGCTGTTATATGTTTTATTCCAAGTTTTAACCCTCACCCAGTTGTCAGGCCTTGAATTGGAGTACCCTCAACTTGAACATGTTCATTCAAATAGCAAGATTCAAGATTAGTCCATGTCTCTTTTCAGACACACAGTCTGTGATTGATGTTCACACATTAAGAGCATAATATTATGCACTAAAATCACCACACAAATATTTCAAAATTAACCCCTATTGGCCACAAATGATATGAATATATCATTTTATCTTCAAGTTTTACTAACTTCAAGAGCAAATTTCTCATAATTGCGAGATTGTTGTAACAATTATTTTTGTATGCATAGATGCAACAATGCTTGCAGAAGAATGTTACTGTTTAGTTTTTAATCTCATCTTTAACCCTCAAGCAAATGAGGGTAAGAGTACCATCCAAAAATGCCAAAATTAGCTAACTGTGGTTGCATCTCCCTGTCATTTTGGAAAGGGTTAATTCTAAGCACTTTGTTTTGCTATAGGTAGAGATGCCTAATGAACAAATCCTCTGCTGTAAGTTATGCTTTGAGGCTAAACACATCATAAGCTTTGGCCATGTAAAGAATAGTACTGTCTGAAAAAAAAAAGATTTTCAATGAATTTTGCAAACATCTGTACTCATTTCTTCTAATTGCAAGGTTGTTGTAGGTATGGATAGATACAACAATGATTGTAGAAGAAAGTTACTGTTTACTTCTTAATCTCAAGATTTACCCCTCCCCCCCCCCCCCCCCCCCCCAAGCAAAATGAGGGCGTGAATAAGAGAACCGTGAAAGAATGGCAAAATTAGCTAACTTTGGATGCTTTTTGTCTATCATTTTGGATATGGTTAATTTCAAACACTTTGCTTTGCTATATGTAGTCTGCATTTTCACATTGGAAAGTTGGGAAAGCCTGTAATTTGTCCAACAAATTACAATTCTCTAGTTAGTACTGTTATACCAATGTAACTTGTGACTTCTACTCTTGTGTACTCATGCTGTCTGCAAGTGCAAGCCACAAAGATATACATGGTAATTCGGTAATATTAGAAGTGATTTCACAGAAATTGTTCTGTGCTGTTTTCTGTTCGATTCGGATTTGATATTAGTGTTTCCATGAGACTTTCAATTTGATTTGAAATTCGGCTGGAGGATAGAAATTCTGATTGGCAAGGCTCTACTACAATTGGATTATCTTTGTAGTATGATGATAAGAAATTACATCACCTCGGCTCAAACCACCATAATTATGTGTACAGCTGACATATGTACGATCTATTGAAGCCTGGTCTTTCATAATAAGTGAAAGCATGAGTTTTTATCAGAATACTTCAATGATTGGTTCCTCAGAATGTGGTCATTCATTGAAGATTGCCGTTTGTGCTCTGTGATTTGTAAATTTATTTTGAGTTATTGTCTGCAGGTGAATCAGTATTGCTGTTTTCTGTTTGTAGTCACTCCAGTCCAAACAAGGTCCCCTGTTGGAAAGAATAGATGAGTTGGATCGAGAGAACATTGAATTAAAAGATGAGTTGGCAACACAAGAAGATCAAAAAGAGAATCTTGAAGAAGAACTGGAAAAGACTAAATCTGATACTATGCGACTAGCCAAGAAGATTAAAGAGAATGAGGTAAGACAAATAACATTTTCAGGACATTAATGTTGAAATCGTTACAATATTTTACTTGATTAGGCTAAAAAATATAAAAATTTGTTTCTCCGCATCTCCTGCGTAGTCATTTTAGCTCCCGGATGCCCCCTTTTTTTCAGCTCATCAGTCAGGTGATTTATTGCCATCACTTTGTGTCCGTTGTCTCATGTCCATCATCCAGTGTCAGCATCCATTAACTTTACGTATCAGTCTTCCTGTTCAGAATCACTGTACCAAACCCAACCCAAGTTTGCATAAATTATCTTCAGGGGATAACCTTCCAAATGGGTTCATTACAAGCATCCAATAGGCTTGGTCAATGCCCCCAAAACCACAAATTCTTCTAAAATCTTCTCCAAAACCACCAGTGACAATGCTTTGAAATTTCCTATATAGCTTCCTATATAGATTCAAGTTTGATCAAAGAAAGTAGCTTGTGTAATATTTGTGCTCGTGCTGGGAAGGGCACTATTTTTGGGACTGTCTAAAATTTATATTCAGAACCAGTAGGCCAATTTGGACCAAATTTGGTCGCAGCAGTATAAGGGGACACATATATCATTTATTGTCAATTTTTTTTTTTCGTGCCACAGTGGGTACCTCACAAGATAAGAATAAAAAAACCCATTAAAAAGCCCATATTTCCCAAATTGCATAGAACAAAGAAATGTTTATTGGTTTTCTTTACGGTATACATAATACAGAAAAGAAATGTTATATTGTATACAGCATCCTTGAGACCAGTAGAATTTGATGGGCCTGAAAAATTCCAATCTGTTGTGCATCTTGAGGTCTGATATGGGGTAATGGAAAATGCTTGAGTGCTCACTTTTCAAAAAGAAAAAAAAAATTCCCCCCAAAAAATACCTATCAGAATCTTCTGATATTTCGTAACAACATCTTTAAGGGGATCCAATTCAGATTTGTGCAAATTAAGTCTCTGATTTCTTACCCAAGTTTTAACTAGCTATTTGAGGAAAACTCTTGAAAAATCTTCTTCAGATCCACCAGTCAGAATCATTCGATATTTGATATACGGCAACAGCATCTGTATTGGGCGGGGGTTGGTTTAATTTCCAGGGTTCATGTTTGGGCTCTTTATGGGAACCCAAATTTTAACTTGGTGCAATGGTACCATGTTGGCTCAGTGGTTAGGGCATTTGACTTCAAACCAAAAGGTCTACGATTTGATCCCAATCATCAGTGATGGTATTGTGTCTTTTGACAAGGCACTCAATCCTGATTGTCTACGTGAGGCACGGTGGTGCTGTGTACTAAGGCCTACTGTGCGAAGATGGTGCACTTGCCTTCAACGAATGCTAACTCATGTGTGGAGTTGATACGTTGGGGAATCTTACAGTTGCTCTCCACTGTTTTGTGTGAAAGGAAGTTGACATGAAGTTGGATGGAGTTTGTGTGTATTTTGTGTTTTCAAATTCCTTTGATACATATTGAGTGAAGTTGGATGAGGTCGGTGTATATGTTTAGTACTCAATTTCCTTTGACACATATTGAGTGAAGTTGGATGGAGTTGGTGTATATGTTGAGTACTCAATTTCCTTTGATACATATTGAGTGAAGTTGGATGGAGTTGGTGTATATGTTGAGTACTCAATTTCCTTTGATACATATTGAGTGAAGTTGGATGGGGTTGGTGTACATTTTGTGTTCTGAATTTCCTTTGATACATATTGAGTGAAGTTGGATGGGGTTGGTGTGCATGTTGTGTTCTGAATTTCCTTTGATACATATTGGAGGAAGTTGGATGGGGTTTGTGTATGTTTTGTGTGCTCAATTTCCTTTGATGCACTTATATAACTCAGGTTATATTTAAAGCCATTCTGTTTCATATTTTTGTCATTTCTGAAACATACTAATGCGAGTGGGGCGGTGGGTGACAATTGGGTGAATATTTTTATTTATTTTGCCTTTATAATGGCTTGTAGTAAATCGGGGGCATTGGTGCCTATATACACAAATGGTGGGCTGCTGTATTGATGACATTGAAAGGTAGGTGAATTGGGGCTTGGGCATCTATGAGGAGGGTCACTGGGGCATAGGCATCCTTTGTGTTATGCTTGTTTGGGGTTTTCATTCCTGAAATTTTGTGATGTTTCACTTCTCCAAACTCCAAACTAAATGTATTCCAACAATCCCAATATTGGGTATTCTTATTCTTATTGGGTTTTTAGCTTGCCTGACGTTCAGTCAGGGGAGCTATAGTGATCACTCACCATCCGTCGTCCATCAACATGGTGTTTGCGTCTTCTCCTCCCAAACCACTGAACCAATTTAATTGATATTTGAGATAATAGTTTGTTATGACATCGCTTTTTGGTTTTGTTCAAATCAAGTTGCCTTGCCCCTCCATGGGGCCACGCCCAAAAAGTGTGCTTAAATCTTAAAAATCTTCTCATGAACCAGCAGTAGCAGAGACTTGATATTTGGTGTGCAGCTTCCTTTTAAGGTGTAGACTCAGATTTGTTCAAGAGAAGTTCGAGGAGCTATATTTGACTTCATTATGGGAGGGGCAAGAATTTTTGCCCCATCCAAAATTTATATTTTCCAAACCGAGAGGCAGATTTGAACCAAATTTAATATGAGGGCTTATTGGGTCATAAGTACTTAATTTATGTCAAAAAATTTTTTCCTGTTGCCCCATGGGAACCTCAGGAGATAAAAATAGAAAAAAATTAAAACGCCATATCTCCAAAACTACATGGCACTGAGAATTCTTATTTGGTGTGAAGCTTCCTTAGGACCAACAGAATGGAATGGTAAAAAAAAATTGCTATCGGTTTTATCATGGGGTACTTTTTTTGGACTTTAAAAAAGTGCGGAGTCAGCATTTTTTTAACACTGTGGGTAATGGGAAAAACATTTAAGACTACTTTTCTCCCAAACTGTTGCTCCAAAAGCTTTCAAATTTCACATATAACATCTTTGGAAGATTGTTTCATGTGTTTATTGAAATCAAATCCCTGGGTCCATATTTGGGCTCTCTATGGGAGCCCATATGTTTAAATTAGTGCAGTATGAGGAATATTCTTTAAAAATCTTCTTCAGATCTTCGAACCAGAATATTTTGATATTTGATATGCAACATGCTTAGGGGGGTGAGATTCAAGTTTGTTCAAGCCAAGTCTCTGGGTTCATATTTGGGCGCACTGTGGGAGCCTGAATGATAACTTAGTTCAAAATGATGAATTTTCTTTAGAAACTTTCTTCTTCAGATCCAGCAGTCAGAATGTTTTGATATTTGGTATGCAGCATCCTTAGGGGGGTGCGATTCAAGTTTGTTCAAGCCATGTCCCTAGGTTCATATTTGGGCTCAATGTGGGTGCTCGAATTGTAACTTAGGTCAAAATGAGGAAGTTTCTTTAAAAATCTTCTTCAGATCCAGCAGTCAGAATGTTTTGATATTTGGTATGCAGCATCGTTGGGGGGTAAGATTCAAGTTTGTTCAAGCCAAGTCCCTGTGAGAGACCGAATTATAACTTAGTTCAATATGAGGAATATTCTTAAAAAATCTTCTTCTTCATATCCCCCAGTCAGAATCTTTTGTTATTTGGTATACAGCATCCCACTGGAGGTGACATTCAAGTTTGTTTGAGCCAAGTCCCTGGGTTCATATTTGGGCTCCCTGTGGGATCCCGGATTATTACTTAGTTCAATATGAGGAATATTCTTTAAAAATCTTTTTTTTTAGATTCACTGGTCAGAATCTTTGGATATTTGGTATAAGCTTTTCTTAGGAGGGGCAGATGCAACTTGTTGAAATCAATTCTCTGGGTTGATATTTATGCTACCATGTCAGGTGAGCGGCCTCAGGCCCCCTGGGGCCTCTTATTTTCTATCATTTTGGAATGGGTTAAACTCAAACACTATGCATGTCCGTATTCATAATTGACTACCAAGCATATTTTGTAAGTTTGGTTATAAAGTTGAACCCTATGCCCATTCTTGTTGCTTAAAAGTAGGAACCGTAAAAAAAAGCTCCCATTTTTAGCTCACCTGGCCTAAAACACCATGTGAGCTTTTCAAATCACTTGGCGACCGTCGTCGTCCATCTTCTGTTGTCTGGTGTCCGTAAACTTTTCACATTTTCATCTTCTTCTCTGTAACTGCTGAGCCGGTGTGAACGAAACTTGGCAGGAATTGTCAATGGGAGGTCCTCTACAAACGATCCTCATTTTGTTCCCATCGGATGAAAAACATGGCTTCCAGAGGCATTCTTTGATTCTGGTTGGTGGATTTTCAAAATTCAAAATGCTGAAAGTGTGTTCATATGTTCCAGTAGGGTTTATAGATGTGCATAAATGTTTCGGATTTTTGACTCGTCCGCATGTGGTGCCAGTAGCACCACGTTTGTCGTTAGAAAATCGCTTTCCAAAGAAGCGCTCCTAGGGGTTTTAATTTGAAATGCTGAAAGTGTGTTCATATGTTATGGTAAGGTCTATAGATGTGCATAAATGTTTCGGATTTTTGATTCGGCCCCATGTGGTGCCTGTAGGACCACGTTTGTCGTTAGAGAATCGGTTTCTGGAGAAAGGGTCCTAGAGGTTTTAATTCGAAATGCTGAAAGTATGTTCATATGTTACAGTAGGGTATCTAGATGTGCATAAATATTTCAGATTTTTGATTTGGCCCCAATGTGGTGTCCTTAGCGCCACTTTTGTCGTTAGAGAATGGGTTTCCAGTGAAAGGCTTCTAGGGGTTTTAATTCAAAATGCTGAAAGTGTGTTCATATGTTCTGGTAGGGTATCTAGATGTGCATAAAGGTTTCAGATTTTTTATTTGTCCGTAGGTGGCACTCGTAGCACCATTTGTAGCTCAACTTTGGCAAAGCCAAATTTGAGCTTATGCCATGGCCAGTCGTCCGTCGTCCTTCTGTTCGTCTGTCTGTCTGGCCGTCTGTCTGTCTGTCCATCTGTCCGTCAACAATTCAATACGGCTCGGGCTAGAGGTCATATTTATGTGCCGATCTTTACGAAACTTCTTGGGTACCTTTGTTATGACCGTGGGATGAGAACGAGTGTTTTGGGGTCCGATCCGAAATTCAAGTTGGCAGCCATTTTGTATAAAATTAGGTGCAATCAGATTTTTGCGTAGAACTTCCATGTGAAAGCGCTGATTTGAATAATTTTTTGTATGAATGTTTAGTACCATGGGATACATCACATATAATACGCGTTTTTTTCTCGTGCGTAAATTATGCAAATTAGACTAACTTTGATGTTTTTTTGTGTTACTTTCGGCACTGTAAGTGCAAATGCCAATACGGCTCGGGCTAGAGGCCGTATTTATGAACCAATCTTTACAAAACATCTGAGGTACCTTTGGTATCACCATGGAACGAGAACGAGTGTTTTGGGGTCCGGTCCAAAATTCAAGATGGCCGATGGCAGCCATTTTATACAAAATTAGTTGCAGTCAGATTTTTGTACAGAACTTCCATATGAAAGCGCTGATTTGAATAATCTTTTGTGTGAATGCTTAGTACCATGGGATACATCACATATAATATGGGTTTTTTTCTCGTTCAGAAATTATGCAAATTAGATGAACTTTGATTTTTTCAGTGCTACTTACACACAGTAAGTACACATGTCAATACGGCTCGTGCTAGAGGCTGTATTTATGAACTGATCTTTACGAAACTTCTTGGGTACCTTTGTTATCAACGTGGGATGAGAACGAGTGTGTTTGGGTGTGGTCCAAAATTCAAGATGGCCACCAGCAGCCATTTTGTACCAAAATTAGTGCAATCAGTCTTTTGTACAGAACTTCTGTATGAAAGTTCTGATTTGAATATATTTTTGTATGAATGTTTAGTAACATGGAATACATCACATATAGTACGGGTTTTTTTCTCGTGCAGAAATTATGCAAATTAGATGAACTTTGATTTATTCAGTGCTACTTCTACACTGTAAGTGCACATGTCAATACGGCTCTAGGTCTGTATTTATGAACCGATCTTCACAAAACTTCTTGGGTACCTTTGTTATCACCTTGGGACGAGAACGAGTGTTTCTGGGTGCGGTCCAAAATTCAAGATGACTGCCAGTGGCCATTTTGTACCGAAATTAGGTCAGATCAGTTTTTTGTCACAACTTCTATACAGCTCGTATTTATGAACTGATCTTCACAAAACTTCTTGGGTACCCTTGTTTTCACCTTGGGACAGGAACGAGTGTGTTTTGGGGTGCCTTTGTTATCACTGAGCTATGAGAACAAATATTTTGGGGTTCAGTCAGACCCGCTCTGGGACTCAAAAGATTTCTTTTCTAGTTTAGCATCTGACTGTCACCCACCTTTACAATACTTTACCTATACATTTGTTACAGGCTACAGTCAGTATTTATGTACAGACCGTTACGATACTTTATATGTACCTTTGTTATCAGGTCATTACCTAGATGTTTGTCATTGCTGTGTCACATACTACACATGTACATGTCTTAACAAGTTGGGCTACAGTGTCATTGACACTTTCATTGTGGTTATAGAATCGGTTTCCGGCAAAAGGCTCCTAGGGGTTTTAATTCAAAATGCTGAAAGTGTGTTCATATGTTCCAGTAGGGGGCGCGGTGGCTCAGTTGGTAGAGGTGCAGGTTGCAAGCTGAGAGGTCCTCGGTTCGAATCCCACCTGTGGCAACCGCGTTGTGTCCTTGGGCAAGACACTTCACCCCCATTGCCCACGTGGGGGCACGGTGATGCTGTGTACTAAGGCGTACTGCACATCGATGGTGCACCTGTCTTCAACCAATGCTAACCCTGTTTGTGTGTAGTTGGTATGTTGGGGAGCTGACAGTTGCTCGGTGGTTCTCTCCGGCTTCCTCCACCCGTAAAATTGTCACGGTCATGGTTAGCCAATGTGCAGAAATATGTGACCTTAAACACCAATAAATAAATAAATGAATAAATAAATATGTTCCAGTAGGGTCTCAAGATGTGCATAAATGTTTCAGATATTTGATTCGAGCCCCATGTGGTGCCCTTAATGCCACTTTTGTATTGTTAGAGAATTGTTTTGCTAATTAAAGGCTCCTAGTTGTTTTAATTTGGAACATTGAAAGGTTTCGACTTTTGATTTGGCCCCATGTGGTGCCCCTAGTGACACTTTTGTCGTTAGAGAATCAGTTTCCCAGCGAAAGGCCCCTAGGGGTTTTAGTTCATAACACTGAAAGTGTGTTCATATGTTCCGCTAGGGTCTCTAGATGTTCACAAAGGTTGTGGATTTTTTATATCGTCCACAGGTGGCACCCAAAGAGCCACTTTTTTAGCTCACCTGACTGAAGTCAGGGTGAGCATTTCTTATCACGCTTCATCCGTCTTCCTGCGTGAAGGTGGTGTTTAAGCCTCTTTCTCCTAAACCACTGGCCACATTTTAATTAAATTTCATGTAAGTAGTGGTTATATAGGGGCATTTTGATTTTTAGGCAAATTAGGTTTCGGCTCATATTGAGCAGAAGTGTGGGGAAAAAATGGCCAAATTTTTTGAAAATCTTCTTCTAATGAACCACCAGTAGCAGAGACTTGATATGTGGTATACAGAGTCCTTTTGAGGTTTAGAATCAAGTTTGTTCAAGAGAAGTTTGTCGGGTATTATTTGCTTTTGTTATGGGAGGGGCAAGAATTTTTGCCACTCCCAAAATTTCTATTTTCCAAACCGAGAGGCAGATTTGAACCAAATTTGATATGAGGGCTTATTGTGTCATAAGTACTTAATTTATGCCCAAATTTTTTTCCCCGTCGCCCCATGGGAACCGCAGGAGCTAAAAATAGAAAAAAATTAAAACGCCCATATCTCCAAAACTACACTGAGAATTCTTATTTGGTGTGAAGCTTCCTTAGGACCAACAGAATGGAATGGTCCAAAAAAAATTGCTATCGGTTTTATCATGGGGTACTTTTTGTGGACTTTGAAAAAGTGCTAAGTCAGCATTTTTTAACACTGTGGGTAATGGGAAAAACATGTAAGACTACTTTTCTCCCAAACCACTGCTCCAAAAGCTTTCAAATTTCACATATAACATCTTTGGAAGATTGTTTCTCTTGTTTATTGAAATCAATTCCCTGGGTCCATATTTGGGCTCTATATGGGAACCCAAATGATTAAATTAGTGCAGTATGAGGAGTATTCTTTAAAAATCTTCTTCTTGCGATCTACCAATAAGAATCTTTTGATATTTGGTATGCAGCATTGTTACAACCCACTTTGTAATAAAAGTTGCAAAATGTAATAATTATTACAAAATGCAACTACTTGGAAGGGAAAAACGTTGCAATATGTAATAATTATTACAAAATGCAACTACTTGGACAGGAAAAACGTTGCAAAATGTAATAAACTTTTTTTTTCAAAGGGGCACTTTTTTTCAAAGGGGAAATCTAAAACGAATTCGTGTTACTATACAATTATTAAAATAAAATAAATTTGTGTCTCTATGATTCTACGACTGTCTTCGGGTGTGTTATACGCATTTCTACGTGTATTGAGCGAGTTTCGTATATGTCCTAAATTTTATTACAAAGTGCAACTACTTGGACTGGAAAAACGTTGCAATATGTAATAATTATTACAAAATGCAACTACATGGACTGGAAAAACGTTCCAAAATGTAATAAATGTTACAAACTGCAACTACATCGACTGGAAAAACAGTGCAAAATGTAATAAAATATTTTCAAGCAGAGCAATCAAACTAATTCATTGTATTATACAATTATTAATAGCAAATTGTATCTGAATGTCTTAACCAAATGCTGTCAATGTGTGTTGTTTGTAGAGATGTCCACTGGTGATCAGTATAGTGGCGATGACAAGAAATGGCTAGTATCGTCTATGGTGATGATCTCTTGTGATCGTTGGGAGCAAGATAAGGATTAGAGGGCTATGAGTACTAGCCGCACTGAGGCCTCTCCTCACCCCTCTTCCCTCACATCCTCATACGAGAAGATGATCATTGGTGGTCCCCATTAATGATCACCAGGGATGCCTAGTGATCGTTTATGACGATCTCTAGTGATCATTACTAGCGACCATTAGTGATCATATCCCTGTATGAGGATGAGAGGGCTGTGAGGAGAGGCTGCATTGAGTCCATGCCTCATTGCCCTCACATCCACACCGCGCTCCCAACGATCACTAAAGATCACTGACATCCATACTGATTGGCAATAGCGATATCAAGTGATTGTTGGAGCGAGATGGGAATGTGAGGGCTATGAGGCGAGCCTCACAACTCTCTCATTCCCATTGGGAAGATGATCATTGGTGATCGTCAGTGGCATTCACTATGGATGCCTAGTGATTCCTGATGGTGCTGTCTAGTGATTGTTGGGGGGGGGGGGTGGTGGGGGGGGGCCGAGAAGAGACCTCATTGAGGCATCACCTCATAGACCTCATTGGTCTCCGAGTATTCCAACGGAGAGCGCCACTGTCACTGCCCCGTCCAGAAATTCTGGCCTACTTTACAAGGACCTTGTGACCTGGCGACGCAGAGACCTCCAACCAGTGGCCTGACCTAGCGACACAGTAGCCTCACTCCTGCTCCCAATGTTGACACTATCTCAGAAGCCCTCCAAGCAGTCGCCCGACCGAGAGTGACACAGTCGTACTTCCCTCTGCTCCCAACAGTGACCCTATACCAGAAACCCACCAACCAGTGGCCCGACCGAAAGCGACACAATCACTCGGCGATCCTACCATGGTGTGGGATATAGCGACAGTCAAATTCTACTGAGGGAAATGGCACCACTGACACAAGTTCTGTGCGAAATGGCATAGGGTAAGGCAGACTTGGTCTGAAGCGACTGAGGTGAAAGGCTATCACTGTGCGGACAGTGTTACAAGGGTATAGACATAGGCCAGGGGTGGTGTTGCTGGGCCCAATCAACGTTCACTCACTATCTGTGGACATCGACAGCGGTCAACCCTGTCATGACCTTGCGCGCTCTCCATGACGTCACCGACGTCATAGCTACTCTAACCATTTTTCTCTGTCGATTCCTGACTTTCCTGCATCTTCACAAACTTTGCAGTAGGCATCTACACCCAGCCTGCGATGCAAATGATGCGAACTGTAAATGAGCTTATAGAGGTTGAGTCAATGATATGAATTTGGAGGGGGGGGTGGGTGGTCTGGGGTCCGGGTGTGGATGGGGGTCAGGTAGAGAGCGACATAAAGGGCCCTTTCGGGAACATAACATACTACTCGTGCAGGATGATATGGAAATAAAAATACTTCACTTTGCTTTCCTTGGGTTTTATGGATTTCATTATATTACCTTGGCCATGCACCCACAAGACATCTTTCCAGGCAAGCATTTTCATGATGAAAATGTTGTTCAGCTTTAGTGGTTTTAGGATAGGCGCAGGGTCAGGATAATGGGAGGCATTGGTACTCCTTTTCATAGGAACTATTCGGCTATTTATTCGAAGGATTTACAAAGGATAACAAAGAAAAGTACAATGCTTATTATTTATTGGTAATTAGAAAAACAGAATATAATTAGTTTCACAAATATAAAAAGTACAGGTAGAAACTGGTTATAATTGAACAGATGTAGTATTCATGCAAAATTGTGAAATGATTTGGCATCACTATTCCAAGTGAGAGTGCTAAACATTTTTAAATGCTTTCATGTACGGAGAGGAAATCAGTCAGTGGTGTAATGTCACACCTTCTGAGGTCTGACACACATGAGGAAAAGAAAGTCTCGTAATTTGTGAGTGTATACCAGAAATAGCCCACGCTTCCCCGCTGCAAATAGTGTATTTTAGCTCCTGAAAATAGCTTGCAAAAATAATATTTCTCATGCTTCTCACTGCCACTCGTGAGATATCCCTTGTATCCACTCGGATATTGTTCTTTGGGTTTTTGGATTTTCGAATTCAATTCGTAAATTTAAAATGTGAAATGATTACAAGTAGTCTTTTTACCAGCTGTAGTATATGTAGTGCTCCCCTGATTCTGAGGTCTTGAGAAATAATACTAATAAAAAGAAAGCGTGTGAAAGGTAAATTAATATTGCTATTTGTACCTCATATGCTCGAAACAATTGAAATCTGATCCGAAAAAATAACCATCTGCTTGCGTTATCCTCCACTTGGTGTTAAAATGATATTGAAAAGTATCTGAAATTATCAGTTCACTAGTTTCATGAAGCTTCAATTATTCTGCTCATACTGTTGTCTTTCTAGCCATCCCAAAATTGCTTTCGCATCTATACTTTACAAAAATAACATATTTAAAATTTGTCTTGAACAGTTTAAAATTTTTAAGATTTTTGCCTACTCATCAGACACTTCACACTGAATAAACAATGACAACCTTGTCGATCTAACAGTTTTAAAAATCAGAACCTTTTAAATCCATTCAATGAAACTGTTCTTCTTTCACTGAGTTTGGAAGACTTGGCACCTCATGATAACAAAAGTGCACAAGCCATTTCTGTTGGAAAACGTCTCCAGTCTGCTGCTATCCATTTCTTTGCGAGGCGCACGTTGCCGCTATATGAAGTAAATTGCAGTCATTCCATAGCCTCCAATTTAAAAGATCGAAACCCCAAACAAGACGCTCCTCCAATTACCGCAACGGTTGAAGTCATTGGGAAGAGGATAAATCACTGTTAGGAAGCTTGTTTTCTGGGCATCGTCATTAACAAGAACCTGGCCCTCAAGACATCTTGTGATAAAATAACCAGCAGAGCAATAGCCTGCAGGTGCCTTCTCAAAGGCCTCGATGGTTCTAATAGGAAAGATGGGGGGGGGGGGGGGGAGGGGGGGGTGATAGAGTCTCTATTCTGAGGCTCTTCATGAGCTTTGTCAGGCCTTTTTATGATTATGCTGATGTAGTCACACACACATACTGTGTTAGCCGGACTAAAGCGCACCAAGTCAACGGGGTACAAGCCCCCAACCTGGCTCTATCGGTGCTTGGCACACTCGCACCACTCAACTAAGAAGAATCGGGTCTTGAAACACTCCACGAGCACCCCACCAACCTTGGGGAAAAGACCCTCTCACCTCTAATCACGAACGATCTCATAAAAAGGTACCAAAAGCTTGATAGAATCCACCCTGGGTGGAATGGTGTCTGGGAATGGGCGTGTGTCATGTGCACCTAGGACTTCGGGCCCGGCTGTAAACTAAAAATCACCCTTCTGATTGTCGCCAGAAGTGTTAAGGTGTCTGACTTACGGCCCAAAGTTATTCATTCTCCTGCCCCCTTGCATGCCGGACATGCTAGTGGTATGTTATGTAACCAACTTATCCTCACCCACATCCGGATCACCGCTCCTCCAGGACACCGGGACCCCAATGTCCTTTCGCTAACTCAACAACTATAGTTTCAATGGCCAACTCTAGTTACATGGCTTAGTACAGTGCGCAGCGCTTGCATCGCTGGCTGGTGTGGATGCTTAATGCATGGTGTGTGTTAAAGGAAAAAAACAGGTATCAAGAGTGGGAAACTGTTAGAGGAGCTATGACGCCGGCGACGTCTTAGTGGGCGCACTGTCGTTGTCCACGGAGCTGAGTTTCAGGACGTTGTTTGGGCCCAGCGGTAGGGTTGTGCCGTTGAGTAGCCCCGATCCTAGATTAGTATGACTGCTTTTGGGATGGGATAGCTGCGTTTGCTGGCTCACTCGACCAGGCTCAGTGATTCAAGATGCTCAATATCAACGGAATTAGTACACAGAAGTCCAGTGACCGACTTCCCTGATCACAATGTCAGTTCCCTTCAGCACTCGGCAAGATGTCGCATGAGCGGTCTAGGTCTGGACGCCACAGCCCGAGTCGTGAGTAAAGGTCACCTGTGGTTCGCTACGGTGACTCCAAATGGTGGATGAGTATTGTGGTCTCCTCCCTCTTTTTTCTCCGTCTCATGGGCGGGTGGCTCTTTGTGTCTTGGCGGCCTTGCCAGTTCTCTTGTTCCCGCATGTCTTGGTTTATGATTTTGCTGGAAAAATATTATATATGTAATTTTGGATGTAAGTGGAGCTCGCGCCCATATAGACGGCCACATGCACCTTCATTGCGCGTAACCACCACCCACCCCCTACCCCCCTCCCCCACACACACTCAAATAAAATTGAAAACACGTTGTTCACCCAGAATGTTCAGCTGCTTCACTCAAAATTTCTTTATTTCAACGAGGTAAAGCGGAGCGCGGTGGCACATTGACTATATTGTCAAACTTTAGACCGAGGGTTCAAAAGTTTGATCCGGGTCCGTGTCACTCACCCTGTGTCTTTGAGCAAGACACTTAATCCGGATTGCTTATGTGGGAACACGATGGCAAAGTGTGCTAAGACGTTTGACATGCTGATTGTGCGCACGCCTTCAACCAATGCTAACTCAGGTTAGTGCATTGGAGAGTCTGACAGTTACTCGCTGCTGTTCGATGGTTCTACCCTAGTACTCCGGCTTCCTCCACCGCCGTGATATGACCCTAGGTGTTGAAAGTCTCGTAAAACCTCAATAAATAACAGTGTGTCAAAGCCTAGTAAAATCAATACACAAATAGCAACCACTACGTCCACCAGACGTTTACATGTTGGTCCTCGATTTATAACCCAAAATCTTAAAGAGTGACATTTCTATAAATCACAGCGCTACTGTGTCTGGTGGTGATTTGCTTTTGCGGTTAATCTGGTTCTGATCCGGTCAAATCTGGGATATCTACGATCTTCGGTAATCGTTGGGAGCGAGATACGGATGTGAGGGGTATGGGGTGAAGACTCCATGGGGTCTCTCCTCACAGCCCTCTCATCCTCATACAGGGAGGTGATCACTGATGATCACTAGTAACGATCACTTGCGATCGCCATAAACAATCACTAGGCATGATCGTCAATGGCTATCACCAATGAACATCTCCCTGTTTGAGGATGTGAGGGGGTGAGGAGAGGCCTCAGTGCGGCTAGTACTCATAGCCCTCTATCACATATCGCTCCCAACAATCACTAGAGATCGCCATAGACGTTCACTAGTCATTTCCTGTCATCGCCACTATACTGATCACCAGTGGTCATCTCTGCACACAACACACATTGACAGCATTTGGTTGAGACATTCAGATACAATTTGCTATTAATAATTTAATAATACAATGAATTAGTTTGATTGCTCTGCTTGAAAATATTTTATTACATATTGCAACATTTTTCCAGTCGATGTAGTTGCAGTTTGTAACATTTGTTACATTTTGCAGCATTTTTCCAGTCCATGTAGTTGCATTTTGTAATAATTATTACATTTTGCAACGTTTTTCCAGTCCAAGTCGTTGCATTTTGTAATAAAATTTCGAACATATATGAAACTCGCTCAAATACATGTAGAAATGCGTATAACATACCCGAACACAGTAGTAGAATCATAGAGACACCAATTTATTTTAATAACAACATGAATTAGTTTTTGATTTCCCCTTTAAAAAAAAAGTGTCCCTTTGAAAAAAAAGTTTATTACATTTTGCAACGTTTTTCCCGTCCAAGTAGTCGCATTTTGTAATAATTATTACATATTGCACCGTTTTTCCCATCCAAGTAGTTGCATTTTGTAATAATTATTACATTTTGCAACTTTTATTACAAAGTGGGTTGTAACACAGCATCCTTAGGAGGGCGAGATTCAAGTTTGTTCAAGCCAAGTCCCTGGGTTCATATTTAGGCAGAAAATTTGGGGCCCCGTTTCGGACTTAGAAATTTTTGACCAAAATCCAGAATTTTGTTTTTTTTGTTTTTTTATGCGTTTCGGTCAATTTTAAGACAAAAAAAGTTTTTTTTTTACACTGAAAATTTGGGCACCTGGTGTGACTTAAAAAATTTTGGACCAAAATCCGGAATTTTTTTTTGTTTTTTATGCGTTTCGTTCAATTTTAAGGTAAAAAAAAAATATTTTTTTTTTACACTGAAAATTTGGGGTCCAGGTGTGACTTAGAAAATTAAAGTCCGGAATTTTTTTTTTATTTTTATGCGTTTCAATCAATTTTAAGACAAAAAAAATTTATTTTTTTTACACTGAAAATTTGGGGTCCGGGTGGGACTTCGAAAATTTTGGACCAAAATCCAGAATTTTTTGTTTGTTTTTTATGCGTTTTGGTCAATTTTAAGACAAAAAAAATTTTTTTTTTTTACACTGAAAATTTGGGGTCCGGGTGGGGACTTGAAATTTTGGGCACCTGGTGTGACTTAAAAAATTTTGGACCAAAATCCGGAATTTTTTTTTTTGTTTTTTATGCATTTCGGTCAATTTTTTTTATGCGTTTTAAGAAGAAAAAAAAAATTTAGGCTGAAAATATTTTGTTTGGAAAAAAAATTTTTTTTTATGCATTTATCTCAATTTTGGGATGCAAAAGTGCAGGAACTGAAAATAGAAGGAAAATCCTGTGTATTGTGTGGGCACAATCGCTTCATCTAGTTGGTATATGCTTTTCTTAGGAGGGGCGTATGCAGCTTATTCAAGTCAAGTCCCTGGTTTGATATTTAGACTACCATGTCAGGTTAGTGCCCTCAGGCCCCCTGGGCCTCTTGTTTTTTCAGAGAATCGGTTTCAGTCAAAAGGCTCCTAGGGGTTTTAATTTGAAATGCTGAAAGTGTGTTCATATGTTCCAGTAGGGTCTCTAGATATGCATAAAGGTTTCGGATTTTTGATTCGGCCCCATGTGGCACCCCTTCTGCCACTTTTGTCATTACAGAATCGGTTTCCAGTGAAAGGCTCCTAGGGGTTTTAGATGTCCATAAAATATAATATGTCCGCTTATAAAAGGGGATGGGTATATAGTAATCACTTTGTCCATTCATCCTTCTGCCTGTTCGTCCGTCCATCCGTTCATCCATCCATCTGTCTGTCCGTCCGTCCATTCATCCATCCATCTGTCACACTCATTTCCGGGCAATAACTTTTGTTCCTTTGGTCGCACAGTACCCATACTTCACAGGTAGGCTGCTTGTTATGGGATGATGATTAGGATTGTTTTTGGGATCTGTAAGTGAAAGGTGAAGGTCACTGTTACTATAAATAGATTTTTGGTTTCTGTGCAATAACTTTAGTTTTCTTTTTTGTACGAAGTTATAACTTCATAGTGTGATTGCACTTGAGGTGTCGATCATTGGGATTGCATTTGTGGTCAATAGGTCAAATGTCAAGATCATTTTACTATAAATAGATTTTTGGTTTCCATGCAATAACTTTAGTTTTCTTTTGTGTGTGAAGCTATAACTTCATATTTTGATTGCATTTGAAGTGTCGACCGTTGGGATTGCAGTTGGGGTCAATAGGTCACGGTAACTGTTACTATAAATAATTTTTTGATTTCCAGGCAATAACTTTAGTTTTCTTGTGTGTATGAAGCTGTAACTTCATATTGTGATTGCATTTGAGGTGTCGATCATTGGGATTGCATTTGGGGTCAGTAGGTTAGAGCTCAAGGTCACTTAAAAAAATAGATTTTCATAGATTTTTGGTTTCCATGCAATAACTCTGATTTTTTATGTGTACAAAGCTATAGCTTGATATTGTGATTGCATTTGAGGTGTTGATCGTTGGGATTGCATTTGGGGTCAGTAGGTAAAAGGTCAAGGTCACTGTTACTATAAATAGATTTTTGATTTTCTTTTTTAGTTGTTAGAGAATCAGTTTCTGTTGAAATGCTCCTAGGGGTTTTAATTCAAAATGCTGAAAGTGTGTTCATATGTTCCGGTAGGGACTCGAGATGTGCATAAAGGTTTCAGATATTTGATTCGAGCCCCATGTGGTGCCTGTAATTCCACTTTTGTATCATTAGAGAATCGTTTTGCTGACGAAAGGCTCCTAGTTGTTTTAATTCGAAACATTGAAAGTGTGTTCATATGTTCCGAATGGGTCTCTGGAGGTGCATAAAGGTTTCAGACTTTTGATTCGGCCCCCATGTTGTACCCGTAGTGCCACTTTTGTTGTTAAGAGAATCAGTTTCTCGCGAATGGCTCCCAGAGGTTTTAGTTCGAAACACTGAAAGTGTGTTCATATGTTCCAGTATGGTCTCTAGATGTCCATAAAGGTTGTGGATTTTTGATTCTGCCACATGTGGCACTCCTAGTGCCATTTTTGTCGTTTCAGAATCGATTTCCAGCGAAAGACTCGGGATTTTAATTCGAAACTCTGAAAGTGTGTTCATATGTTCCGTTAGGGTTTCTAGATGTAATAAAGGTTTCAGATTTTTGTTTCGGCCCCATGTGGTGCCCGTAGCGCCAGTTTTGTCATAAGAGAATTGCTTTCTGGAGAAAGGTTCCTAGGGGATTTAATTCGAAACGCAGAAAGTGTGTTCATATGTTCCGGTAGGGTATTTATATGTGCATTAAGGTTTCAGATATTTTATTTGTTCCTCCATGGCTCCTATAGCGCCACTTTTGTTGTTAGAGAATCGGTTTCCAGCGAAACACTCCTAGCAGTTTTAATTCGAAATGTTGAAAGTGTGTCCATAAGTTCCAGTAGGGTAACTAGATGTTCAAAAAGATTTAGAATTTTTGATTCTCTCATATGTTGTTAGACAATCGGTTTCCGGCAAAAGGCTCCTGGGGGTTTTAGTTCGAAACACTGAAAGTGTGTTCATATGTTCCGGTATGGTTTCTGGATGTGCATAAAGGTTTCGGATTTTTTTTCAACCTACTCACAATTGTTTACAGTTGGCTGTACCGTAAGTGCAAGCCCTACTTCGGAACTTAACTCAAGCTAATAACTTTTCCAAACGAGTTGGAAAAGTGGAAGAGTGCAAAAGCACTATAAAGAGATTGAAAAAGGGTCGAGCGAGACTGGTGCTCAGCATTACAGGTACTCTCTCTGCACACCACCTCTTGCATTTACCGAGTGCATGCGCAACAACAGTGACGTCAATTCCTTTTTTTCCGCCATCTTGCATAGTCGGAAGTTTTGTGACTTGTGCTGCTGATCTCGTTTCTTCGTGAACAACTTGATTAACTCGCTACAGTTATTTGATAATGTGCATTCTAGGATTGTATCCTTTTCTCAAGTATTATTTATATTTATGCTAGTTTTAGCTTGTATTATCTCTGTGTATCTTGCCTTTTCTGCATGCGAAAACGCGACCCTTGTTGATCGGTTTTCCACCGGTGAGAAGCTTGGTTCTTTGGATTATTTTTTGGGATTTTTCCCTCAAAAAATTCTTCTCACACCTGTTTGGACAATGCCGAAAACACTCTCTTGTCCTTCTTGAATGCAGGTGAAACATGTCGATGATGTTCACAGTACTTGTGTCACCTGCAACAATTGTTCTCAGGCCCATCCCTGTGGTGGCTCTGGGCTTCCATTAACAAGGTGGTTCTGACCAGAGCTAGAACCCCTCGTTCTCGGGGCAAGGTAACCGTGCCTCTTTGGATATTTCTGAGAGTGCACAGGGTGCAGGATGTTGGGCAGCCTTTTTCGGTAGCAAATTCCTCCGAGCTGTTGGTGGTGCTGGTGTTGGGATGCCTGAAGTGGGGACTATGGTCTCCCTTCCTTTGGCCCCAGTGCTCACCCTTGTGTGACTGTTTTCGTTGAAAAAAGTTCTTCCGAGGTCTCCAAGGTCGCTCTCTCAGATTTACCACCTGCATCATCATCTACAGCTGCTGAGGAATTTGTTCATCCTGCGCCTATCTTACATGATAGTGCTCCTACCGTCTCTTGGTATACAGTCTCAGGGACCTTAGGCTGTATCTGGTGGTGTGTCACAGGGCTCCCAGTCTTCCCTGGCTTCTCAGAGAAGCTGTATGAGTTTGATGGCTGCCTCATCTCATCTGGCTAGGGTTACTCCTGGCTGGTTGAGTCGCTTGGTCACTTCGGCAGAGATTCCTCCTTCCTTGTGCCAATCGTTTGTTGTTCCGTCTTCCCCTGCTGGTGAGCCGACTACCAGGATGGGGCTGGAACATTGGCAACCAGGGCCTTCATTTCGGCAGAGGCCAGTGATGGCTCCTGTTAGCTGTCACTCTTGGGACCTTCCACCGGTGATTTCTCACCGCGTTCCAAGTCTGGCTGTCGATCTCAGAGGATAGGCAGTTGGGGCCTTCTGTTTCTCAGAGGCCAATGGCAGGTTCCTGCCATTCTTGGGACAATCCTCTGGTGCATTCTCATCGTGTCCCACGTTTAGGATTTGAACTTTGTTTCCCCCTCTCGTCTGAGGGTTATAAAGTATCAGGTTGTCGCCAGTAATAGTAGGCATAGTATACAACATAATTATGCCTATATTACGTGGAAACAAAGGATCCTGAGTGTCATTACGATACAGCATTTTATTCGACATTTTAACCATTAGCTGTTCTGACTGATCATAGTATGATCGGCGGAGGGAATGGGTCCGCTCGACGGACACGCAACCGGTCTAGCGGAAACCCTGAATATGGGTAAACTGAAAACCAGAAACGTTAATAAGAGTTGATAACTATTATAATATTGTCTTGAAGGGTTTTTATTACTATTAACAAGACCATCATTGTATATATATTTCACCACCTCGTGAGACCCCCGCAAATCGGACGCTAATCTATTTGGCGCCCAGACCACATACCTCTTGCCGATTTATGTAACAAGAGTGAGGATCATGCCACCTGGATGATCCTTTTCTTCTATAAGTTGGTAGGTGCCTATGGGCAGGTCTCTCCATTTCGAAGCTTCGCTTTTCTTGAAATCCTCTTTTGTTGGCCAGCTCATGTAGTATGTGACTATTGCTTTATGTACTTGTTGGATACTTAACACGTGATAAATCTCCAATTGTGCATATTAGAGGTCCAAAGGATGCTGGTATACCCAAGAATGGACAGCAAGATTGCAACAAAGTTGGCTTCAATCTTCTACAGCCCCAAGGGGTACTGGAAGGGACTTGCGGCCATTAAAAACCTTGCTTCCGTGACCAAGGTCTCTGAAGATGTGGCTTGGGCATGGCTCAAGAAGCAGGCCATCTGGCAGATATACCTGCCCCCTCCCTGACACATTCCGCGGCCCACATTTGACGTGTCCGTACCGAATGAAGTCCACCAGGCCGACCTCCTCTTTCTGCCACACAACCGGGCGGCCCGCAAAACGATCAACCGAGTGGGTGGCTCGACTGTCTGCCGTTATTGCGGTTCTGAATGGTGAGGTGACTCGCCTAATCAGAAAGAAGCCCTCTGACGCCATCAAGGCTAAGACTGTAGCATGAAAGCCATCCTCTGTAGTTGCAGGTCATCCTGTTGGCATCCGAGAGCAGAAGCTCCCTTCTGGCATGGGTGTTCGCTACCTCTACCAGCTAGGCGAACTTGAGGTTGGTTGCCGTCGTGCAACTGACCCTGTGTGGTTCCTCCAGGTCTACCAGCTTGGACGCTTGATCACCAAGCTCGGCGAACCTGTGCTTTTCTATTTGTTGGATGGGCCACCATGTGGGTTTGTCCGAGAGGAGCTCCTCGTGGTGCCCCCGACACCCAGTTGCCGCCTGATGGGCTTCTAACTCAGTTGTAATAGCAGCACCCCCTCTTTTTCTGTTGCACTCTAGACAAATCATTAGTACGTTACCTCTACAGTGTCCTCTGCTATTGTCCAGCCGGTCGACAGAGAACTGCTTTTGGGGTATAAGCCCATAACAACTCGATGTTGCATGTCGTGCAGCGGTTCTGTTGGGCCTCTTTGAGCTGCAAGATGTAGTCAACCTTCAGGTTAAACCCCTGGAAACATTTGACCCGGTCCTGATGCTGTATGCAACAAGTTTCTTTTGGATTTGCTTGCGGAGTTGCTTGTCGCTCTGTAACCTGACCTCAGTACCCTCTTCTGGAGGACAAGTTACCCTCTCAAGTTGATGCATATACTCCACACTTGACACAGCGAGGTAGGCAAGATTTGACCACTGGAGATAGTCATCGATAATCCAGACCTTCTGCGGGTCGCTGACGGGAGACCCTGACTGGAGTGTACCGTCATCGCGTAGCCGAGAGCCCAATCATAGCCCCACTTACCGTCAATGACCTCTTGTGCATATCGAACAGGTACCTCCACGACATCGTTAAGAACTAACTCCTCCTGGTCGGGTCGGCCATCATGGACTATTACAGGACCTGGGATCGTCACCAGGCAATATTTTTATACTGTACCAATGACCCAGACATAGCTGGTGCTAACTCTTAAAAATATAGGGCCAAACACAAATTTTGCCCCCCAATCCCCAAAATTTGCATCTAAAACCAAAGAAAACATGTCCTGAATGGCCCTCTATACTTCCCCTCTACTGCGCATGCGCAGTGTCAAGGACGTCCCGAAATTGGCGCCATTAATCATTCTTTGTTTGGCCCTTCATCAGTTAACATCTGACTGATCTTTGTGATTGTAAATCTCAGTTTAAATGATGCCAGACACATAAATATTAGTGAAATGGTGATTCTAAGGAGGATATAGAAGGAGAAGAGAAAAATGAGTGACAGAAAATAATCAGGGCTGTAACTTAAAATTTTTTAGTGAAATTATGTTAAGTTACCTATTTTCGAGGCAACAGCCTGTTGTGGTCATTCTTGTTATCAAGATTACACTGTTTGTTCAGTGTTTTCCTCTCTCCCTTTTCTTTAAGCCCCCTCTTGCTATTCTCCCATGCTTTTGGCATATTTTCTGTAATATTATTACTAAAATTTCTTGGGAGTTTTAGCTGGATAACAGAATGAATTCTGTTCTTTTCCCCATGTTTACGTCTTCACCTGTGGGTGGTTAGGCGTAGTGTTCTGCATCTACCATCTGATGTTCTGCAGTTTCTTCCCTGGAAGTCTCTGTTTTGCATCAGATAGTGTATTATTGGTAACTGATTTCGGGCCAGGGTGCCTGGAGTCTTGATCTAGTGTTTTTACACTTATTGTTTACTTTTCCAACAGCCCTCTGTGTGAGGGGGGATTTCTTGAAAATAATATCTTGATGTTAATTTAATCATAACTAGATACATTATTATTTTTCGTAAGTGTTGCATAAATTGTTTAAAATATTTCTAGAATTTTTGTCCACACTTAGGCTTGGGATCCATTGGGGCTGAACGTTACTTTTCAGAAACTTGGGCTGTTCTGAAAAAATATTTTTTCAAAAGTTTTTGATTCAATTATTTTTTCTATGTTAATGGATCTTGTTATTATGTATTTTGATTGTCAGGGGTTGGTGCGAGTACTAGGACTTTGTTTTCTTTTCACAGTGAAAGGATATTGTTCAATTCTAATAAGAGGAAATCTTCCTCTGACTTTCATAATCATTGTATAATGTAGTCAGTGTACTCGCACTAACTCCTGTTCTGTATGTGTTGATTTCGATGACAACATGGGAAGCGTGTGTCACGGTATGTTAGTGGGGAATTGGCCATTCCGGTCCTTTCCCCGCAGGGTCACTCTACTTTATCAATCTCTATTTCAGACGATCATGATCAGGGTGATGTATCTGTGATGTCTTCCAAAAAGTGTGCCTCCGTCGTCACAATTAATGAAGAGCTAGCGGAAAAGTGCTCATGTAATACGTCAATTGCCTAAGAGGACCCTAGTAGGTTTGACGGCCTTTGACGTCCGCTAGCTCGCCCGGTGTAGCGTCCATTCATCGAATGGTTCGGCAGCCGGGTTCGTCCGTTGCGGTCTAGAAAGGAGTTTTGGGTGATGCGGGCACTATAAAATAACCAAGTGCACACCCAGTGACGGCGGATTAGAGGGGAGAACGGAGGAAGCCTTTTAGTCTGGTTCATAGCTCGTCCAGGCCATCCGGGCTGCGAGCGAGAGAGGCCCCTCTCTCGTACATCAACATCTGGCCCCAGATGTTGTGGTACAAAATGTCTCGCATTCGGAGCATACGTCCGCCGCTCGGTACTCTCCGTTATATAGACAGTCCGGAGAGACTGTCGATAATGCTTCCTCATCCTCACAGCAGCGCACACGACCGCACATTGGCTACGTGACCTCGAATATCCGGCCAGCTTCGTCATTCAGTGATTCCATGGCGACACGAGGCCTGCACACTCAGGTCGCTCGCATAATAGAAGTATGCATGGGGTAACGAACACGGAGCTTCCAGCGGCAATGCATCGTAAGACTGCTTCTCCACAGGCCTCAGTGACGGACGTGCTATCCAAAATAGCACAGCTTATCATAGCTTCCCAGCAAACGACAGATTCTCGGTCGGATCAAGAATAATCCGACGGCACTGGGTCGGTGCGCTCCGCTGTTGCATCAGGTACAGACGACCGAATATTTCATAGGGTCCGACAGGATGGCGAAAGGGATTCGGATGATTTCGAGCTTTCCCTTTCGGAACAACAGAAGCTGCCATACATTTCTTCTGGCATTAACTTCCAGAGGTTGTTCCGTCGGACTACATTGCTGGATAAGAGACTAATAGCGTCATTGGACACAGAGTTTTGGATCGGTTCAGGGACATTGTCCCTGAGTTGCCGACGCAGTCCAATAATGTCTTTAGAACATTCGAATTATTGAATGACGCTATATATATATAAGCTTGCTATCAACATGCTAGTCTAGTTTCTTGTCCGCAATGCTCTATTCAGCCTTTCGTGAATTCTAGGGAATAATTGTTTATTGGCAGAACTGGGCTTACCGAGAGTTCCTTTGCGTCTAAGACAGCGAGACTGAAGACTGCAAATTATCTTTTTTGTCGTCTATGTCAATTCCAACCACGATGTTGGAAACGACAGTGATGTATAATACACTTAACTTAGACGCTTTATCATACGTACACCACCTTACTGAGACGTTATCATTACGTCTTCAAGAGAAAGAATTCCAGGATATGATCCTCAATGAGATTTCTTTCAGGGGCAGTAGTTTTTCCACGTATAACTCCGCCCTTCAGTGGCATCCTGGAGTTGGTTAGACGTGACGCAGCCCTAGCTATATCCATGCGCGTGGATAGTAAGGTGAAGAACTCTCTCAGAGTCGCTGCGGTCTCCGAGAAGCTTCTCTTCGACGGCAACCTTTTAGCAATTTTGAATTGCTCGATATACACATTCTCTTGTCTATCAAGTGTAACAAGAGATTCAGACGTCGGCAAACATTCGGTGGTTGACTCCACTGTAGTTGCCGGATCCGAGTTTTTCGATTATGACGGATGCCAGTCAAACAGGTTGGGACACAATTTTGATCCCAACGGATTCGAAGTGCCAGGGTCTTTGGGTTCTGCAGTTTTTAGGCAAGCTCTTTACTTCCAAGGAAGAATATTATGTTGGCTTACACTACGTCATTGGATGAATTTTATTCAGAAACGCATGTTCAATCCTGTCCGATAATACGACAGTAGTTGCGTATATCCGGAACCAGGGAGGCACTCATTCGGTTCCGTTATTGATTTTAACGGAAAGAATCCTTCTGTTTGTTATAGAACACCAAGTTCTGTTTCGGTTCGTCATATTCTCGGTCGTCGGATTGTATTAGCAGACTCCCTTTCACGTAAGGGTCGTTTGTTGCCGTCGGAATGGACTATCAACAAACAAGTATTCAATCAGATTTGCTATCAATGGGAGCGCCCATTGATAAATTTATTTGCGATACAACTCTCCAATCAATTGTAGACGTATGTGTCACCGTGTCCGGATCCCCGAGCATATGTAGTTAACGCTCTATCGATCTAGTAGGACGCGATGATAGGATATACGTATCCTCCTGCGCTGTTGATTCACCAAGTATTGCTAGGATTATTCATTCACAATACAATTCTGTTGGTAGCATCTCTGTCTCCACAGAGACGGTGGATAAATTTACTTAGATGTCTACTGTGGGACTTACCGCGGAAACTTCCTCCACGAGAGGATCTTTTTTCGCTGGGGAAATCGTGTCAACTCTATCACAACCCGCAAGGTCTCAACCTTCACGTATTCCGTTGTGCGGTCCTTCTTGCATGGCAAGCATTGAACAGGACGAGCAGTGGACGCGATTCCTAACTGTAGAAGGACCTCTTCTTCGCTATAATATGCGGCTAAAGTGAAGGGTCTTCCGTCGTTGATGTAGGGATCTTTATGTTGATATTTTTGATCCCTCTATACCAGACATTGCAAACTTTCTAGTATACTTGTTTAACGAGATCATCTGCAGCCAGTTACTTTTAAAGGTTATAGGTCTATGTTATCTGATACCTATGCACACCATGATAGTTGACAATGGAGCCTAATGTCTCTTTATCTAAGTTAGTTTGAAACTTTTCGATAAGAGACCTAGAATCGTTAGATTAATTCCTATTCGGAATTTAGCTTGGGTTCTTATTAACTAAAGCAACCATTTGAACCCCTTCAGACAGTAGTTTCAAATTCTGGCCTTTTAAGGCAGCAATTCTCTTAGTCTTCTCTTCTGCTGAAGAGTCAGTGAGCTTCATGCACTATCGGTGGACGATTCTCACTTTTGTAGTATCGGGAACTCTATTACCTTTACTACTAATGTTGTATTTTTGGTTAAGAATCAGGCTCCTAATGATATCCGGAACCTATTGTTTTTAAGGTCCTTCCGTCTTCGAGCGGGCATAGGCCTTTACTCTGTCCGGATAGACCTTTATGTATTTATTAACAGATCTCAGTTTATCAGTAGGACGTAAAGCTTCTTCTGGCTCTGATGCCTAATAGAAAGGTCATTACGGTCCATTCTATTACTTAATGCATTCAGTTAACTATCGGTACTGCTTAGGATAATCTATCCTTAACTCAGCAGTCTGTGCTTAACATTTCAGCTCATGAAGTAAGAGTTCTTCTACATCTTGGGCTGACTTATAGTTTTGCTATTATAGATTAAGTAGGCTGCATATTGGTCTCAGCCATCCACATTCACAAATTTTTATCTCAGAAATATTGTATCCATTTCTGGAGACCTGCATTATTTAGGTCCATTATCAGCTGCTCAGAAAGTCGATCACTTAACAATTGCAACTATAGCTATGTAGGCTTTATGTTCCGGCAGTGACTCCGTCCTGCTGCCCTCTTCGCTCTGGGCTATTTGACCCAGGGCAAGAAAAAGGGGGTGGGGGGGGAGGGTGTTCCCTTGGGTCACCTGTTTTATTATGAAAACAAGGGGATACCTCCTCCGGAGTTAGTAATTCTGAGCTGTTACTGGGATGGTTTCTTAAGTGAAAGTTATGTTTTTAAACTCATTCATGTCATAGTTTTAAATAAAGTATAGCATTTGAATATGTCATGTGTCATACGGATGTTATTATACTATCCTCGGACACTTTTAAAAGAGTATAAAGAGTCTCAATTCTTTGGACTAACTTTATTTATTGGCTTACTTTAAAAATAATTAGTATAAGAATTATACTGGATATTAATAGAGAACATGGATGTTATGATGCTCAATTATAGAAGGTATTGTGTCTTTCTAATTTGTCATAAATAAGAAAGATACACGTGAAGCCTATTTCTCCTTTTCTCCTCCAGGAGATGACTCTATTTTATATAGTTGAGCTTATTGGATTTTCCTCTATGTCCTGGGCCCTTCAACCTTTTTACTATTCAGCTATGTCTGGGTCATTGGTACAGTATAAAAATCTTAAAAAATTTATAGTAATTTATATATTTTTTATACTTACCAATGACCCAGACGGGGATGGCCCTCCCAGGAGTTGGGAACTCATACATCCCCGCTGAGGACATAGCGCTTACCAGGCACTGATGGTAAGAATGATTAATGGGGCCAATTTCAGGACGTCCTTGACACTGCGCATGCACAGTAGAGGTGAAGTATGGAGGGCCATTCAGGACATGTTTTCTTTGGTTTTAGATGCAAATTTTGGGGATTGGGGGGCAATATTTGTGTTTGGCCCTATATTTTTAAGAGTTAGCACCAGCTATGTCTGGGTCATTGGTAAGTATAAAAAATATATAAATTACTATAAATTTTTTAAGTTTGCTGCCGAGTGTCCTTTGGTCGGTACAACAGGGGAACAGGCTCGTTTGGGAACGCCTTCTTGTGGCGATGGAACAGAATACTCTGGGCACGATCTCGGACTTTTTGGCGGCTGGTAAGGATTAGGTCCCCGGGCTTCCACTGCTCTACAAACCTGTCCCATCCCAGGCATCTTGGGAGAGCCCTTCGCATCTCCTGGTACTTTGTCAGTCTGGAGACGGATGCACCTTTTCAGAGCCTTGAGTGTGTCATCTTTTGCCCTATGGTCAACCTCAACCTCTTTGTAGTAGTCGGTGGCTGGCACAGCCAATCGTGTGGCATCTCACCTGCAATCGGCAGCGGCTGGTCCTGATCGCCACAGTAGACGACTTGGACACCCCGTTGCTCAAGCCAGCATAGGAAGGTCTCAAGGATTGGTCGTGGCAAATTACAGACCTCGTGATAACATGGGGAATGAACTTTTGGCCCATGTGATCTGGCGTCCACTCATTTTGTCCACTCCACCGGAATAAGCTATGGTAGGTCTGGGCCCTGACTCCCCTACCTCGCATCTCTTTGGCAAGGCAGTGAGTTGGAGTAAAGACAAGCAGATCTCGCCCCCAGAAAAGCTTGATTGCTCTCGTCGTCTTGCCACTACCACCCCTACCGTTGAGGTAGCTCAGCTGTTGGTGGGTCAGTGGGTTGTCGTACTTTGGAGTTGTAGAATCAGGGATGTCTTTTTTCCGGGACCAATACTCTGTCGTTGGAAGATATGCGGCATGATCCTGGGGCATGTAGAGAGTTTCCCCCTTATCTCGCCATTCAGCTGGCAGGACATTATGCTTTTCGGGAGGCTCTAGTGTGGGTTCGTCATGATAGAGGCAGCACGTTCTGCAAAAACCCTCAAAGTGAGCTTCTTGTGGTACGTAGACTTGGACACCGTCGAGTTTATGGAGTATTACTTTCTTGATATATATGCTGTCTGTCGCCACCCGAACCGCCTCTTCTTTGTCGAAACGCTGTAACATACTGAGAAGGTTAATATGGGCATATGCTAACATAGAGGCCCTTAGGTGGGTGTATTGGGGCTGGCTTCCATCGTAGTAAGTTAACACATGGCCTAGGGGACACCTTTCTGGGACTCTGACAAGAGTGCCACTTTGGCGAGTATCTCTCACAAGATAATCTAGTTCACCATGATCCGTGACCAGGCGATGCGTCAATCGTTTACCATCAGTTTTTGCGCCCTGAGTGAATTTCCCGATGATGCTGCAGGCCTGATCTCTATCTTCGGGGAGCCACACTACATTATTCTTTCCGAAAGCGATGATGGCTTCTCCTACATCTAGTTCGGTTAGGATGCTGGAGTCAGTGAGATAGGAGAGGAGGGCTGTCGGAGCCCAGCCCTGCTCCTCGAAATGTCTCCTGAACCATGCAGGCTTGACAGGGTGGACACTTGGATCGAAAGCCCTTTTGCGTATTTGGGCGAAACCGGTACCTATGTCTTTGGGCAAAGCACCATTGATTGCTACACGGGTCATGTTGGCCTTTGGATGACTGAAACGTTAGAAGTAGGGCTTAGCCTCACCCAGACCTTGGAAGCTTGAGGGATAGCACGCCTATGATGTCATTGATGTGATACCGTTCTGCGTTCCAGAGGCCACCGTGGCCATGTTTGACACAAGCCTTTTGGATGTCATCCAGGAAAGATGCTGGGGTCGGCTTCCAGTCATTCCTTTCCTTTGTGACTATGCTGGCTGCGTGGTTCACTCCGAAGGCCCTGTCGGCAAGAGACTCATCTCCTAGATCGGCGCAGGCCGCTTGGAGTCTCTTGTGAGTTTCCCGAGATCTAAAAGTATGGCCGTCTTGTAAGACAAACTGGTCAACGCTGAGCTGTCTATCCTTGCCGCCTCCGAGTAGCCAGACAGCGATTGGCTCATTTTGGGTAGCCTGTCTGATGGCTTCCCAGATGTCACCCTCGTATATGTGGACCTGTCTGGACTGGGGGAAGTGCAGGTCTTTGGACCAGACGTGGCCGTTGTGAATGATGAGCTCTACGGGTTTCCGTCTACTTGCCTGGTATTTGCCACTGTTATAGACATCCTCGCCAGCTATATCTTTCACGATGATGGCCCACTTGAGGGTTTTCTCGAGGTTAGCCACATCATCAACTGTGGCACCAGTTATATGAACACTCTCCTCCCACTTCAGGATTTTCTGGCGCCTGATTGGGTTTAGGCCCTGTCCTCAAAGAGCGCAGTCAAAGTGTTCAACCACTCTCCAGGCGACGCAATTCAGATCCCCTACTTTCATTGGTACTAGGTTTGCAGGGTCTGGCTCTCTGAGAGGATAGAGCCCGTAGACCACAGCTGTAACAGGGTAGGCATTTGTGTAGTACGGACTGTCAATCCTCGTCAGGGCGCCTGGTTTGGTGGTTTGTGTGATTTCGACAATGCCCTGGCCTTTCTTCCTTTCTGCCTTCACAGGGTCAAACTTGTCTTCTACTACCCAGTCTCCTTCATTATTCTCCCAGAGAAACTTGATCCTTAAGATGAATTCCCCCTCTGGTAGAGCCCCGAGAAGCTGTGCTGCCCTCTCATCGGTCATACGAGCATCCAAGGCCATTCGGCCAGTGTGCAAACCATCGGCGCCAATAGCATCTACTTCCACTCGCCATGTAGAGTAGACCGCAACAGCGTCGTCGACTTCAAACTCATCTTTGGCATTGTTCAAAAGAGCCACCCATGCTTCATCATCTGGCAGCCTCACCGGAAGAGGGACTTCGATATCCAAGTCGAATTGTCGCCATTCTCGTAATTCTTTAAGGATGGCAGGTCCCTCTTGAACTATTTAATTGGCAAGGGTTACAGGCCTTCGCCGACGTAGGGCAGCCCTTTTAGTGGGGTTTCTTCGCATTTTTTCTTCAACAGCATTAGCACGAAGTGCCGCCATACCTCAGCCTGAATCTGTTTGATTGCATGCATTCTTTGACCATGCTTGTTTGGATTCTGTACATCTCCCTGTAGAGCCAGGAACCGCCCGTTTCTCTAGCCTGCTGAAGTCTTTTTTATAAATTCTTCCGCGCGAGCAGTGGCAATTTAATTAAGTCAGTTTTTCGGAGCTTTGAATACCTCCTAAACCCAAATTGTTTTGCTTGAGCACGTAGATCATTCATAGTTGTCATGTTGTGTAATGAGTATATCTATATGTTATCATTTCTCTAATAGGAATTCAGTAGTGTTATCCATCGCGGCCAGCCACCGAAACTCGTCCTTAATTTTAGATTGCCTTTGTCGCCATTTAGCCAGCCGAGCGTACCCCACGCCACAAGTTTTTGCAAAGGGATAGCGCTGTTTACCACAGCCTTTGCAGGATAGTGGGCCTCCACCCTTCTTTAGACGAGCATTGTGGACCTCACAAAAGATCTCGCGACACGACCGCCCACAAACGTTGGTAGACCCTGGAAGCAGCCACTCACAAGCGTTCATTGTATTAGTCCTCATGTGTATGTCAAGTATACCTATGTGTTTCTCAAATCTCTAAATATATTAGCAGCAGGGAGGGTGGTAATATAATTGACAGACTTAACAAGAGAGCCAGGGCCGGCGAGGGTGGTGGGCCATCCCATGGGCTCTCATGGTTTTTTATTAAGTTGTCAAAATTGGTATGCTCACCCCGTCTGAGGTCTGTTAAGTTGTCGAAATTGGTATGGGTCATTCCATGGGCTCGAGTGGTTTTTAGCTCAACTTTGGCGAAGCCAAATTTGAGCTTTTGTCATGGCCCGTCGTCCATCTGTCCGTCTGTCCGTGGTTTTTAGCTCAACTTTGGCGAAGCCAAATTTGAGCTTTTGTCATGGCCCGTCGCCCATCTGTCTGTCTGTCCGTACGTCAACAATTGGATACGGCTCGAGCTGGAGGCCGTATTTATGAACCTATCTTTACAAAACTTCTTGGGTACCTTTGTTATGACTGTGGGACGAGAACGAGTGTTTTTGGGTGCGGTCTGAAATTCAAGATGGCTGCCAGCCGCAATTTTGTACCGACAATGCAGAAATCTGTTTTTTGTACAGAACTTCCATATGAAAGCTCTGATTTGAATAATTTTTTGTATGAATGTTTAGTACCATGAGATACATCACATATCATACGGGTTTTTTTCTCGTGCTTAAATTATGCAAATTAGACTAACTTTGATTTATTAGCTCACCAACTTTAGTTGTGTGAGCTTATGGAATGGCTCGATCGGTCGGCGTCAGCGTCGGCGTCAGCGTACGTGTCCAATAATGTTAAAGTTTCTGTTTAGGTCACTTAATCGCCCTATTTCCATAACATGGCTTTTATAATGCTGCTCTATGATGATTATCATTTTACCATGATTTAACCCCTCATACCCTACATTTTAGACATTTTTTTTTACATTTTTAGTTGCGTTTAGTTTTCTGTTTAGCTCAGAATGTCATGTTTAACTAAGTGTTTAGGTCAGCTGCTGTGCTCCTTCTCTTCCAATGGCACTGATATTCATCATACATGTTCCTCAGTATCATTGTTCCATAATTAACCCCTCATACCCTGCATTTTAATCATTTTTCTTGACATTTTTAGTTGCGTTTAGTTTTCTGTTTAGCTCGGAATTTCATGTTTAACGTAGTGTTTAGGTCAGCTGCTGTGCTCCTTCTCTTCCCATGGCACTTATATTCATCATACATGTTCCTCAGTATCATTGTTCCATGATTAACCCCTCATACCCTGCATTTTAAACATTTTTCTTGACATTTTTAGTTGCGTTTAGTTTTCTGTTTAGCTCAGAATTTCATGTTTAACTAGGTGTTTAGGTCAGCTGCTGTGCTCCTTTTCTTCCCATGGCACTTATATTCCTCATACATGTTCCTCAGTATCATTGTTCCATGATTAACCCCTCATACCCTGCATTTTAAACATTTTTCTTGAAATTTTTAGTTGCGTTTAGTTTTCTGTTTAGCTCGGAATTTCATGTTTAACTTGATGTTTAGGTCAGCTGCTGTGCTCCTTCTCTTCCCATGGCATTTATATTCATCATACATGTTCCTCAGTATCATTGTTCCATGATTAACCCCTCATACCCTGCATTTTAAACGTTTTTCATCACATTTTTAGTTGCGTTTAGTTTTCTGTTTAGCTCAGAATTTCAGGTTTAACTAAGTGTTTAGGTCAGCTGCTGTGCTCCTTCTCTTCCAATGGCACTTATAGTCATCATACATGTTCCTCAGTATCATTGTTCCATGATTAACCCCTCATACCTTGCATTTTAAACATTTTTCTTGACATTTTTAGTTGCGTTTAGTTTTCTGTTTAGCTCAGAATTTCATGCTTAACTTAGTGTTTACGTCAGTTTCTGTGTTTTACTTTTAAGAGGTTGTGTTTAGGTAAGCTTTGTCGCATGTTATGAGCCTGTTTGATACAGTTCTTGTGTTTGCCAAAGTTACTATCAAAGAGGAATGTTGGTGAGCTATAGGGCGTTGGCGTCCTTCTTGTTTAGTGTTACTTTCAGCACTGTCAGTGCAAATGCCAATTCGGCTTGGGCTGGATGCCGCATTTATGAACCGATCTTTACGAAACTTTTTGGGTACCTTTGTTATCACTGTGGGACGAGAACGAGTGTTTTGGGGGTCCGGTCCGAAATTCAAGATGGCCGCTGGCAGCCATTTTGTTCAAAATTAGGGGCAATCAGATTTTTGCACAGAACTTCCACATGAAAGCTCTGATTTGAATAATTTTTTGTATGAATGTTTAGTACCATGGGATACATCACATATAATACAGGTTTTTTTTCTTGTGCAGAAATTATGCAAATTAGACTAACTTTGATTTTTTCAGTGCCACACAGTAAATACACATGTCAATACGGCTCGGGCTAGAGGCTGTATTTATCAACCGATCTTCACAAAACTTCTTGGGTACCTTTGTTATCACCTTGGGACGAGAACGAGTGTCTCTGAGTGCGGTCCAAAATTCAAGATGGCTGCCAGTGGCCGTTTTGTACCGAAATTAAGTCCAGTCAGTTTTTTGTCACAACTTCTATACAGCTCGTATTTATAAACTGATCTTCATGAAACTTCTTGGGTACCTTTGTTTTCACCTTGGGACAGGAATGAGTTTGTTTTGGGGTGCCTTTGTTATCACTGTGCTATGAGAACAAATATTTTGGGGTTCAGTCAGACCCACTCTGGGGCTCAAAGATTTCTTTTCTAGTTTAGCATCAGACTGTCACCCACCTTTACAATACTTTACCTATACATTTGTTACAGGCAATGGCCAGTATTTATGCACAGACCGTTACAATACTTTATATGTACCTTTGTTATCAGGTCATTATCTAGAAGTTTGTCATTGCTGTGTCACATACTATACATGTACATGTCTTGACAAGTTGAGCTGCAGTGTCATTGACACTTTCATTTTTCAAGCTGTAGAAATTGGTATGCTGACCCTCCCTGCTGCTTTTCATGTTTCTCAGGTTTGGGTTGTCGGATATCAATGACATTTAGCAGGAAGATTGCTTATGGGAAAGGCTTTCAAACAAGTGTCTACTGATGTTTCTAACATTTCACTTTCTAGAGTTATCCCCTTTTTGGCTTTGAAAATTTTCTGAATTTACCTGTCCGAAGTCAGTTCAGGTCATAACTTGAACATTAGTGCTTGGATATTGATGAAATTCCATACAGTTATTCAGTGTGATGAGCTCTTTCAGAAACATGTGCCGATTTGCTGTCCATATTGTTTTTTCCTTGATTTATGCCCCCTGTAGAGTGTACAAAATAGCCAATTTTTGTCAGTTTGGCTTGTTTGAGAATGGTTTGTTTGTGGGTTTATTTATTTGACATCTTCTCCAACAGGATGGTCCAGTCATGACCAAGCTTAGCCCATGGGTGTATGTGGACATTACTATTGTGACTGAGGGAGCAGCTTTTATACATCTGCAGTAAAACAAAGAAAATACATGCAAATCACCTTCCAACATGTGGCATTATGGCTTTGTTCTATATATATTATATATTATGTGAATCGTCACTAAACTTCAAACACTCAAGTTTGTGGCCTTCACAATTACCTAGTGGGGGAGGGGGGGGGGGCTTCACAATTACCTGGGGGGATTAATTTCTTGCTGTAAAACAAAGACAATACTCTCACATTTCCAATATCGAGGGTCTGATTGACACAAACTATTGGTAACAGGTGTACGTGGATCTCACAATTTCTGCTGAGTTGAATTTTTCCCTAGTGTAATACAAAGACAATAAATCCATCATGTGTGTATGCTTAGCATTGAAAATATGTCTGTCTTAGCATGAGAGGAGAGGAGAGTGCATATGGTATGCTCTTCTTAAAATGACATGACTTTATAGTGTTACTTAGTTTTGTTTTTTTCTGGTGTGGTCCCAGTAGTGCCACTTTTGTCATTAGAGACTGTTAATTGATTTATCACCATCTTGATGGCATACTGAAAATGCAGGGATACTCCTTTGTGTGCTTTGCACACAAATGACACCGTTCTAGTTATCCCCACATTTTCAAAAATGCGGGCATATAGTCGAGATCTCCGTCCGTCCATCCGTCCGTCCATCCGTCACACCCTGAAAGGCTCCTAGGGTATTCAATTTGAAACACTTAAACTATGCTAATGTGTTCAGGTAGCAACTCTAGATGTGCATGAAGGTTTCAGAATTTTGATTTGGCCCCAGGTGGTTCCAGTGGAACTACTTTTATCGTTAGAAAATCAGGTTTCATCGAAAGGCTCCTAGGGTATTTAATTCGAAACGCTTAAAATATGCTAAGGTGTTCAGGTAACATCTCTAGATGTGCATGAATGTTTCGGAATTTTGATTTTGCACCCGGTGGTTCCAGTGGAACCACTTTTACCGTTAGAAAATCAGTTTTCATTGAAAGGCTCCTAGGGTATTTAATTCGAAATGCTCAAACTATGCTAATGTGTTCAGGTAACATCTCTAGATGTGCATGAAGGTTTTGAAATTTTGATTTGGCCCCAGGTGGTTCCAGTGGAACCACTTTTATCATTAGAAAATCAGTTTTTATCGAAAGGCTCTTAGGATATTTAATTCGAAACATTTAAGCTATGCTAATTTAGTGTTCAGGTAACATCTCAAGATGTGCATGAAGGTTTCGGAATTTTGATTTTACCCCAGGTGGTTCCAGTGGAACCACTTTTATCGTTAGAAAATCAGTTTTCATTGAAAGGCTCCTAGGGTATTTAATTCGAAACATTAAAACTATGCTAAGGTGTTGCTAAGGAAATGCGGGGATACACCATTGTGTGCTTTGAACACAAATAACTCGATCTAGTTTGTATTTGTTATTGTTATCCCCGCATTTTCAAAAATGCGGGTAAATAGTGATGATTTCCATCTGTACGTCCCTTTTTTTTAAACTTCCCATACTTCCTAAGTATGGCATAGAGATGACAAAAATAGGTTTGTTTGAATTTTTGTTACCAAGTGGTGCCAATGGTGCCACTTGAAAACTGAGCCAAAATACTGCTTTCTGATGAAAGGCTTCTAGGATATGTAATTTTGGTTGTTTTTAAGTTCTGGTAGGGTGTCTAGATGTGCGTAAAGGTTTAGGATTTTTTATTCCACCCCACGTAGCGCCTCTTTTGTCGTTAGAGAATCAGTTTCCAGTGAAAGGCTCCTGGGGTTTTAATTCAAAATGCTGAAGGTGTGTTCATATGTTCTGGTAGAGTCTCTAGATGTGCATAAAGGTTTTGGATTTTTTATTCGACCCCCCCCCCCCCCCCCCCCCCCCCCCATGTGGCACCCGTAGCTCCACTTTTGTCTTTGGGGAATCTCTTTCTGGTGAAAGGCTTCTTGGGTTTTAATTCAAAATACTGAAAGTGTGTTGATACCTTCCGGTAGGGTCTCTAGATGTGAATAAAGGTTTTGGATTTTTGATTTGTCCCCATGTGGCACCTGCAGCACCACTTTTGTTGTTAGAGAATCAGTTTCCGGCGAAAGGCTCCTAGGTTTTTTAATTTGAAATGCTGAAAATGTATTCATATGTTCCAGTAGGGTCTCTAGATGTGCATAAAGGTTTGGGATTTTTAATTCAGCCCCATGTGGTGCACGTAGTCACTTTTGTTGTTAGAGAATCGGTTTTGGCAAAAGGCTACTAGGGGTTTTACTTCGAATCGTTATCTTGTAATCTCATCCTTATCTATCAACTGCCCCAAAATTGTTTCATTTTCTAAAAAACGATGGAAAATTATTTTATTCATATGGAGAGAACCATCTTAAAAATTAATCTTACATTTATTTTCTCTTCATTAACATACACGCTGTTGTCAGAATTGTTTCACATTTTACATCTTTGTTTTTTGGGGGGAATAGCGGGAAGACATCCCTACTGGCCATGTCATCTCCCTGTAGTGCAAACATGTATTTGTACATGTAATTGTATGTTGCTGTATTTAGTTTGTATTTGTATGCATGTTGGACTTGTATTTGTATGCATGTTGGACTACAAAATAAAATCATTCATTCATTTATTCAATCAAAACGCTGAGAGAATGTGTGCATAGCTGTTCTCGTAGGGTCTCTAGATGTGCATAAAGGCTTCAAATTTTTTATTTGGCTCCATGTGGCACCCGTAGACCACTTTTGTCATTAGAGAATTGCTTTCCGGCAGAAGGCTCCTAGGGGTTTCACTTTGAAATGTTGAAAGTGTTTTCATATGTTCTGGTAGGGTCTCTAGATGTTCATAAAAGTTTCAGATTCTTTGTTTTTATTTGGCCCCCATGTGTCATCCGTAGCACCACTTTTGTCGTTAGAGAATCGGTTTCTGGCAAAAGGCTCCTAGTGGTTTTAATTCAATACGTTGAAAATGTGTCCATATGTTCCGGTAGGGTCTCTAGATGTTCATAAAGGTTTCAGATTCTTTATTTGACTCCTTGTGGTGCCCATATCGCCACTTTTGTCTTTAGAGAATCGGTTTCTGGCAAAAGGCTCCTAGTGGTTTTAATTCAAAGGTTGAAAGTGGATTCATATGTTTTGGTAGGGTCTCCAGATGTGCATAAAGGTTTCCATTTTTTTATTAGGCCCCATGTGGCGCCCATAGCACCACTTTTGTCATTAGAGAATTGCTTTCCGGCAGAAGGCTCTTAAGGGTTTCACTTTGAAACGTTGAAAGTGTTTTCATGTGTTATGGTAGGGTCTATAGATGTGCGTAAAGGTTTTGGATTTTTGGTTTGGCCCCCATATGGCACGCATAGTGCTACTTTTTCGGTTTACGGGAAAAGGCTCCTAGGGGTTTTAATTTGAAATGCTGAAAGTGTGTTAATATGTTCCGGTAGTGTCTCTAGATGTGCATAAAGGTTTCGGATTTTTGATTTGTGCCCATGTGGCGCCTGTAGCGCCACTTTTGTCGCTAGAGAATCTTTTTCTTCCAAAAGGCTTCTTTGAGTTTTAATTCGGAATGTTGAAAGTGTGTTTATATGTTTTGGTAGGGCCCCTAGATGTGCATAAAGGTTTCAGATTTTTGATTTGGACCCACATGTGGCATCCGTAGTGCCACTTTTGTTGTTAGAGAATCAGTTTCTGGCGAAAGGCTCCCAGTGGTTTTAATTTGAAACATTGAAAGTGTGTTCATACATTCTGGTAGGGTCTCTAGATGTGCATAAAAGTTTTGGATTTTTGATTTGGCCCCATGTGACACCCATAGTGCCACTTTTGTCGTTTGACAATCGGTTTCCAGTGAAAGGCTCCTAGGGGTTTTAATTTGAAACATTGAAGTGTGTTCATATGTACAGGTAACGTCTCTAGATGGGCTTAAAGGTCTCAGGGTTTTTTATTTGGACCCATGTGGCGTCTGTAGTGCCACTTTTGCTGTTAGACGAGCTGTTTCCGGTAAAAGGCTCCTAGGGGTTTTAATTTGAAACGTTGAAAGTGTGTTTGTATGTTCAAATAGGGTCTCTATATGTGCATAAATGTTTTGGATTTTTGATGCAGCCCCATGTGGTGCCAGTAGTGCCACTTTTGTTGTTAGATAAGCAGTTTCCAGCAAAAGGCTCCTATGGGTTTTAATTTGAAACATTGAAAGTGTGTTTGTATGTTCAGGTAGGGTCTCTATATGTGCATAAATGTTTTGGATTTTTGATGCGGCCCCATGTGGTGCCAGTAGTGCCACTTTTGTCATTAGAGAATGTGAACTGATTTGTGGCCATCGTGATGGCATATTGAAAATGTGGGGATACACCTTAGTGAGCTTTCCACACAAATGACACCGTTCTAGTTTGTATTTGTTAGAGTTATCTCCGAATTTTCAAAAATGCGGGGATATAGTGATGATTTCCGTCTGTACATCCCTTTTTTGAGCTACAGTTTTGAAACTTCCCATACTTCCTAAGTAAGGTATAGAGATGACATAAAATAGGTTTTTTGAATTTTTATCACCAGGTTGTGCCAAAATACTGATTTGTGACCATCGTGATGGCTTATTGAAAATGTGGGGATACACCTTAGTGTGCATTGCACACAAATGACACTGTTCTAGTATTGTTTTATGGTTGTGTTTGTCACAATTTCACTTGATGTTGGAGACAGAATCATAATAATGTTGATAATTCGGGTAGTGCTGGGCGGTATTGGGATAAAAAAATATCACGGTATTCACAAAAAAATACTGCGGTATACCGTTATACCGATTATTTTCAACTGTGATGCGTCAATCAACGTATCGCCTAGTATGGGACGAAAGTCACGAAACGTCCGTCAAAAATGTGTCATAAGGCAGCGTTTCCGCTGGGGTAAAAAAAAACAAGGCCGTTTTGGTCATAGGGGAAATTTATGAACACCAGCCCTGGAAATTCGTAAAATAGCCTCGGCAAAACAAAAGTTCAAAACAATTTCCGTGGGTCCAGCACTGAATTTGCATCGGCAAAAACGCATATGCGTCTGCAATTTTTTTCCCCCGGTTTGAATTCCGACAGATAAAAATGTGTAGTGCTCAGAATTAAATATGAAAACCTTTATTACAACTGTGTCATTAATTTAACAATCCAAATTTTCCAGTGCGTCAAATATATTATGGAACTATCACTGTATACATGGACGTAGCCATGTTGTAACACCGCACACAAACCGGGTGCTTTCTCATTGGTTAAAATTGAAAAGGTTATTTTTAAATACACTGATAAGTGGGGATACAGAAACAAGCCTTCTTCATTGTGATAATCTATGTGAATACGTCACCATGTGGGGATATTGAGACTTGTTCCATCACTGGTTTGCCCAATCAGTTATTGGAGTTCCCCGATTTATTTGACGTCAGGGAAAATGCCTGCTATGATCAATCTCCACACAACGGTTTCTCCCTTGCAGCGGATACACCTCTGTCAGAAGTTACTGAACTTTTTACGTCTAAATTTAGATTCACGGTTTCCCCCAATCCAAAACAAAACAGGAAACGCAGACGTTCAGTTCATAAACATGGCACCACAAACACCAACAAAATCGTCGCCGGTGAAGTGTTTCTCGTGTTTGCTGACGAGTATTGCGACTATTTTTAAGTTAAGTAACCCACTTTGCAGAAAAGAAAATGTTCAAATGAAGCTCAAGTTACTTAGTTTAACAATTGCACACTACGTTGCAGTGCTTCATCAAACTCCATGCCGATTGTCCGAGAATTAGATGACACGTGCGTTTATTTGTTTACAAATATCACGTGATTGTCGGTGTATTCTTACTCAGACTATATTTATTTCACTTTCCCCAATTTCTCATTGATTCAAACAGTATTTTTGAAAATTCCTTCTCAGGTAATAAAACCTGTTTAATTAAAAATCGGACTGATTTGAATTTATGAACCCGTACAGCACGATGCCCAATCTGCAAGATTCTTGCAGATTCGGAAACTTCTGGCAGAGATGTATCCACTGAAAGGGAGAAATCATTGCGTGGAGATTGTGCTATGATGTGGGTATCATTTCACAATTCAGCTCTGTTAGACTGTTCTGTTTGACTTCTCGCACGTTAGGAATAACCTGTGTGTATTTTCAACAGGGGAATATTAGCTAGGGGAATGGGGCCGTTGAAGGGACCCCCTGCAGGAACGGGTCAACTCGCCCTCGGGTCAAGTCGCCCCCGAGTCAAGTCGCCCCGGGTCAAGTCGCCTCGGGTCAAGTTGCCCCCAGTTAAAGACAGTGGTTTTACTATATTTTTTTAACTCCGAAAGTACAACACATTTGTTTTCTCCCACCACTGTTTTCCATCTTCCTATTATCTGGGCCGAACCTCCACTTACCTTACTAAAATGATGATTAAGCAAATTATGCTAAGTACTTCAGTTATTTTCATATTAATTTTCATTTTTCAGTTTATAATGCGCGATTTAACAAAACAAACCCCCCCCCCCCCCCCCCCCCCCAAAAAAAAATATCTTCAATAAAGTTTTTCCCAGGTGAACTCGCCCCTCAAATTCGGGCCAACTCGCCCTCTGGACGGGGCGAGTTGACCCAGAAAAAATGCGGGGGCGAGTTGACCCAAGGGCGAGTAGACCTGGATGCCCCCCCCCCCCTCTCTGTATAGCGGAAACACTGCATGATAAGGGCTGAAACATCTGCTGGGATTTCACCCAAACCAGCTGCGGGCCATATTGATGACGATTGATTGTGGGGGGGGGGTGTCTTCTAATCACAGTAGCCCAAGCTTAGATTCTGAAAACTGTATGCGAAAGCAATCAAAGCATCCCACCTTAAAATTAATCACGTCATCTGTGAGTGCTAAAATTAGCACACCTAAACACCTAAAATAAAATGTCTTTCAAGTAATAGTGATAGCGGAATGGCTAAGTGCCATCGTATTTGTCTTGACAATGGGCACACAAACAGATTACTTTCATTTATTTGATGAAATTAAATCAATAAAGTTCCTTGCGTTGAGGTTGAAACACGACACATTTTGTCCTGACTATTTTTAGGGCCACATGTTGTTATCATGTCAGTGTGTGAAAATAGCCAATCACTTTCACGTACGCGTATTAAAATATAGGGAATCCCTTGGGTTATCCAAATCAAAACTTCCTGGATTGAAATCCCAGCAATGTCATTGGTCAAAATGTTCAACGTGACCCGGTGCGCATGCTTCCTGTATAACACATGTGTCTTCTCACTTCAAAAGTGAATTTGTTTCAGAATCGATGTAAATAAATATTTATTCACCCTTCTTTTTGTGGTGACTGTCAAGACAATCCACTAGAGCAATTTAAAAGGAAATGTTCCCAGGTCTGTGAGGGCGGACAAGGCGATGGGTAGGGAAAACACCGAAATAAAACGAATGATAATCCATCCCAGTAATGGAAAATTACTTCCTGAAAATTGAGACGAGCAAACTGTGGTCTGCACACCGCGGTAAAACCGACTTTTCGGTATACCGATTATGATTTTATTCGGCGGTATCGGTAATGGTATTGAAAATTATACCGATTATAATCGGTATACCGAAATACCGCCCAGCACTAAATTCGGGGAAGTTGACATTAAAGTTTAGAACCATTGTTGCCAACAAAGGGTTAAGATGAGATTGTAAAATAGAATAAAACTGTTGTTTGCCAGCAAAGGGTTAAGGTAAGTCTGTGAATATATATATATATATATATATATATCAGAAGTTTATAAACAAATCCTTGTGCTGGTAGTTATAAGAAAAAAATATTAAAGTTCAAAACAAATACAACGACATCACTGACTATATTCCTGCTAGCGCTTTCACCGCTCTGTATGCGGATCTTCAGGCATTTTTATTTTTATAAAATACGTTATACAAATATTTACAAAATAACGTTATGACGTAAACCACTGGGTGTGGTGTATCGATTTTGGAGACGTTGTTCCAGAAACTGCATATGCAATAATTATTTCATACATTTGAACAGAGTCGTGTTGATCCTTTATCGAAAGAAATTATAACGAAATTAACATAACAAATAAAATAATGATGTTTCTTTTATCCTAGAAATTAAGTTATAAATGTTGTGGGCTCCGAAAAAACCCGGTATATTTATTTCCCACAGATGCTTCCCACTCCAACTCTCTATATATTACTATGTTGGTAATACCCATATTTCTGCATAATGTAAGGGAATGAACTCCTTACTCCCGACTCTAGCTCGAACCCCCGAGAGTGTTTGTCATTCTCGGGGAGTCGAGCCGGACTCGGGGCAAGCGCCACTGTACATGTAACTCTCTGGCTAAGGGAGAAGAAAAGGTTGGGTAAGTAGGGGGCTATACACAAAGACTCACTGTGCCAATCGTGTTATTTCTATGAAACATAACATATAATACTATGATATGGCCTTTATACTAGAAGTAAAGTTTATGAACTCAGAATATATGTGTTTTTCCACGAATTTTCCTATGTTAACCATCTATTTATATTTATTTTCACGATACCAATATTTCCGCATAATTTAAATTAATGGCTGTGAGCGCCTTACTCAGACTCCAGCTCGACACCTCCTGGAGTCGAGCTGGATCCGATGCAAGCGTTCTTGAACAGAGAACCAATCCGACGTAAACGGAGTCAAGCATGATATTCCGATAAATAAAGTCAAGTTATCCGTAGAGAGACTATACTTTTGTAACTCCGTGGTTTAATCCCCCCCCCCCCCCCCCCCCCCCCCCCCGGGAATCCGTAGCCATTATGTGTCCCGTTGACGCCACTCCTGTAATAAGGAAAAATTGTACGATTAGATAAAGAATTAAAATAGGAATTATAAGGATGAACAAATAAATAATTCTTAATGAGCTGGTCATCCAACCCACCCACCCCCCCCTCCCGTCACCCCCTACGCCAAACTAATGCTTACAATCATCCCCATTATATTACTTTACTTAAACTCATCCTCAGTCTCAACAAAGGAAGTCCCCCCCCACCCCCAAGTGAACATGGACAAAAGCCTTATAAAACCAAGCAGGTGTAGGTAATTACTATTATAAAAAGAGCCACCCCAAACGATTTAAAATGGATTAATTATCTATACCCCCCCCCCTCCAAAGTTAAGACTATAAAAATGATAATATAGCGCATAATTTGAAAACCTTGGGTGCCCACCCTACTACCACCACCACCCATCTAAAGCTTTAAACTACAGGCATTACATTACGTTTGGATTGTAATAGCGCCACCCAGCAGCATTAAATTGACCGTTGCATGAATGAGCCCAAACCGTAAATTCAAGGGAGATACGAACAACGGCCGAGCCACATAGATCAACATCACGTGCATGAGTTAAATTAAGGCTGTAGACTGCGTATAAAAAAATAATAATAATTCCTTCTCGTCACTTAAGATATAATTATATGTGAACAATTGATATAGTTGGCTGTTTATGCAATGTAATGCGTTTTCGCAATTAGATTTTAGTTTGGCCGATATAGAAATATTTGATTTTGTCTCAAAATAAAGGTATATACGACCATGGTTTTAAGAAACCTCATAAAAGAAATTCATATCCCCCCCCCCCCCCCCCCCCCCCCAACCTAATACTTTTAAAAAATACAGGCTTCAAAGTGCTGCTCGGTGTAAACAGTAAAATCCCTTTCTCCCAAGCGAACATCGAGAATATCTTGATGAAAACGCGCTGGTATTACTAATCACTAGTATAAATTAACATAATATATAAAAAATAATGCGGTTTCCTTTATCCTAGAAATTAAATTAAAAAAGCTTGTGGGCTCTGAAAATACCCGGTATATTTGTTTCCCCACATATCCTTCCCACGCCAAATCTCTGTATATTTGTTTGTTGATAATACCCATATTTCTGCATAATGTTTGGGAATGAACTCCTCACTCCGGCAGATTGTGTTTTGTAAAACATTTCTCTCCTGCTTTGGCAGATTGTGTTTTGTAAAACAAAACACAATCTGCCAAAGCAGGAGAGAAATGGATTGAGAACTCTGATGAATGACAAGTCCATAATCATCAAAGAGCCGACAAAGGTGGTGCTGTCATATGCATGGACAGTGATTACTACAGACAAATCATATTGAACATGTTGAACAATGAAGAATACTATAAGGTGATAAATAGTCAAGCAGATGCTCAGACTCGTAAACTGATAGATGAGGTCATTGACGGGTATGGTGCAGGATTACTAGAAGAAGAAGTGAATTATTTAACCATCTTTGAACATACCACAAGTTACTTTTATGGACTACCTAAAATTCATAAGAGTGAATCAATAATTCGAGCTATTCAAGAACAGACATCGGAATATATATCTCTTCTTAGACCAGACGACTTGACGTTTCGCCCCATTGTAGGTGGACCAAATAGTTCCACTCAAAGGCTCAGTCATTTTGTAGATTTAATATTGAAACCATTGTGTAAAGAAGTGGCAAGTTATATCAGGGATGATATTGATTTTCTAAACCATTTACCTCAAACTGTTGAAGCTGAATCCACATTAGCTACATTTGATGTTGTCAGTTTATATACTAACATTCCACATGATCTCGGTTTAAAAGCAGTTCAGTTCTGGTTGAAGAAAATGCCCGAAAAAATAGATCCACGATTCAACCAGAACTTCATTTTAAAATCACTTGAAATAATTTTAAACCACAATACATTTTACTTCGATAGAAAATATTACAATCAGGTGAAGGGAACTGCCATGGGAAGTAAAGTTGCACCAACCTACGCTACTTTAGTTCTAGGATTTTTGGAGGAGATGTTGTTTGATAGAATGCAGGAAAAGCATGGTAAAAAGTTTTCAAACTATTTGAGAAACAACTGGAAAAGATTTCTTGATGATTGCTTCATCATATGGACCCATGTAATTTCTCTAGAAGAATTCTTCATTGAACTTAACAGTTTACATTCGTCCATCCAGTTTACCAAAAAGGAAAGTAATACGGAGATTGCTTTTCTCGATATTCTCATAAAACTCCACGGCACAGAAATCACTACAGACATATTCTGCAAAAGAACTGACACACACAACTATCTCAATTTCAATTCATGTCATCCAAAACACACAAAGGTAAACATCCCATTCAACCTTGCTTCAAGAATCATAACTATAGTAAGAGACCCCGCGACACAGGAGAGGCGTATTGTCGAATTACAAGATAACCTTAGAAAACAGGGCTACCCCTTGGAAATTATCAGTAATGGAATTCAGAGAGCAAAGGCAAAAGGACCTATACAATCAACTGAACAAAAAACTGGACCATCAACGTATAATGTGTTACCACTTATCACAACGCACAATCCATCAAATTCGAACATGTTTCCAACAGTAAAATTTTGTGAACAATTGATAAACAGAAGTGAAAAAATGAAAAAGGTTCTTCAGAAAAAGAAAATCATAAACAGCAAAAGACAGCCTAAAAATTTGAAAAGAATTCTCACGCAATCTAAATTTGACTTTGCTGACACGGACATCAGTGTCAAAAAGTGTGGAATCAAGAGATGTAAGACATGTTTGAACATTATTGAAGGTCCAGACATAAAATTTAAAAACGGTAAAACCTTCAAGATAAAGCAAGGAATGACTTGCACTACAAAAAATGACATATATGCTATTATTTGTGACAAATGCAAAGATTTCTATATCGGCCAAACTAAAATTGAATTGCGGAAACGCATGACTTTGCATCGTCAGCAAACTAATAAAGGGGAGTATAGAATTCTTAAGGTCAACAAACATTTACATCAGTGTTCAGGAGGGAATTTCAAAGTGTTCCCACTATATAAATTATTCACCGATAATGATATATTGCGTGATGAGAAGGAATTATTTTTCATACACAGCCTACAGCCTGAACTGAACTCTTGTGCGTGATGTTTATCAATGTGGCTAGGTCGTAATTCGTCTTTGCCGTGGATTTACAGTCTTTACTAATTCAAATAACGGCCAATCTAATGCTTCTGACCAGTACTACTGCATTCCAAACGTAATGTAGTGGCGGTGGTCGAAGTATCAGATTGGTGTAGGTTGTGGTTCCCCGAGGGTGGGAGTGGGGGTGGGGGTGGGAGGTCCCCTAGCTTTATATTCCTTTAGTTTACATTCGACCGCATACTTCTCAGGCGCTACAATTAACGCGACTTGATTATTATTGTCTTAACTCTGAATAGTAAATAACTAACCCCTTCTAAGTCGTTGGAGATGGCTCCCTTTAGACAAGTAATTACTAATACCAGCGTACTTTCGGAAAGATTTTGCCGGTGTTCACTTGGGTGGGGGAGGATAAAGGGGGTTGGATATCCTTTAACAATGAGGATGCGTTTAAATTATGTAATGCAATGGCGATGGTTGAATGTGTTAGTTGATTGGGTGGGGCGGGGTGGGGGTGATGAGTTGTATAAAACTTACGTTTCCATTACAGTTTATATACCCTTGGCATTATAATGAAACGCTACTTTTTTATTATTATCTTGACATTGAAGGGTAGATAACTAACCCCTTTCTATCGCTTAGAGTGGATCCCTTTATAATAGTGATTGGTAATACCATCGTGTTTTTAGTAAGATATTCTCGCTGTTCGCTTGGGGGAAAGGGATTCTATTGTTGACACCAAGCAGTACATTTAAGCTTGTATTGTTTTAAAGCATTAGGTTGGTGGTGGTGGGTGGGGGTGGGGGTGGGAGTGGTGGAGATGAATTTGTTTTATGATTTTTCTTAAAAAACCTGGCCGTATATTTAATTCCCTTTTAAATCATTTTGGATGGCTCTCTTTATAATAGTAATTACAAACACCTGCTTGCCTTTTATAAGGCTTTTGTCGGTGTTCACTTGGGAGAGGAAACTTCCTTTGTTGATACTGAGGATGAGTTTAAGTAATGTAATATAATGGGGATTAATGTAAGCATTAGTTTGGTGTTTGTGTGTGTGTGTGTGGGGGGGGGGGGGGGGGGAGGGGGTGAGTTGAATGACCAGCTCATTTAGTATTATTAATTTGTTCATCCTTATAATTCCCATTTTAATTCTTTATCTAATCGTACTATTTTTCCTTACAACAGGAGTGGCGACAACGGGACACATTATGGGTACGGAGTCCCCCCCCCCCCCCTCCGGTGGGGTCTGGAGAGGGGGCATACCACCGCGTTATATAATTATAGCATACCTACTGATAACTTGAATTTATTTATCGGAAGATCACGCTCGCCTCAGTTTGCGTTGCATAAGTTATCTGCTATAGAACGCTTGAACCGGGTCCGACTCGACTCCACGTGGTACTGAGTAAAGAATCTCGTGGTGTCGAGCTGGAGTCCGAGTAAGGCGCTCACAGCCATAAATTTAAATTATGTAGAAATATTGGTATCGTGAAGATAATAAGGAAACATTCGTGAAAAAACACATATATTCAGAGTCCATAGACTTTAATTCTAGTATGAAGGCAACATCATTATTTTATATGTTATGTTTCATAGAAATACCACGATCGGCACAGTGAGTCTTTGTGCATAGACCCCTACTTACCCAACCTTTTCTTACATGAACAATGACGCTTGCCCCGAGTCCGGCTCGACTCCGCGGGAATGATAAACACTCCCGAGGGTTCGAGTTGGAGTTGGAGTCGGAGTGAGGAGTTCATTCCCAAACATTATGCAGAAATATGGGTATTATCAACAAACAAATATACAGAGATTTGGCGTGGGAAGGATATGTGGGGAAACAAATATACCGGGTATTTTCAGAGCCCACAAGCTTTTTTAATTTAATTTCTAGGATAAAGGAAACCGCATTATTTTTTATATATTATGTTAATTTATACTAGTGATTAGTAATACCAGCGTGTTTTCATCAAGATATTCTCGATGTTCGCTTGGGAGAAAGGGATTTTACTGTTTACACCGAGCAGCACTTTGAAGCCTGTATTTTTTAAAAGTATTAGGTTTGGGGGGGGGGGGGGGGGATATGAATTTCTTTTATGAGGTTTCTTAAAACCATGGTCGTATATACCTTTATTTTGAGACAAAATCAAATATTTCTATATCGGCCAAACTAAAATCTAATTGCGAAAACGCATTACATTGCATAAACAGCCAACTATATCAATTGTTCACATATAATTATATCTTACGTGACGAGAAGGAATTATTATTATTTTTTTATACGCAGTCTACAGCCTTAATTTAACTCATGCACGTGATGTCGATCTATGTGGCTCGGCCGTTGTTCGTATCTCCCTTGAATTTACGGTTTGGGCTCATTCATGCAACGGTCAATTTAATGCTACTGGGTGGCGCTATTACAATCCAAACGTAATGTAATGCCTGTAGTTTAAAGCTTTAGATGGGTGGTGGTGGTAGTAGGGTGGGCACCCAAGGTTTTCAAATTATGCGCTATATTATCATTTTTATAGTCTTAACTTTGGAGGGGGGGGGGGGGGTATAGATAATTAATCCATTTTAAATCGTTTGGGGTGGCTCTTTTTATAATAGTAATTACCTACACCTGCTTGGTTTTATAAGGCTTTTGTCCATGTTCACTTGGGGGTGGGGGGGGACTTCCTTTGTTGAGACTGAGGATGAGTTTAAGTAATGTAATATAATGGGGATGATTGTAAGCATTAGTTTGGCGTAGGGGTGACGGGAGGGGGGTGGGTGGGTTGGATGACCAGCTCATTAAGAATTATTTATTTGTTCATCCTTATAATTCCTATTTTAATTCTTTATCTAATCGTACAATTTTTCCTTATTACAGGAGTGGCGTCAACGGGACACATAATGGCTACGGATTCCCGGGGGGGGGGGGGGGGGGGGATTAAACCACGGAGTTACAAAAGTATAGTCTCTCTACGGATAACTTGACTTTATTTATCGGAATATCATGCTTGACTCCGTTTACGTCGGATTGGTTCTCTGTTCAAGAACGCTTGCATCGGATCCAGCTCGACTCCAGGAGGTGTCGAGCTGGAGTCTGAGTAAGGCGCTCACAGCCATTAATTTAAATTATGCGGAAATATTGGTATCGTGAAAATAAATATAAATAGATGGTTAACATAGGAAAATTCGTGGAAAAACACATATATTCTGAGTTCATAAACTTTACTTCTAGTATAAAGGCCATATCATAGTATTATATGTTATGTTTCATAGAAATAACACGATTGGCACAGTGAGTCTTTGTGTATAGCCCCCTACTTACCCAACCTTTTCTTCTCCCTTAGCCAGAGAGTTACATGTACAGTGACGCTTGCCCCGAGTCCGGCTCGACTCCCCGAGAATGACAAACACTCTCGGGGGTTCGAGCTAGAGTCGGGAGTAAGGAGTTCATTCCCTTACATTATGCAGAAATATGGGTATTACCAACATAGTAATATATAGAGAGTTGGAGTGGGAAGCATCTGTGGGAAATAAATATACCGGGTTTTTTCGGAGCCCACAACATTTATAACTTAATTTCTAGGATAAAAGAAACATCATTATTTTATTTGTTATGTTAATTTCGTTATAATTTTTTTCGATAAAGGATCAACACGACTCTGTTCAAATGTATGAAATAATTATTGCATATGCAGTTTCTGGAACAACGTCTCCAAAATCGATACACCACACCCAGTGGTTTACGTCATAACGTTATTTTGTAAATATTTGTATAACGTATTTTATAAAAATAAAAATGCCTGAAGATCCGCATACAGAGCGGTGAAAGCGCTAGCAGGAATATAGTCAGTGATGTCGTTGTATTTGTTTTGAACTTTAATATTTTTTTCTTATATATATATATATATATATATATAGAAAGTACCGTTTGCCATAGAGGATTTAAAGGTAACTGTCAATATTAGTGTTATGCAGCACTAGAGGTGTTAATATTGCACTAAAGGCCTGCATGGTAGAGTGTGGGTGGTATGCAGAAAAGGAAAGAAAAAGGAAAAATCGAGCGACTGAAGTAAAGTGATACAGGGCGATTCTTCAGAAACATCAACCACTAGGACAAAAAATAAAAAACACTTTCGTTGAAATTTAAATTGATATTATTCTTGACAAAGCCCCGAACCATTCATTTTTACAAGATGTTTCTTTGTGAAGTATGTGAGTTTTGGTTTATAGGTCCTTGAACCTATGGTTAAAAGCAAATTGTGTTTTTCTTTAAATAACCTAGATCTATTACAACACTCTATAATCATTAACTGAAGCAGTATTTTGTCATTAGATTTGATTTAAGGAAAGTATATAGGGTAAATTCTCAGAAAGGTCGAATGATTTTTTTAGTGTTGAACAATTAATTGTCAAAAAAATTGTTGTTTTCATCCACTATTTTGTGTAACGCACGTAACGGATATACCTCAGAATATTCCCATAGGCAGTGACCATTGGGAACGGTGAGCGATCGCGCCAGCGCACCATCGCGCACCGCTTTTTTGTATACCGCGAGTAATTAGTCGCGCACGTTTATCTTCCGGTCGTGTTCAAAGCCTTCGTCGGAGACAGGGGTCAGCCGAGTGGGCGACTTGGGCGAAGAAGTCGCCTTGTCATTCCTCAAGTCACCTTGGCTTACACTGGGGGCGAAATTCAGGTCGCCCTCCCAAACTTCCTTGGGAGACATGGCAGTTTACTGTATTTTCTTATGTTTTATTTTTTAAAAACACACGCTTCCGCAAAAAAACAGTAAACACGGTTGCTGTTAAAGTCCGTCACACGGCTATGAAAATAGCCTAAACTAGCCCAATTTTATATTTCTGAAAAGAATTGCAATGGCGTAGTCGTTCGAACAATTCACCCCAACTGATAGCAACTAGCACAAAATGGCTATTTAAAAACAAAGTACCAGACAAAACAACGAATCACACAAGACACGCATCGAGTTAATTAGAATTTATTAAAGTTAACCACCGTTTCAAAACAAAAAAAAATGTATTGGAGACAGTTCGTCCATATCGAAATTGCTTGCGGTTATGCTCTGTTCCACTGAAAAATTGGCTGCATTGAAATTCGCCCCGCAATTTGCATTGAATGTTTTTCTTTGAAAACTTGTGAAGTTTGTTGGAAGGGGGTTAAATGTAATAAGGCTACAATAGAAATCACAGGTATTTGGATGGATAAGAATGGCAGACCTTCAAAGCACCAATTGCACGTGTCAGTGAAAGATGGTTGGCAGAAATTGTCAGTTTTCTGAACAGTGTATTATTACCCAGCGCAGCCGGGAAGGGAGACAACTGAAATGTTTTGTCATTTACCAAAGAAATTAATTAACTCAAATTGTTAATAATGCTTAATTTACGAAGGATATCGAAAACTTTTTTAACTACGCTTTTCAACTCAGTTAGGGTATTCAGAAACCATGAATGACCCAGCTTCTTATATGAACTTGAAATTTATTTTAAACACTTTAAATATTTTTTTAAAAAGAATATACCTTCTGTTACAGAGAAGAACACTCTCACCATGGGTCATACTAAATTTCAAATCCACATCGTTGACACAAATACAAAATCAACTGCACGGTACCTTAGTCATCACTGTTCGGCAAAGAGTTAGGGGGTATTCAGAAACCATGAACGACACAGTTTTTTGTGGGGTGGGGTGGGGGGTGATTTTAACCTACATTCTGTTATGTAACCATCTGACTTAGTTTTGTGTGTGTTTGTATGTTTGGATAACTTTTATTTATTTTTTTCTCCACAATTGTGTCCTCTATGTTCATTTATTTTGTCACGATGACATATACATTTTATGGGGTTTTTTTCTGATTTCTCCTTCATGTCCACTGACTTCTCCCTCCTGGGTCCTGACTTCTCCCTAAAGTCTCTGAAGGGAGAAGTCACTTCTCCCTAAAATCAGCTGCCAGGCTGACCCCTGGTCGGAGAAGTGCAAAGTACAGAAGAACCTGTCATGAGCGACCACCCTTGGGACTTGCCAATTTAAAACTCCACAAACCCCTCCACACAATCACATCTAAAAAAGAATTACCGAATGTGAAGACGTTTCGGCCCAATTTCTAAGACGTTTTGGCCTCTTAGGGCCGAAACGTCTCAAGGCCGAAACGTCATAAAACCAATTATTTTGGAAATCGCGCGTTATTAGGCCTACTGATTTCTCAACAGCAATCACCACCAATCCTCGTTATTCCACCTGGGGGCGAATTGGTCCGAGGCATTATTTTAAAAATCACTCTCCTAAAATTTTTCACTCTCGTAAAATCTAAAAGTGGAGAGTGAATTTCCACTCTCCTGCTCTCCCGCTCCCAACGGTCACTGCATAGGGATGTATAGAATTACCATCAATTGATGCAAACTCCATTTGCAAAGCAAGACGAAGCATGCCATCCATAATCCAAGGGGTTTTACCCAGTTCAACTACATAAAATGATGAAGTCACATACTAAAAGTTTGTAACGCACGTAACGTTACGTGCATTACATTTCATGTATTTCCAATAGGAGTCATACTGGTATGACTGTATTTGGGTTCGATGATGAAGTTTCAGTAGAAAATAAGAACAAATCATCATGTGCATTGATAATCTCCTGATGTAGCTGAATGAGAGCTGTATTGCCATCCCGATGACTGGAAAAAAAAGAGACCCTACTTCTTGGAACATGGCTTGCAACACACTTGAATTATATCTGTGTTACAGTCACGATAAGCCATTGTGCACTACAACAGAAATATATGATCTTAAACACTAATAAATAAATAAATAAATATCTCCCTTGAATCACCATGTATGGAAATGACCCAAATCTCAACAAAAAGTCCATGGTTTTCAACTTTCCATGAATGAACAATTGGGTCAGAGATGCCAGGTCGCATATGAACTGTACAATGTAGCAGAGTCACTTCACTTGGGTTTCGTCACATTCTGACAATCTGTTGAACACAATTTGCCATCTGGCACCGAGCCTGGCCACTTACCACTATATTGAAAATTTTCCCCATCGATGCCAGAGAATTGGAGAAAAAATAGCTTCCCTTGCAAGCCTGTCGGAATAATAATTTCACGTAAACTGAAAATGGGTCCTGCAAAGTTTTTCCCAAACCGATTATCATTTTCATTTTTTATAACCTATTTGTATAAAGTCATCATGAGGTCCATTTTTCACTCCTGCAAATTTGATCTTGAGATCAAATTTGCAAGAGTGACAAATGAGTCTCACGGAGAAATATTTGCTGGAGCTTTGTACATGTATAACCAGAGCAATGGGTTATGCAGTTTTGGCTTCCCTGCGCTGAGCATTTATTACTTGAGGTAACTACATGTATGTGTTGAGGTGATACCCATAATGTTCATGGGTCATCCTGGTCATCATATGACACCTCAATCACAAAAATTTTGGGAATCTCCAACAACCTTTTCAAAAGTTATGTACACTCAGTGACTCTTGATAGTTACAGGTTCCTGGTTGTAAAAACAATTGGAGGACTTGAAAAACAAGACAATTTGAAATGTTCTGAAAGAATTATATGCAAATCTTCTTTTGATAAGCTTCAATATTATGAAGAGTTTCTATTGGTTCACACATGTAACACACGTAACATTTTCATGTAACGCATGTAACAGAGAAAAATCACTCAATGCATAATAATCGAAGGTTGGATTGTCATTACCCATTTGTAAATTGAAAATGGAATTACTCTATTTTAGTCTATTTATAGTCTAACTGAATGGTAAATAGCCAATCAGAGGGATGTTCAATCAGAAAATTGTTGGAGAAAAAAATTTTCTGTCTGATGTAACACACGTAACAAAACTTTATCAAGTATAGCTCTGAAATGTCAAATGATATGAGGCTGGATCAACAGCACCTCTCAGGTTTATGGCATTTGCCATAGAAAAACATACTTGGTCCCTCTCCTTAATGTAAAATAGTCATGTTATACCTCATTGAAGGGTGAAAAAAGTGTGCAAATGTAACGCATGTAACAAAAGAATCGCCTTACACAGTGTGCGATGATATGGAAAAACAGAGTGTTGACATGTACAGAGAGGTGGATGATATGCTGATATAGTGTGAATATTCAGTGAATTCTATATTATCTAAATGTTAAATCAACCGATTTTCACAAAATTTTGCACACTCATAGAGAGACACAAAATCTAAAAATGTACCGAGGCGAAATTTTCGCTTTAACCCTTATTTCGTCAGAATTGGCAAAAAACTGCCAAATTTGGGGTTTATCGGCACTTTCTCGAAACACGTCTTGTAGATTTTTTTTAAACATTCATCATTGCTAGAACTGCCTGTGACACGACCATTGATACACATGACATATTAGGCGATGCATATGGTAACCCTCCACAGGCTGTCTAACATCAAAATTTTGATGAAATGGGCTGTTTTCGGGCCCCCACAGCACCCAAACGATACACGAAAGATAAACATAACTTCCTTTATTGGAAGTGGAATTCACCGTGGATCATTTTTGTAAGTAACAAGGGTGTTCAAAAAACCAAGTGTTAACCCGTTCTGGGCTGGTTAAACAGCAAAAAAGCTCAAAACTTCATGTTTTCCGTGGATTTCTCTAAACGAGTCTTGTAGATTTTCAAGAAAAATTGGTCACTCTCAGGTCTTGGTGTGACATTACAAGTTGCATGGATAAAATATTCCGGTCAGCGTTAGTTAACCCTCCCCGAGCTGCTAAACGTAAAAATTGTGATAAAATGGGCTGTTTTTAGACACCAACAGCACCCAAACGGTATACCACAGAGAAAGCGGCCTTCATTTATCGGACGCAAAATTGATCTTAACCCATTTTGGGCTGGTTAAAGAGAGATACCCATTAAAATCTTAAAATACCCATTTTCTGTGGATTTCTCTAACAGCATCTTGTAGGTTTTCAAGAAAAAATCGGCTATTTGCAGGTCTTGGTGTGACATTACAAGTTGCATGAACAAAATATTCCGGTCAGCATTAGTTAACCCTCCTCGGGCTGCTGAATGTCAAAATTGTGATAAAATGGGCTGTTTTTGCACACCAACAGCACCCAAAGGGTACACCACAAAGAAAAGTGCCTCCTTTTATCGAGCGCACAATTTAGTCGGAAACATTTTTGTAAGTAGTAAGGGTATTCAAAAGTCGACGTCTTAACCCATTTTGGGCAGGCCAAAGAGAGATATCCCTTGAAAGCTTTAAATTCCCATTTTCTGTGAATTTCCCTAACGGTATCTTGTAGGGTTTCAAGACAAATTGACCATTCGTAGGTGTTTATGTGACATTACAAGTGGCATGGACAAAATACTCCGGTGAACGTTTATTAACCATCTACAAGCTGCCAAGCATCGTAATTTTGTTAACATGGGGCTGTTTTCAGACATGCACAGCACCCAATGTATACCTGAGAGATAAACATAATCTCCTTTGTTGGAAGTGGAATTCACAGAGGACCATTTTTGTAAGTAATAAAGGTATTCAAAAACCAAGCGTTAACCCCTGTTGGGGAGGTTAACAGGGATACCCATCGAAAGCTTAAAAAATCGTTTTCCCTGGATTTCTTTTACAAACATTTTGTTGGGTTTTCAAGAGAAATTGGCCATTGATAGGTCTTGGTGTCATATGACCAACTGCATGGATAAATTATTCTGGTAGGCTTTTGTTAACCCTCCATGGGCTGCTAAATGTAAAAAAAAATTGAAGAAATAGTCTTTTTTTTGGACACCAGCAACATCAAATGGAAATGCCACAGAGAAACATAACTTCTTTTACCGGACGCAAAACTGATAGGGAAACATTGATATTCATATTAACCCATTCTAGCGTTAATGATGGGTTTTACCTAAACATTTTTTTTTATCAAACCCAAACCGAGTCATTAGAGACTACTATACTCACCTTTCTCATAACATCAATGAAGGAACTTCAGTGAGACAGTTAAAAACAATTCATCAGGCACTGTGGGGGTCATGAAAAATCATGGAATCTAATCGGGAAAAGCCATGATTCTCCAGAATCATAAAGTCTAGTTTTTTTTTTTTTTTTAGGCTTTTCCCTCTGGAAAAGACTATTGTTTTTCTGCGGATTATTATTATTTCTTTTTTTTTTTTTTTTTTTTTCAGGCTTTTCCCTCTGGAAAAGACTATTGTTTTTCTACGGATTATTATTTATTTTTTGGGTTTTTTTTTTTTTTTTCCTCACATTTTGTCCGCACGATTCCGAAGCCATTTTCGGGCCGATTTTCACAAAATTTTGCACACGCATAGAGGGGCAAAAAATCTAAAAATGTACCGAAGCGGAATTTTCGATTTAACCCTTATTTCGCCAGAATTGGCAAAAAACTGTCAAAATTGGGGTTTATCGGCATTTTCTCGAAACACGTCTTGTAGATTTTTTTTAAACCTTTATCATTGATAGACCTGTCTGTGCCACTACCTTTGATACACATGACATATCTGGCGATGCATATGGTAACCCTCCACAGGCTGCCAAACATTGAAATTTTGATGAAATGGGCCGGTTTTAGGCCCCCAGAGAACCCAAACGATACACGAGAGATAAACATAACTTCCTTTATTGGAAGTGGAATTCACCAGAGATCATTTTTGTAAGTAATAAGTGTGTTGAAAAAACCAAGCGTTAACCCGTTTTGGGCTGGTTAAACAGCAATACCCCCAAAAAGCTAAAAAATTCAGGTTTTCCGTGGATTTCTCTAAATTTCTCTTGTAGATTTTCAAGAAAAAATTGTCACCCCCAGGCCTTGATGTGACAATAGAAGTTGCATAGACAAAATACTGCGGTGAGCATTTGTTAACCCTCCACGGGCTGCTAAAAGTCAAAATTGTGATACAATGGGCTGTATTTGGACGCCAACAGCACCCAACGGGTACGCCACAAAGAAAAGTGCTTTCTTTTATCGAGCGCACAATCTATACGGAAACATTTTTGTAAGTAGTAAGGGTATTCAAAAAACGAAGTCTTAACCCGTTTTGGACAGGTTAAAGAGAGAGACCCCTTAAAATCTAAAAATTCCCATTTTCTGTGGATTTCTCTAAATACATTCCATAGGTTTTCAAGAAAAATTGACTACTTGCAGGTCTTTGTGTGACATTACAAGTTGCATGGACAAAATATTCCGCTGAGCGTTTATTAACCCTCTACAGAATGCCAAGCATCATAATTTTGTTGAAATGGGCTGTTTTCAGACACACACAGCACGCAATGTATGTCCGAGAGTTACACATAATCTCCTTTGTTGGAAGTGGAATTCACTGAGGACCATTTTTGTAAGTAATAAGGGTATTCAAAAACCAAAGCGTTAACCCCTTTTGGGGTCGTTAATAGCGATACCCATCAAAAGCTAAAAAAAATCATGTTTTCCGTGGATTTCGTTATAAACATCTTGTAAGTTTTCAACAGAAAATGGCCATTGATAGGTCTTGGAGTCACATTACCAGTTGAATGGATAAAATATTCCAGTAAGCATTTGTTAACCCTCCATGGGCTGCTAAATGTCAACATGTTGAAAAAATAGTCTGTTTTTGGACACCAACAACAACAAATGGGAATGCCACAGAGATACATAACTTCTTTTACCGGATGCAAAACTGATATAGAAAAATTTAGTAAGTAGTAAGGGTATTCAAAAAAATCGAGGTCTTAACCCATTTTCGCCTGGTTAAAATGTAGCCCTTAAAAGCTTAAAATTCCAGTTTTCTGTGGATTTTCTCCAAAAAAATCTAGTAAGTATTCAAGAAAAATTGACCATTTGCAGGTCTTGGAGTGACATTACAAGTTGCATAGACAAAATATTCCGGTAAGCGTTAGTTAACCCTCCAGAGGCTGCAAAGCATAGAAATTTTGAGAAAATGGACTGTTCATGGGCACCCATTGCACGCAATGTGTACCTGCGAGATAAACTTAACCTCCTTCTTTGGAAGTGGAATTCCCCGGGGATCATTTTTGTAAGTAATGAAGGTATTCATCAAACCAAGCATTAACCCGTTTAGGGGCTGGTTACAGATCCATACCCATTAAAAGGTTAAAAATTCATACTATCCGAGGATTTCTCTAAAAACACGTCGTATATTTTCAAGAAAAAATGACCATGCTCAGATCTTAATGTAACATTACAAGTTGCATGTACAAAATATTCCTCTAAGCATTTGTTAACCCTATGCAGGTTCTCAAACATCAAAATGTTGGTAAAATGGGCTGTGTTTGCATATCCACAGCACCCGAAGTTGAGAGGAGAGATAAAAATAAGTGGAAGTAGAATTCATTGAGAATTATTTTTGGAAGTAATACGAGTATTCAAAAAACAACACTTAACCCGTTTTGGGCTGGATAAACAATTATACCCTCCAAAAGCTTAAAATTCATGTTCATGTCGGCCAAACTTGCATGACGTCAGAACTCGATTCGGGTGAAATACTGCAGTGATGCACTGAAAGGTTGAGAATAAGGGACGCTGATATCGAAGTAGGCTTTAAACTGTCCATGGAATGGTCCTAAACTCAAGTTCATGTTTGCAGCGTTACTGCAAATAGGTTTCCCCGTATTTCTTGTTAAAATGTTTTGGACCGCCTCACTTCATATTCCACACTGTTCTGCATGATATTATTTATTTATTGGTGTTTAAGGTTTGTAAGTAGTAAGGGTATTTAAAAGAATGAAACTTAACCCATTTTGGACTGGATAAGGAGATTTGCCCCTTGAACGCTTAACATTTACATTTTCCGTGGATTTCGCTAACTGCTTGTTGGGGATTTTCAAGAACAATTTGACATTGGCAGGTCTTACAAATTGCATAGATAGAATATTCCGCTAGTCGTTTGTTAATCCCTCTACTAAACGTCAAACTTTTAATAAAATCGACTGTTTTCGGGCAGCAAATGGGTATGCAATAGATAAACATGACCTCTTTTATCAGACTTGGAATTCCTGAGGGATAATGTATGATAGTATTAAGGGTATTCAAGGGAGCGTGGTGGCTCAGTGGTAGACTGTTGTACTTCTATGCTAGAGGTCCCGACATCGATCCCCGTCCGGGACGACTCACATTGTGTCCTTGGACAAGGCACTTTGGCCCGGTTGCCGACATGGGGGCACGATGTCCCCGTGTACTAAGGCATACTGCACGTCGATGGTACACATGTCTTCAACCTCTGTAACCCTGCCTGAGCGGAGCCTGAACAGAGTTAGAATGTTGAGGAGCTGACAGTTGCTCGTCGATGCTTGGTGGTTCTCTCCGGCTACTCCAGCTTCCTCCACCTCTAAAACTGTCACGGTCACGATTAGCCATTGTGCAGAAGTATGTGACCTTAAACACCAATAAATAAATAAATAAATAAAATAAATAAATAAATAAATAAACAAACAAATAAATAAATAAATAAGGGTATTCAAAAAACCAAGCCTTAACCCTGTTTTGTCGGATTAAAGACAGACAGCCCATGCCGTGTACGCTGCCTACATTACTTGTAAAATCGACCTCCCCCCACCCCCCCCCCCCCCCCCCCCCCCGCCCCCCGCCACCCACTACTAAATCTTCTGCGAGGTGCGGTTTCGGACCCGACCACCTGTCGTTGTATTTAGCAGCATGGATTTCCCCAAGAAGCAAAGACAAAAATACGTCTGCGGAAAATAATGGCAAATATTTTATTTAGCCTGTATTTTGTCCGTATAGAAAATTTCTCACCCACATATACCTAAAAATGATTCAATGATACAACTGGACATATTTCTCTCATAAAACGTGAAAAAACACTTGATTTATTGCATTTTAGGATTGCGCATGTATATTCTTAGAAGATGCTCTGTCTATTATTAAACTACGGCGTGTCTTTGATCTCGTTTGGGACGATCAGTGATTAGCACCTTTTCGACAAGAGCCATCGAAATTGAAAATAAAAAAAATAATCAAATTTCACTAAAACCTTTTGCAGAATCGTGTTTTTCAGAAAACGCTTTCCCGATTGCGTGTGTCGTTTTCAAAATTCGGATCAGTAAGCACGAAATTATAAATATGTTGTTGTCAATAACAAAATTGAAAGCATGTCGGTCAAACTTGCACGACGTCAGAACTCGACTCGGGTAAAATACTGCGGTGTAGTGAAAGGACGAGAGTTAAGAAACGCTGATATCGCAGTAGGCTTTAAAATGTCCATGGAATGGTCCTAAAATCAAGTTTATATTTGCAGCTTTATTGCAAATAGGTTTCTCGTTGTTTCTTGTTGAAATGTTATTTCCGTCAAGGCCAAGTACCATAGAAAATTTGGAATACTGGGCAGTGGGATAGGTATCCGGACAAAATACCCTCGGACAAAATACCCTTAGGACATAATACCCTCAAAAAAATACCCTTAGGACATAATACCCTCAATGGGTAGGACAAAATACCCTCGGACAAAATACCCTCAGACCAAATGTATATAAAGAAAGTTGGATTTTTGGTGTTGGGGTGGGGGGGTGGGGGGCGGGGTAATTGCATCTAAGGCACTAGCCGGAGTTTTGTTTGAAATAACAAGTACCAATATTTTTAATTTTTTTTATTAACCCTTTACCTAACGTAACCCTCAAAACCGGCCAGCGCTATTCTCAAAAATCGCCAATTAATTTTCACTGCTTTTTCATTTTTTGTCTCAAAAACATAGGTTATGACCCCTCGTTGGAATGAGCTCGTTCCAACGAGGGGTCATAACCTATGTTTTTGAGACAAAAAATTAGTTATTCAAGAATTATTTTTGCAAGTGTCGTCTGCTTTTCAGGTTAGGTAAAGGGTTAAACTAAATAGATATGAAGCACAATACAAATGGCAGATGGCAATTGAACATGAAACAAATATGAGGGTATTTTGTCCGAGGGTATTTTGTCCTACCCATTGAGGGTATTATGTCCGAAGGGTATTTTTTTGAGGGTATTATGTCCTAAGGGTATTTTGTCCGAGGGTATTTTATCCTACAATCGTGGGATAGGACACCTGCCCCATGAACAACTGCCTCCTATTAAAATTAATTAGCGGGGACATCCCCCCATGCTGTTTATTTTACCTAGGACACCTGCCCCTATTTTTTTACCTAGGACACATGCCCCCCCTCCCCCTCCCCCCCCCCCCCTACTGTTAGAGTAGATTAAACATATTTTATTTGCCATTTGACAATGCAAATCAGGATTGGAGAACAAGTGCTTACCACTTAGAAGCCCCTCCATTCCTGTACAGTGACTAATAATTTACAATATGGCAGAACGTATTCCATAAATAACAGAATCTAGCAAAATCTAAATATTATAAACATTATAGACAAACACAAATTAAACTGAGAGAAAAAGAGAGAGAGAGAGAGAGAGAGAGAGAGAGATCAAAAGAATAAATAGAATATAAAGAAAAAAAGAAAACATGAAATACAACATTAGATCCAGTGATGATGCCCGCCACCCACCCATTTGCATTCTGTAGTATCTTGGCCGTAATGGGAGTCTAAATTAACATCTTGATTACAGCCACTGAGCATAGGTTTTCACTTCTGGGGATGTTCACACAACTGTTTTTTCACCAAGTACACCTGCCCTGCCCCCGTTTGCTTGCTAACGGGCCCCTCCCCATTGACCTTTCTATTTTTAGAAGCACCCGGGCCGACGGGGAGAGGGCGTTGTTGGGAGCATGGCTAGATTTTGCTATAAAATGGGGTTGAAGGAAGGTACCCTCAAATCTGGGTCGAAAATGGCAAAAGGCTACTTCAACGTATCGTCGCCTGAGAACTAGAATGTTCTATGTCCCCTATGGGACATAGAACATTCTAGCACTCAGCCGACGGTATGGTAACGGTATAAACTACAGGCGATCTAGGCGATGTACAGACGAAAAATCATACCTTGGAGCCGGTTAGGCAATTTGGCACAAAAAAATTCCGACTTTATGCTCAATCGCTGCTCTACAGTAGTCTACAACAGTCTCCAAGTCCATTCCAAACTGATAGAGTCGGGACGAATAGTACTCTCACTTTCCACGCGATGCGTGGTGTTCTTCACGTGGCCTCGACACTCGCAACAGATGCCAAAATGTCTGCCAGGGTGCGTAGAACAAGTTCTGAAAATTAGAAGTCGCTGCCTTCAGCGGTCTAGACACGGTTCATGTTTGTGAGAAGTGCAATTTTAATGTCTAATTGGCAAATTTTCGTTAATCGTTTCCCGCCAAAAAACCTACTCACCGCCGATTTCTTTTCACTTCAACTTCTGACGATTATCTAAGGTTTAAAGATAGTGTCAGGATACCCCTCCCCCGTCGCCCTTTTGGAGCTGGTTAGGCAATGTGGCACCTAAACCTGGGACGTTATGCTCAATCGCATCTCTACAGTCATCTACAACACTGCCCGTGTCCATTCTAAACTGATAGAGTCGGGACGAATAGTACTCTCAAGTTCCAAGCGATGCGTGGTGTTTTCCACGCGGTCCGGACACTCCAAACAGATCGCAAAATGTCGGCCAGGGTTTGTAGAACAAGTTCTGAAAATTTCAAGTCTCTGCCTCCAGCGGTCTGAACACCGTTCGTGTATGTCAGAAGTGCTATTTTAATGTCCAATATGCAAATCTTCGTCAATCTTTTCCTGCCTGCCAGAAACCCTATCACCGCCAATTTCTCTTGACTTTAAACTTCTGAGATTCTCGTAGGTTTAAAGGTTGTGTTGGGATCCCTGGGTGGCTGTCTTAAAGAAGAAACTTCCTTTTACAGTCAACTCTCCACCAGTCACACACAATTGTAACAGCGAGGAGGCACTGAAGGATTCTGTGCCCATTCCCGGCGTCTTCTTTCGAACTGGCTTGAAAAGGAAGGACCAAATTCAAACAATTACCTCCTCTCTCCAAAACACCATATCTCAGCCAATTCTAGGCAGATTTCCATGAAATTTTCACTCCTTGTTCATGAATAGTTGTGGTATCACTTTCCATGAAGAGCGACATGAATTTCGCATTTCGTCACGTAGAATTGGAAAAGAGCGTATGCGCAGGGATTTCTCTGAAAACATCTTGGAAGATTTTAAAGAAAAAATGGCCATTTGCAGTTCTTAGTGTGACATTACAAGTTGCATGGAAAAATATTCCTGTTAGCACTTGTTAAACCTCTACAAGCTGCCAGTCATCAATATTTTGGATACATTTGAGATAAAATGGACCATTTTCAAATAGACACAGCACTCAGTGGGTATGTGTGAAACAAACATAACTCCTTTTGTGGGTCATTAACTTGTCGGACGACGATATTGATATTAACCCACTCCACCGTTAATGATGGTTTTTGCCTAAACAATTTTCTTATCAAACTGAGTCATTTGAGACTACTATACTCACCTTTCTCATAACATCAATGAAGGAACTTCAGTGAGACAGTTAAAAACAATTCATCAGACACTGTGGGGTCATGAAGAATCATGGAATCTCATCGGGAAAAGCCATGATTCTCCTGAATCATAAAGTCTAGTTTTTTTTTTTTTCCACACATTTTGTCCGTACGATTCAGAAGCCATTTTCGAACTGATTTTCACGAAATTTTGCACACGCATAGAGGGGCACAAAATCTAAAAATGTACCGAAGCGGAATTTTCGATTTAACCCTTATTTCATCAGAATTGGCAAAAAACTGCCAAAATTGGGGTTTATCGGCACTTTCTCGAAACACATCTTGTAGATTTTTTTTATACATTCATCATTGCTAGACCTGTCTGTGACACGCCCTTTGATACACATGACACATCAGGCGATGCATATGGTAACCCTCCACAGGCTACCAAACATCGAAATTTTGATGAAATAGGCCGGTTTCAGGCCCCCACTGCACCCAAACAATACACGAGAGATACACATAACTTCCTTTATTGGGAGTGGAATCCACCAAGGATCATTTTTGTCAGTAATAAGGGTATTCAAAAAACAAAGCGTTAACCCGTTTTTGGCTGGTTAAACCGCAATACCCCCATAAAGCTCAAAATTTGTATTTTCCATGGATTTCTCTAACCGAGTCTTGTAGATTTTCAAGAAAAATCTGTCACTCCCAGGCCTTGGTGTGACAATAGAATCTGCATGGACAAAATACTGCGGTGAGCATTTGTTAACCCTTCACGGGCTGCTAAAAGTCAAAATTGTGATAAAATGGGCTGTTTTTGAACGCCAACAGCACCCACTTGGTGTACCACCGTGAAAGGAACCTTCTTTTATCGGACGCAAAATTGATGGGGAAACATTTTTGATAGTGGTAAGGGTATTCAAAAGTCGAAGTCTTAACCTATTTTGGGCTGGTTAAAGAGAGATACCCCTTAAAAGCTTAAAATTCCCCTTTTTTGTGGATTTCTCTAAAAGCAACTTGTAGGTTTTCAGGAAAAATTGACTATTCGCAGGTCCTTGTGTGACATTACAAGTTGCATGGACAAAATATTCCGGTGAGCATTTATTAACCCTCTACAGGCAGCTAAGCATGGTAATTTTGTTGAAATAGGCTGTTTTCAGATGCGCACAGCACCCAATGCATACCCGAGAGATAAACATAATCAACTTTGTTGGAAGTGGAATTCACCGAGGACCAAATTTGTTAGTAATAAGGGTATTCAAAAAACCAAACATTAACCCCTTTTGGGATGGTTAATAGCAATAGCCATCAAAAGCTTAAAAAATCATGTTTTCCCTGAATTTCTTTAGAAACATCTCGTAGGGTTTCAAGAGAAAATGGTCGTTGATAGGTCTTAGAGTCACATTACCAGTTGCATGGATAAAATATTCAGATAAGCATTTATTTGTTAACCCTCCATGGGCTGCTAAATGTCAAAATTTCGAAAAAAAAAATAGTCTGTTTTTGGACACCAACAACATCAAATGGGAATAACTTTTTTTACCGGACGCAAAACTGATAGAGAACATTTTTAGTAAGTAGTAAGGGTATTCAAAAATTGAGGTCTTAACCCATTTTCGCCCGGTTAAGGAGATGTACCCCTTAAAAGTTTAAATTTCCCATTTTCTGTAGATTTCTCAAAAAAATCTGGTAAGTATTCAAGAGAAATTGACCATTTGCAGGTCTTGGAGTGACATTACAAGTTGCATGAACAAAAGATTCCGGTAAGCGTTTGTTAACCCTCCAGAGCCAGCAAATTTTGAGAAAATGGGCTGTACTTGGCCACCCATTACACCCAATGCGTACCTGCAAGATGAACATAACCACCTTCATTGGAAGTGGGATTCACCGAGGATCATTTTTGTAAGTAATGAAGGTATTCATGAAACCAAGCATTAACCCGTTTAGAGTTGGTTACAGGGTGATACCCCTCAAAAGGTTAAAAATTCATGTTATCCGAGGATTTCTCTAAAAGCATCACGTAGATTTTCAAGAAAAATTGGCCATTCTCAGATCTTAGTGTGAATTACAAGTTGCATGTACCAAATATTCCAGTAAGCATTTGTTAACCCTATGCTGGTTCTCAAACATCAAAATGTTGAAAAAGTGGGCTGTGTTTGCATACCCGCAGCACCCAAAGTTAAAAGGAGAAATCAACATAAGTGGAAGTAGAATTCACTGAGAATTATTTTTATAAGTAATAAGCGTATTAAAAAAACAACCCTTAACCCGTTTTGGGCTGGATAAACAATTGGACCCGTCAATAGCTTAAAATTCATGTTCTCCCTGGATTTCTCTGAAAACATCTTGTAGATTTTTAAGTAAAATGGCCATTCACAGTTTTTGGTGTGAAATTACAAGTTGCATGAATAAATATTCCTGTTAGCACTTGTTAACCCTTAACAAACTGCCAGACATCAATATTTTGGATACATTTGAGATAAAACGGACCATTTTCAAATAGATACAGCACTCAGTGGGTATGTGTCAAACAAACATAACTCCTTTTGTCGGTCATTAACTTGTTGGACGATGGTATTGATATTACCCCTCTCCACCGTTAATGATGGTTTTCACCTAAACATTTTTTTTTTATCAAACTGAGTCATTTGAGACTTCTATTCTCACCTTTTTCATGACATCAATGAAGGAACTTAAGTGAGACAGTCAAAAGCAATTCATCATACACTGAGGGGTCATGACAAATCATGCAATCTCATCGGGAAAAGCCATGATTCTCCAGAATCATAAAGTCTAGTTTTTTTTGGTTTTTTTTCCACACATTTTGTCCGTACGATTCAGAAGCCATTTTCAAACCAATTTTCACGAAATTTTGCACAAGCATAGAGGGGCACAAAATCTAAAAATGTACCAAAGCGGAATTTTCGATTTAACCCTTTATTCATTAGAATTATCAAAAAACTGCCAAATTTGGGGTTTATCGGCACTTTCTCGAAACACATCTTGTAGATTTTTTTTAAACATTCATCATTGCTAGAACTGCCTGTGACACGCCGTTTGAAACACACGACATATCAGGCGATGCATATGGTAACCCTCCACAGTCTGCCAAACATCAAAATTTTGATGAAATGGGCTGTTTTTGGGCCCCCACAGCACCCAAACGATACACGAAAGATAAGCATAACTTCCTTTATTGGAAGTGGAATTCACCGTGGATCATTTTTGTAAGTAATAAGGATGTTCAAAAAACCAAGTGTTAACCCGTTTTGGGCTGGTTAAACAGCAGTACCTCAAAAAAGCTCAAAACTTCATGTTTTCCGTGGACTTCTCTAAACGAGTCTTGTATATTTTCAAGAAAAATTGGTCACTCTCAGGTCTTGGTGTGACATTACAAGTTGCATGGATAAAATATTCCGGTCAGCATTAGTTAACCCTCCCTGAGCTGCTAAACGTAAAAATTGTGACAAAATGGGCTGTTTTTAGACACCAACAGCACCCAAACGGTATACCACAGAGAAAGGGGCCTTCATTTATCGGATGCAAAATTGATCGGAAAATATTTTAGAAAGTGGTAAGGGTATTCAAAATTTGACGTCTTAACCCAATTTGGGCTGGGTAAAGAGAGATACCCATTAAAATCTTAAAATACCCATTTTCTGTGGATTTCTCTAACAGCATCTTGTAGGTTTTCAAGAAAAAATCGGCTATTTGCAGGTCTTGGTGTGACATTACAAGTTGCATGAACAAAATATTCTGGTCAGCATTAGTTAACCCTCCTCGGGCTGCTGAATGTCAAAATTGTGATAAAATGGGCTGTTTTTGCACACCAACAGCACCCAAAGGGTACACCACAAAGAAAAGTGCCTCCTTTTATCGAGCGCACAATTTAGTCGGAAACATTTTTAGCTCAACTTGACAAAGTCAAGTACGTCCACAATTTCCTTTGGCACATCTCACAGGTCGCATTTATGATCAGATTACTTTGAAACTTCTTACGCTTCTTTGGGGTGACCTCTAGATGGGAGCTATCGATTTTCTTCAATTTCCGTCAAAAAATGTCGCCGCGGCCAACGTTCTTAGAACTTAGTTTAGTCAAACCACAATATTTCCCTTTGGCACACCCTACAGGGCACATTTATGATTTGATTTCTTTGAAACCTGATACGCTTATTTAGGGTGACCTCTAGATAGGAGCTATCGATTTTCTTCAATTTCCGGCAAAAAATGTTGCCACGGCCAACGTTCGTAGAACGTAGTTTAGTCAGACCTCAATATTTCCCTTTGGTACACCCTACAGGGTACATTTACGATCAGATTGCTTTGAAACCTGGTATGCTTGTTTGGGGAGACCTCTAGATGGGAGCTATCGATTTTCTTCAATTTCTGTCAAAAAATGTTGCAGCGGCCAACATTCTTAGAACTTAGTTTAGTCAGAAGACTCAATATTTCCCTTTGGCACACCCTACAGGGTACATTTATGATCGGATTGCTTTGAAACCTGGCATGCTTGTTTGGGGTGACCTCTAGATGGGAGCTATCGATTTTCTTCAATTTCTGTCAAAAAATGTTGCCGCGGCCAATGTTCTTAGAACTTAGTTTAGTCAAACCACAATATTTCCCTTTGGCACACCCTACAGGGCACATTTATGATTTGATTGCTTTGAAACCTGGTATGCTTATTTAGGGTGACCTCTAGATGGGAGCTATCGCTTTTCTTCAATTTCCGGCAAAAAATGTTGCCACAGCCAACGTTCGTAGAACTTAGTTCAGTCAGACCTCAATATTTCCCTTTGGCACACCCTACAGGGCCCATTTATGATCAGATTGCTTTGAAACCTGGTATGCTTGTTTGGGGAGACCTCTAGATGGGAGCTATCGATTTTCTTCAATTTCTGTCAAAAAATGTTGCCGCGGCCAATGTTCTTAGAACTTACTTTAGTCAGAAGACTCAATATTTCCCTTTGGCACACCCTACAGGGTACATTTATGATCGGATTGCTTTGAAACCTGGCATGCTTGTTTGGGGTGACATCTAGATGGGAGCTATCGATTTTCTTCAATTTCCGTCAAAAAATGTTGCCGAGGCCAACGTTTTTAGAACTCAGTTTAGTCAGACCACAATATTTCCCTTTGGCACACCCTACAGGGCACATTTATGATTTGATTGCTTTGAAACCTGGTATGCTTGTTTGGGGAGACCTCTAGATGGAAGCTATCGATTTTCTTCAATTTCCATCAGAAAATGTTGCCGCGGCCAACGTTGTTAGAACTTGGTTTAGTCAGAAGACTCGATATTTCCCTTTGGCACACCCTGCAGGGCACATTTATGATCGGATTGCTTTGAAACCTTTCATGCTTGTTTGGGGTGACCTCTAGATGGGAGCTATCGATTTTCTTCATTTTCCGTCAAAAAATGTTAACGCAGCCAACACTCTTAGAACTTAGTTTAATCAGACCATAATATTTCCTTTTTGCTCACCCTACAGGGCTCATTTATGATTAGATTGCTTTGAAACCTGGTATGCTTATTTACAGTGACCTCTAGATGGGAGCTATCGATTTTCTTCCATTTCCATCAAAAAATGTTGCCACGGCCAACATTCTTAGAATTTAGTCTAGTCAGACCACAATATTTCCCTTTTGTACACCCTACAGGGCACATTTATGATCGGATTGCTTTGAAACCTGGCATTCTTGTTTGGGGAGGCCTCTAGATGGGAGCTATCGGTTTTCTTTGGTTTCTGTCAAAAAATATTGCCACTGGCAAAAAAACTGACATTGGTCCCAATGATCTTCAATTTTGCCATTTCATTTATAACTTACCAAGTTCAAGTTTGTCAAGTTGAGCTACAGTGTCATTGACACTTTCATTGTAAGTAGTAAGGGTATTCAAAAGTCGACGTCTTAACCCATTTTGGGCAGGCTGAAGAGAGATATCCCTTGAAAGCTTTAAATTCCCATTTTCTGTGAATTTCCCTAACGGTATCTTGTAGGGTTTCAAGACAAATTGACTATTCGTAGGTGTTTATCTGACATTACAAGTGGCATTGACAAAATACTCCGGTGAGCATTTATTAACCATCTACAAGCTCCCAAGCATCGTAATTTTGTTAACATGGGGCTGTTTTCAGACACGCACAGCACCCAATGTATACCTGAGAGATAAACATAATCTCCTTTGTTGGAAGTGGAATTCACAGAGGACCATTTTTGTAAGTAATAAAGGTATTCAAAAAAACAAGCGTTAACCCTTGTTGGGGAGGTTAACAGGGATACCTATCGAAAGCTTAAAAAATCGTTTTCCCTGGATTTCTTTTACAAACATTTTGTTGGGTTTTCAAGAGAAAATGGCCATTGATAGGTCTTGGTGTCATATGACCAATTGCATGGATAAATTATTCTGGTAGGCTTTTGTTAACCCTCCATGGGCTGCTAAATGTAAAAAAAAATTGAAGAAATAGTCTTTTTTTAGACACCAACAACATCAAATGGAAATGCCACAGAGAAACATAACTTCTTTTACCGAACGCAAAACTGATAGGGAAACATTGATATTGATATTAACCAATTCTAGCGTTAATGATGGGTTTTACCTAAACATTTTTTTTTATCAAACCCAAACCGAGTCATTAGAGACTACTATACTCACCTTTCTCATAACATCAATGAAGGAACTTCAGTGAGACAGTTAAAAACAATTCATCAGGCACTGTGGGGTCATAAAAAATCATGGAATCTAATCGGGAAAAGCCATGATTCTCCAGAATCATAAAGTCTAGTGTTTTGGGGGTTTTTTTTGTTTTTGTTTTTTTTTCCACACATTTTGTCCGTACGATTCAGAAGCCATTTTCGAACCGATTTTCACGAAATTTTGCACAAGCATAGAGGGGCACAAAATCTAAAAATGTACTGAAGCGGAATTTTCGATTTAACCCTTATTTCGTCAGAATTATCAAAAAACTGCCAAATTTGGGGTTTATCGGCACTTTCTCGAAACACGTCTTGTAGATTTTTTTTTAAACATTCATCATTGCTAGAACTGCCTGTGACACGCCCTTTGAAACACACGACATATCAGGCGATGCATATGGTAACCCTCCACAGGCTGCCAAACATCGAAATTTTGATGAAATAGGCCAGTTTCAGGCCCCCACTTCACCCAAACAATACAAGAGAGATAAACATAACTTCCTTTGTTGGGAGTGGAATGCACTGAGGATCATTTTTGTCAGTAATAATGGTGTTAAAAAAACCAAGCGTTAACCCGTTTTGGATTGGTTAAACAGCAAAACCCCCATAAAACTTCAAAATTTGTATTTTCCGTGGATTTCTCTAAACGAGTCTTGTGGATTTTCAAGAAGAATTTGTCACTCCCAGGCCTTGGTGTGACAATAGAAGTTGCATGGACAAAATACTGCAGTGAGCATTTGTTAACCCTCCACGGGCTTCTAAAAGTCAAAATTGTGATAAAATGGGCTGTTTTTGGACACCAACAGCACCCACTTGGTGTACCACCGAGAAAGGTTCTTTCTTTTATCGGACGCAAAATTGATGGGGAAACATTTTTGAGAGTGGTAAGGGTATTCAAAAGTCGAAGTCTTAACCCATTTTGGACTGGTTAAAGAGAGATACCCCTTAAAAGCTTAAAATTCCCATTTTCTGTGGATTTCTCTAAAAGCAACTTGTAGGTTTTCAGCAAAAATTGACTATTCGCAGGTCTTTGTGTGACATTACACGTTGCATGGACAAAATATTCCGGTGATCATTTATTAACCCTCTACATGTTTCTAAGCATCGTAATTTTGTTGAAATAGCTGTTTTCCGATGCGCACAGCACCCAATGCATACCCGAGAGATAAACGTAATCTACTTTGTTGGAAGTGGAATTCACCGAGGACCAAATTTGTTATGAATATGGGTATTCAAAAAACCAAGCATTAACCCCTTTTGGGATGGTTAATAGCAATACCCATCAAAAGCTTAAAAAATCATGTTTTCCATGAATTTCTTTGCAAGCGTCTCGTAGGGTTTCAAGAGAAAATGGTCGTTGATAGGTCTTAGAGTCACATTACCAGTTACATGGATAAAATATTCAGATAAACATTTGTTAACCCTCCATGGATTGCTAAATATCAAAACTTCGAAAAAAGTAGTCTGTTTTTGGACACCAACAACATCAAATGGGAATGCTGCAGAGAAACATAACATCTTTTACCGGACACAAAACTGATAGGGAAAATTTTTAGTAAGTTGTAAGGGTATTCAAAAATTGAGGTCTTAACCCATTTTCGCCCGGTTAAGGAGATGTACCCCTTAAAAGCTTAAAATTCCCATTTTCTGTGGATTTCTAAAAAAAATCTAGTAAGTATTCAAGAGAAATTGACCATTTGCAGGTCTTGGAGTGACATTACAAGTTGCATGAACAAAAGATTCCAGTAAGCGTTTGTTAACCCTCCAGAGACAGCAAATTTTGAGAAAATGGGCTGTACTTGGCCACCCATAACACCCAATGTGTACCTGCGAGATGAACACAACCACCTTCATTGGAAGTGGGATTCACCGAGGATCATTTTTGTAAGTAATGAAGGTATTCATAAAACCAAGCAGTAACCCGTTTAGGGCTGGTTACAGGGTGATACCCCTCAAAAGGTTAAAAATTCATGTTATCCGAGGATTTCTCTAAAAACATCACATAGATTTTCAAGAAAAATTGGCCATTCTCAGATCTTAGTGTGAATTACAAGTTGCATGTACAAAATATTCCAGTAAGCATTTGTTAACCCTATGCTGGTTCTCAAACATCAAAATGTTGAAAAAGTGGGCTGTGTTTGCATACCCGCAGCACCCAAAGTTAAGAGGAGAAACCAACATAAGTGGAAGTAGAATTCACTGAGAATTATTTTTATAATTAAGTAATAAGCGTATTAAAAAAAACAACCCTTAACCTGTTTTGGGCTGGATAAACAATTATACCCATCAACAGCTTAAAATTCATGTTCTCCCTGGATTTCTCTGAAAACATCTCGTAGATTTTTAAGTAAAAATGGCCATTCACAGTAGGGCCCTGCGAATCGGGAAATTTATGTTCGAATCGAATCTCGAATCGAATCGGGACTGATGTCGACATCGAATCGAATCTCGAATCGAATCGGGATAAACTCGAGAAATAATTATAACTGGCATTATCTTGTGCAGAGATGTCCGGAAAGCACTGCGAGAAGAGATCGTTGACATAACTTGACAACTTGGCGTTGTTTTAATTTTCTTTCTCGTTGAATGGCCATCCAGATGTTCACTTGGCCCGACAATAAATTCAAGACATAAATATGGACAAATTAAGGTGTTACTGCCCAGAGACATTTAAGACAAACAAATAAATTGAAACATGAGACTTAAAAGCACAAATGTAATACAAGTGGCACATTAATTCCCATGGGTTGAAGTCAGCTGCAGCCGCTAACTTCAGGTACTTTAGCATGCCTAAATACATTATTGTTATGTTTAGTTGTTTTGTATTATCAGAATTTGGGTCTTGTAGATTTCGGTCCGTTCTCTATTCAATAACACAGTATACATCAAAAGCAGCAAAGGCGTTAAACTGTGTTAGTTTCTGCATTAGTTAACTCGAATAGTGACGCAGTGCTCATTCACACAAATTGCTTTTACTTCATTCCAACTTCCAAGTACCAACTCCGAACAATGCAAAGAAACTACAGAGGTTTTCCTCCCACAGTTTTCTAACACAATAATGGAAGCGCTCCAGGCGACATGTCTCCATTATTGTGTTAGAAGATTCCGGGACTGGGAGCAGGCCTTAGGCCCATAGCTGGATATTTCGGTTGTATAGATGGGCGTGAACAGGTTACAACTTGGACAGAGCCGCTGAGCAAACGGGATTCTGCGAATAACTCTCACACGAATTCCTGGAAATCTATAAATAGCGAATTTGCGGTGAGTGGTTTTCTGGGAATCTGAAACTGAAAGTGAAACGACAGAAATTTGCAATGAATTTGACTATTTTCATGATAGAAACATTAAAACTAGAAGAGTTCGCTCCTTATTTCAACTGATGTCGACATTGTCGAATACTGATTTATTTTCCTCGAAGCTTCGTTTGACTAACGAATCGGCAAACTATTCGAGATCGATATACGAATACCAAAGCGATGTCGACATCGAATCGAATACTCGAAGCTTCGCAGGGCCCTAATTCACAGTTTTTGGTGTGAAATTACAAGTTGCATGAATAAATATTCCTGTTAGCACTTGTTAACCCTTAACAAGCTGCCAGACATCAATATTTTGGATACATTTGAGATAAAACGGACCATTTTCAAATAGATACAGCACTCAGTGGGTATGTGTCAAACAAACATAACTCTTTTTGTTGGTCATTAACTTGTTGGACGACGATATTGATATTAACCCTCTCCACCGTTAATGATGGTTTTTACCTAAACAATTTTTTTTATCAAACTGAGTCATTTGAGACTTCTGTACTCATCTTTTTCATGACATCAATGAAGGAACTTAAGTGAGACAGTCAAAAGCAATTCATCATACACTGTGGGGTCATGACAAATCATGGAATCTCATCGGGAAAAGCCATGATTCTCCAGAATCATAAAGTCTAGTTTTTTTTTTTTCCACACATTTTGTCCGTACGATTCAGAAGCCATTTTCGAACCAATTTTCACGAAATTTTGCACACGCATAGAGGGGGACAAAATCTAAAAAGGTACCGAGGCGGAATTTTTGATTTAACCCTTATTTCGTCAGAATTGGCAAAAAGTTGCCAAAATTGGGGTTTATCGGCACTTTCTCGAAACACGTCTTGTAGATTTTTTTTATACATTCATCATTGCTTGACCTGTCTGTGACACGCCCTTTGATACACATGACATATCAGGCGATGCATATGGTAACCCTCCACAGGCTGCCAAACATCAAAATTTTGATGAAATAGGCTGGTTTCAGGCCCACACTGCACCCAAACAATACACGAGAGATAAACTTAACTTCCTTTATTGGGAGTGGAATTCACCGAGGATCATTTTTGTCAGTAATAAGGGTGTTCAAGAATTCAAGTGTTAATCCATTTTGGTCTGGTTAAACAGCAATACCCCCATAAAGCTCAAAAATTCGTATTTTCCGTGGATTTCTCTAGACGAGTCTTGTAGATTTTCAGGAAATATTTGTCACTCCCAGGTCTTGGTGTGACATTACAAGTTGCATGGACAAAATATTCCGGTCAGCATTAGTTAACCTTCCCCGAGCTGCTAAACGTAAAAATTGTGATAAAATGGGCTGTTTTTGGACACCAACAGCACCCAAACGGTATACCACAGAGAAAGTGGCCTTCATTTATCGGACGCAAAATTGATCGGAAAATGTTTTTGAAAGTGGTAAGGGTATTCAAAATTTGACGTCTTAACCCATTTTGGGCTGGTTAAAGAGAGATACCCATTAAAATCTTAAAATACCCGTTTTCTGTGGATTTCTCTAAAAACATCTTGTGGGTTTTCAAGAAAAAATCGGCTATTTGCAGGTCTTGGTGTGACATTACAAGTTGCATGGACAAAATATTCCGGTCAGCATTAGTTAACCCTCTCAGGGCTCCTCATGTCAAAATTGCGATAAAATGGGCTGTTTTTGGACACCAACAGCACCCAATGGGTACACCACAAAGAAAAGCGCCTCCTTTTATTGGGTGTACAATTTATACAGAAACATTTTTGTAAGTAGTAAGGGTATTCAAAAGTCGAAGTCTTAACCCATTTTGGGTAGGCTAAGAGAGATATCCCTTAAAAGCTTTAAATTCCCATTTTCTGTGAATTTCCTTAACAGTAACTTGTAGGGTTTCAAGAAAAATTGACTATTCGTAGGTCTTTATGTGACATTACAAGTTGCAGGGACAAAATACTCCAGTGAGCGTTTATTAACCCTCTAGAGGCTGCCAAGCATCGTAATTTTGTCGACATGGGCTGTTTTCGGATGTATACACAAGAAATAAACATAATCACCTTTGTTGGAAGTGGAATTCACAGAGGACCATTTTTAGCTTAACTTAACTTTGACGAAGTCCGTCTGTCCGTCCGTCCGTCTGTCCGTCTGTCCGTACGTCAACAATTGGCTATGGCTCGGGCTAGAGGTCGTATTTATGGACCGATCTTTACGAAACTTCTTGGGTACCTTTGTTATGACCGTGGGACGAGAACGAGTGTTTTTGGGTGCGGTCCAAAATTCAAGATGGCTGCCAGCTGCCATTTTGTACCGATGATGCAGAAATCTGTTTTTTGTACAGAACTTCCATATGAAAGCTCTGATTTGAATAACTTTTTGTATGAATGTTTAGTACCATGGGGTACATCACATATAATACGGGTTTTTTTCTCGTGCGTAAATTGTGCAAATTAGACTAATTTTGATGTTTTTTGGTGTTAATTTCAGCACTGTAAGTGCAAATGCCAATACGGCTCGGGCTAGAGGCCGTATTTATGAACCGATCTTTACGAAACTTCTTGGGTACCTTTGGTATCACCGTGGGACGAGAACGAGTGTTTTGGGGTCCGGTCCGAAATTCAAGATGGCCGATGGAAGCCATTTTGTACAAAATTAGGTGCAATCAGATTTTTGCACAGAACTTCCATATGAAAGCTCTGATTTGAATAATTTTTTGTGTGAATGTTTAGTACCATGGGATACATCACATATAATACGGGTTTTTTTCTCGTTCAGAAATTATGCAAATGAGATGAACTTTGATATTTCAGTGCGACTTACACACATTAAGTACACATGTCAATACGGCTCAGACTTGAGTCTGTATTTATGAACTGATCTTCACGAAATGTCTTGGGTACCTTTGTTATCACCTTGGGACGAGAATAAGTGTTTCTGGGTGCGGTCTAAAATTCAAGATGGCTGCCAGTGGCCATTTTGTACCGAAATTAGGTCTAATCAGTTTTTTGTACACAACTTCTATACGGCTCAGACTAGAGGCCATATTTATGAACCAATCTTTACGAACCTTGTTGGGTACCTTTGTTATCACCATGGGATGAGAGCGAGTGTTTTTGGGTGTGGTCCGAAATTCAAGATGGCCACCAGCAGCCATTTTGTACCAAAATTAGTGCAATCAGTCTTTTGTACAGAACTTTTGTATGAAAGTTCTGATTTGAATAAATTTTTGTATGAATGTTTAGTAACATGGAATACATCACATATTCTAAGGGGTTTTTTTCGTGCAGAAATTATGCAAATTAGATGAACTTTGACTTATTCAGTGCTACTTGCACAATGTGAGCACACATGTCAATACGGCTCAGGGTAGAGGCTGTATTTATGAACCGATCTTCACAAAACTTCTTGGGTACCTTTGTTATCACCTTGGGACGAGAATGAGTGTTTCTGGGTATGGTCCAAAATTCAAGATGGCTGCCAGTGGCCATTTTGTACCAAAATTAGGTCCAATCAGTTTTTTGTCACAAGTTCTATACAGCTCGTATTTATGAATTGATCTTCACAAAACTTCTTGGGTACCTTTGTTTTCACCTTGGGACAGGAACGAGTGTGTTTTGGGGTGCCTTTGTTATCACTGTGCTATGAGAACAAATATTTTGGGGTTCAGTCAGACCCACTCTGGGACTCAAAGTTTTCTTTTCTAGTTTAGCATCTGACTGTCACCCACCTTTACAATACTTTACCTATACATTTGTTACAGGCAACGGTCAGTATTTATGTACAGACCATTACAATACTTTATATGTACCTTTGTTATCAGGTCATTACCTAGATGTTTGTCATTGCTGTGTCACATACTATACATGTGCATGTCTTTGTCTTGACAAGTTGAGCTACAGTGTCATTGACACTTTCATTGTAAGTAATAAGGGTATTCAAAAAACCAAGCGTTAACCCCTGTTGGGGAGGTTAACAGGGATGCCCATCGAAAGCTTAAAAATCATTTTCCCTGGATTTCTTTACAAACATCTTGTAGGGTTTTCAAGAGAAAATGGCCATTGATAGGTCTTGGTATCACAATACCAGTTGCATGGATAAATTATTCTGGTAGGTATTTGTTAACCCTCCATGGGCTGCTAAATGTCAAAAAGTTTGAAGAAATAGTCTGTTTTTGGACATTAACAACATCAAATGGAAATGCCACAGAGAAACGTAACTTCTTTTACTGGACGCAAAACTGATAGAGAAACATTTTTGTAAGTAGTAAGGATATTAAAAAATCGAGGTCTTAACCCATTGTCGACTGGTTAAGGAGATATACCCCTCAAAAGCTTAAAATTCCTGTTTTCTGTGGATTTCTCAAAAAAATCTAGCCAGTTTTCAAGAAAAATTGGCCATTTGCAGGTCTTTGAGTGACATTACAAATTGCATGGACAAAATATTCCGGTAAGCAATTATTAACCCTCCAGAGCCTGCAAAGTATAGACATTTTGAGAAAATGTGCTGTTTTTGGGCACCCATAACACCCAATGTGTACCTGCGTGATAAACATAACCTTCCTCATTGGAAGTGAAATTCACCGAGGATCATTTTTGTAAGTAATGACGGTATTCATAAAACCAAGCATTAATCCATTTAGGGCTGGTTGCAGAGCGATACCCCTCAAAAGGTTAAAAATTCATATTTCCGAGGATTTCTCTAAAAGCCTTTCGTAGGTTTTCAAGACAAATATTTACCATTCTCATTTGAGACTACTCACCTTGTATGAACTCAAAAGTAAGTGTATATTTATTTATTATCAAGAATAACCGCCCATGAGTTCCACTATCACTGTGTCCCGCTTCATTGGTCAATTCCAAGGTGTTCCTCGCCAGCGGTCGATTTATCCAAACAAAATTACCAAGGTTACCACCTCCTCCCTGCATCTTTCTCCATCCAAACACACATTGAAAGGTACGCCTCACCTCGTATTCCACACTGCCCTGCATGATATCATTTATTATTTATTTATTGGTGTTTAAGGGCATATACTTATGCACAATGGCTAATCATGACCGTGACAGTTCTACGGGTGAAGGAAGCCACAGTACCTGGAGAGAACCACCGAGCAACGTCGAGCAGCTGCCAGTTTCCCAACATCGTAACTCCGAACTGCAGCACAGGCAGGGTAGGATTGGTTGAAGACATGCGTACCGTCGACGTGCAGTACGCCTTAGTACATGGCGGCATCGTGCCCCCATATGGACAATCAGAGTTAAGTGGCTTGCCCAAGGACACAGCATGGGAGTCTGAATTGATCACTTAGACGGCCACCCATCCAATGATTAACCAGGCTCAACGTTGCTTAACTTTGGTGATCTGACGAGAACCGGCTACCACAATGCCACCGCGCCCCGCCACTGCATGATAAGAAAGCAGTAAATAACGTTAACTACAATGGGATCGGTTACTTATAATATCAAATTTTGTTGACACTATAGCATTTCCCCGACAGTGGGTCCAGATATATACTAGTCTGTAAAACGGCTATACACTGCCCCTCCTCCGCCTCCAGGGTGGCGACGTGGCAGTATATATCCATCTTACTGACGCTATGTTGTGCCTAAGGAACCTTACATTAAAAGGTGGGGGTCCCCAACATGGGAAGGGGGGCAGGTATATTTACTACTCTGTAAGGCGGTTATCCAGTGGTGCATGGTGCCAACATTTCCCCGGCAGTGGGGCTAGATATATACTAGTTTGTAAGACAGCTATACTCCCCTTCTCCGTCCCAGGGTATATTTTATCTACACATATGTACAAACAACACTTCCTATTTACATATGTTATTATTGTAGTCTATAACTTCGTGTTTGTCGTTGTATGTATGGATATCTTCATTGTAATAAATAAAACTAATCCTACGGGGGAAAAACCAATTGGAGAGAAATTTACTTCTGCTATTAACAGACAGGTGATAGGTGAGCTCTACAAGGTGTGAAAAATGACATAATCATTCATAACAACTGTGGTCTAATAGGTGATAATTGATACAGGGAGTACACATGACATGCTAAAGAATTTCAAGTTCACATTTTCTGTGGATATCTTCAAGTGGTTCTTACAGATTTTCAAGAACAAATAAACTCTGGAGAATTATTTTCACAAGCCTTCATTAACCCTCCACAAACCGTCAAATATCAAACTTTTAGATAAATTTGAGATACAATGGGCTATTTGCATTAGACGCTGATTCTCAGAGGCTGATATTAATATTAACCCTCTCCACAAACAATGATGATTTAGCCAAAACGTTCTTTTATCACACTGGGTCATTTGAGACTATTATACCCACTTTTCTCAAGACATCAATAAAAATACTTTAATTAAACAATTAAAAACAATTCTTCAGACACTCCAGGGTCATAAAAAATCATGGAATCTTGTCGGGAAAAGCCATGATTCTCCAGAATCATAAAGTCTAGTTAGGCTTTTCCCTCTGGAAAAGACTATTGTTTTTCTATGGATTATTTTTTTTTTTTTTTTTTTTTTTTCCCACACATTTTGTCCGTACGATTCAGAAGCCATTTTCGAACCGATTTTCACAAAATTTTGCACAGGCATAGAGGGGCAAAAAATCTAAAAATGTACCGAAGCGGAATTTTCGATTTAACCCTTATTTCGCCAGAATTGGCAAAAAAACTGCCAAAATTGGGGTTTATCGGCACTTTCTCGAAACACGTCTTATAGATTTTTTTTAAACATTCATCATTGCTAGACCTGCCCATGACACGACCTTTGATACGACATATTAGGCGATGCATATGGTAACCCTCCACAGGCTGCCAAACATCGACATTTTGATGAAATGGGCCGGTTTCAGACCCCCACAGCACCCAATCGATACCCGAGAGGTAAACATAACTTCCTTTATTGGGAGTGGAATTCACCGAGGATCATTTTTGTCAGTAATAAGGGTGTTAAAAAAACCAAGCGTTAACCCGTTTTGGGCTGGTTAAACAGCAATACCCCCATAAAGCTCAAATATTCATGTTTTTCGTGGATTTCTCTAAACGAGTCTTGCAGATTTTCAAGAAACATTTGTCATTGGGGTGACAATAGAAGTTACATGGACAAAATACTGCGGTGAACATTTGTTAACCCTCCACGGGGTGCTAAAAGTCAAAATTGTGATAAAAAGGGCTGTTTTTGGACACCAACAGCACCCAATGGGTATGCCACAAAGAAAAGTGCCTTCCTTTATCGAGCGCACAATCTATACGCAAACATTTTTATAAGTAGTAAGGGTATTCAAAAGTCGAAGTCTTAACCCATTTTGGACAGGCTAAAGAGAGAGATCCCTTAAAATCTTAAAATTCCCATTTTCTGTGGATTTCTTTAAAAACATCCTGTAGGTTTTCAAGAAAAATTGACTACTCGCAGGTCTTTGTGTGATATTAAAAGTTGCATGGACAAAATATTCCGGTGAGCATTTATTAACCCTCTAGAGGCTGCCAAGCATCGTAATTTTGTTGAAATGGGCTGTTTTCGGACACGCACAGCACCCAATGTGTACCTGAGAAATAAACATAATCTCCTTTGTTGAAAGTGGAATTCATCGAGGGCCATTGTTGTAAGTAATAAGAGTATTAAAAAAACCAAGCGTTAACCCCTTTTGTGGTTGTCAATAGTGATACCCATCAAAAGCTTAAAAATTTACGTTTTCCGTGGATTTCTTTACAAACATCTGGTAGAGTTTTCAAGAGAAAATGGCCACTGATAGGTCTTGGTGTCATATTCCCAGTTGATAGGATAAATTATTCCGGGAAGCATTTATTAACTCTCCATGGGCTGCTAAATGTGACAATTTTTAAAAAATAGTATGTTTTTGGACACCAACAACATCAAATGGGAATGCAACAGAGATGCATAACTTCTTTTACCAGACGCAAAACTGACAGGGAAACATTTTTGTAAGTAGTAAGTGTATTCAAAAATCGAGGTCTTAACCCATTTTTGACTGGTTAAAGAGATATACCCCTTAAAAGCTTAAAATTCCAGTTTTCTGTGGATTTCTCAAAAAAAAATTTCAAGAAAAATTGACCTTTTGCAGGTCTTGGAGTGACAGTTCAAGTTGCATGGACAAAATATTTCGGTAAGCATTTGTTAACCCTCCAGAGGCTGCCAAGCATAGACATCTGGAGAAAATGGGCTGTTCCTTGGGCAACATAACACCAAATGTGTACCTGCGAGATAAACATAACCCCCTTCATTGGAAGTGGAATTCACCGATGATCATTTTTGTATGTAATGAAGGTATTCACAAAACCAAGCATTAACCCGTTTAGGGCTGATTACAAAAAGATACCCCTCAAAAGGTTAAAAATTCATGTTATCCGAGGATTTCTCTAAAAACATCTCATAGATTTTCAAGAAAAAATGGCCATTCTCAGATCTTATTGTGACATTACAGATTGCATGTACAAAATATTCCTGGAAGCATTTGTTAACCCTATGCAGGTTCTCAAACATCAAAATGTTGATAAAATGGGCTGTGTTTGCATACAGACAGCACCCGAATTGGAGAGGAGAGATCAAAATAAGTGGAAGTAGAATTCACTGAGAATTATTTTTGGAAGTAATAAGAGTTTTCAAAAAACAACACTTAACCCATTTTGGGCTGGATAAACAATGATACCCATCAAAAGCTTAAAATTCATGTTCTCCCTGGATTTCTCTGAAAACATCTTGTAGATTTTAAAGAACAAATGGCCATTCGCAGTTCTTGGTGTGACATTACAAGTTGCATGAATGAATATTCCTGTTAGCACTTGTTAACCCTCTACAAGCTGCAGACATCAATATTATCGATGCATTTGAGATAAAATGGACCATTTTCAAATAGCCACAGCTCTACATGGGTATGTGTCAAACAAACATAACTCCTTTTGTCGGTCATTAACTTGTTGGACGACGATATTGACATTAACCCACTCCACCGTTAATGATGGTTTTTACCTAAACAATTTTTTTATCAAACTGAGTCATTTGAGACTACTATACTCACCTTTCTCATAACAATGAAGGAACTTCAGTGAGACAGTTAAAAACAATTCATCAGACACTGTGGGGTCATGAAAAATCATGGAATCTCATCAGGAAAAGCCATGATTCTCCAGAATCATAAAGTCTAGTTTTGGGTTGTTTTTTTTTTCCACACAATTTGTCCACACGATTCCGAAGCCATTTTCGAACTGATTTTCACAAAATTGTGCACACGCATAGAGGGGCACAAAATCTAAAAATGTACCTAAGCGGAATTTTCGATTTAACCCTTATTTCGTCAGAATTGGCAAAAAACTGTCAAAATTGGGATTTATCGGCACTTTCTCGAAACACGTCTTATAGATTTTTTTTAAACCTTCATCATTGCTAGACATGTCTGTGCTACAACCTTTGATACACACCACATATCAGGCGATGCATTTGGTAACCCTCCACAGGCTGCCAAACAGCGAAATTTTGATGAAATGGGCCGGTTTCAGGCCCCCAAAGCACCCAAACGATACACAAGAGATAAACATAACTTCCTAAATTTATTGGAAGTGGAATTCACTGGAGATCATTTTTGTAAATAATAAGGGTGTTAAAAAAACCAAGCGTTAACCCGTTTTGGGCTGGTTAAACAGCAATACCCCCATAAAGCTAAAAAATTTATGTTTTCCGTGGATTTCTCTAAACGAGTCTTGCAGATTTTCAAGAAAAAATTGTCACTCCCAGGCCTTGATGTGACAATAGAAGTTGCATGGACAAAATACTGCAGTGAGCATTTGTTAACCCTCCACCGGCTGCTTAAAGTCAAAATTGTGATAAAATGGGCTGTTTTTGGACGCCAACAGCACCCAGCGGGTACTCCACAAAGAAAAGTGCTTTCTTTTATCGAGCACACAATCTATACGGAAACATGTTTGTAAGTAGTAAGGGTATTGAAAAGTCGAAGTCTTAACCCATTTTGGGCAGGCTAAAGAGAGAGACCCCTTAAAATCTGAAAATTCCCATTTTCTGTGGATTTCTCCAAATAATTTACATTCTGTAGGTTTTCAAGAAAAATTGACTACTTGCAGGTCTTTGTGTTACATTACAAGTTGCATGGACAAAATATTCCAGTGCACGTTTATTAACCCTCTACAGACTGCCAAGCATCATAATTTTGTTGAAATGGGCTGTTTTCAGACACACACAGCACGCAGTGTATGCCCGAGAGATACACATAATCTCCTTTGTTGGCAGTGAAATTCACTTAGGACCATTTTTGTAAGTAATAAGGGTATTCAAAAACCCAAGCATTAACCCCTTTTGGGGTGGTTAATAGCTATACCCATCAAAAGCTAAAAAAAAAAATCATGTTTTCCGTGGATTTCATTACAAACATCTTGTAAGTTTTCAACAGAAAATGGCCATTGATAGGTCTTGGAGTCACATTACCGGTTGCATGGATAAAATATTCCAGTAAGCATTTGTTAACCCTCCATGGGCTGCTAAATGTCAACATTTTGAAAAAAATAGTCGGTTTTTGGACACCAACAACAGCAAATGGGAATGCCACAGAGAAACATAACTTCTTTTACCGGATGCAAAACTAATAGGGAAACATTTAGTAAGTAGTAAGGGTATTAAAAAAATCGAGGTCTTAACCCATTTTCGCCTGGTTAAGATGTACCCCTTAAAAGCTTAAAATTCCAGTTTTCTATGGATTTCTCCAAAACAGTCTAGTAAGTATTCAAGAAAAATTGACCATTTGCAGGTCTTGGAGTGACATTACAAGTTGCATAGACAAAATATTCCGGTAAGCGTTAGTTAACCCTCCAGAGGCTGCAAAGCATAGAAATTTTGAGAAAATGGGCTGTTCTTGGGCACCCATTGCACGCAATGTGCACCTGCGAGATAAACATAACCTCCTTCTTTGGAAGTGGAATTTCCAGAGGATCATTTTCGTAAGTAATGAAGGTATTCATCAAACCAAGCATTAACCCGTTTAGGGCTGGTTACAGATCCATACCCCTTAAAAGGTTAAAAATTCATATTATCCGAGGATTTCTCGAAAAACATCTCGTATATTTTCAAGAAAAAATGGCCATGCTCAGATCTTAATGTGACATTACAAGTTGCATGTACAAAATATTCCTCTAAGCATTTGTTAACCCTATGCAGGTTCCCAAACATCAAAATATTGATAAAATGGGCTGTGTTTGCATACCCACAGCACCCGAAGTTGAGAGGAGAGATCAAAATAAGTGGAAGTAGAATTCACTGAGAATTATTTTTGGAAGTAATAAGAGTATTCAACAAACAACACTTAACCCGTTTTGGGCTGGTTAAACAATTATACTCATCAAAAGCTTAAAATTCATGTTCTCCCTGGATTTCTCTGAAAACATCTTGTAGATTTTAAAGAAAAATGACCATTCACAGTTCTTGGTGTGACATTACCAGCTGTATGAATAAATATTCCTGTTAGCACTTGTTAACACTCTACAAGCTGCCAGACGTCAATATTTTGATACATTTGAGATACAATGGACCATTTTCAAATAGACACAGTACTCAGTGGGTATGTGTCAAAGAAACATAACTCCTTTTGTCGGTCATTGACTTGTTGGACGACGATATTCACATTAACCCACTCCATCGTTAATTATGGTTTTTACCTAAACAATTTTTTATCAAACTGTGTCATTTGAGACTACAAAACTCACCTTTCTCATATCATCAATGAAGGAACTTCAGTGTGACAGTTAAAACAATTTATCAGACACTGTGGGGTCATGACAAATCATGGAATCTCATCGGGAAAAGCCATGATTCTCCAGAATCATAAAGTCTAGTTTTTTTTAGGCTTTTCCCTCTGGAAAAGACTATTGTTTTTCTACGGATTATTTTTTTTTTTTTTTTTTTTTTCCACACATTTTTGTCCGTACGATTCAGAAGCCATTTTCGAACCAATTTTCACACAATTTGGCACACGCATAGAGTGGCAAAAAATCTAAAAATGTACTGAAGCGGAATTTTTGATTTAACCCTTATTTCGCCAGAATTGGCAAAAAACTGCAAAAATTGGGGTTTATCGGCACTTCCTCGAAACACGTCTTTAGGATTTTTTTTAAACATTCATCATTACTAGACCTGCCTATGACACAACCTTTGATACACACAACATGCATATAGTAACCCTCCACAGGCTGCCAAACATCGAAATTTTGATGAAATGGGCCGGTTTCAGACCCCCACAGCACCCAAACGATACCCGAGAGGTAAACATAACTTCCTTTATTGGAAGTGGAATTCACCGAGGATCATTTTTGTAAGTAATAAGGGTGTTCAGAAAACCAAGTGTTAACCCGTTTTGGGCTGGTTAAACAGCAATACCCCAAAAAAGCTCAAAACTTCATGTTTTCCGTGGATTTCTCTAAACGAGTCTTGTAGATTTTCAAGAAAAATTGGTCACTCTGAGGTCTTGGTGTGACATTACAAGTTGCATGGATAAAATATTCCGGTCAGCATTAGTTAACCCTCCCCGAGCTGCTAAACGTAAAAAATTATGAGAAAATGGGCTGTTTTTAGACACCAACAGCACCCAAATGGTACACCACAAAGAAAAGTGCCTTCTTTTATCGCGCGTACAATTTATACGGAAACATTTTTGTAAGTAGTAAGAGTATTCAAAAGTCGACGTCTTAACCCATTTTGGGCAGGCAAAAGAGAGATATCCCTTGAAAGCTTTAAATTCCCATTTTCTGTGAATTTCCCTAACGGTAACCTGTAGGGTTTCAAGACAAATTGACTATTCGTAGCTTTTTATGTGACATTACAAGTTGCATGGACAAAATACTCCGGTGAGCGTTTTTTAACCACCTACAAGCTGCCAAGCATCGTAATGTTGTTAACATGGGACTGTTTTCAGACACGCACAGCACCTAATGTATACATGAGAGATAAACATAATCTCCTTTGTTTGAAGTGGAATTCACAGAGGACCATTTCTGTAAGTAATAAAGGTATTCAAAAAGCAAAGCGTTAACCCCTGTTGGGGAGGTTAACAGGGATACCCATCAAAAGCTTAAAAAATCGTTTTCCCTGGATTTCTTTACAAACATTTTGTGGGGTTTTCAAGAGAAAATGGCCGTTGATAGGTCTTGGTGTCATATGACCAGTTGCATGGATCAGTTATTCTGGTAGGCATTTGTTAACCCTTCATGGGTTGCTAAATGTAAAAAAAATTGAGGAAATAGTCTGTTTTTGGACACCAACAACATCAAATGGAAATGCCACAGAGAAACGTAACTTCTTTTACCGGACGCAAAACTGATAGCGAAACATTGATATTGATATTAACCCTCTACCATTAATGATGGGTTTTACCTAAACATTTTTTATCAAACCCAAACCGAGTCATTTGATGCTACTATACTCACCTTTCTCATAACATCATTGAAGGAACTTTAGTGAGATAGTTAAAAACAATTCATCAGACACTGTGGGGGTCAAGAAAAATCATGGAATCTAATCGGGAAAAGCCATGATTCTCCAGAATCATAAAGTCTAGTATTTTTTTGTTTTTTTTTCCACACATTTTGTCCGTACGATTTTCACAAAATTTTGCACACGCATAGAGGGGGACAAAATCTAAAAATGTACCGAGGCAGAATTTTTGATTTAACCTTTATTTCGTCAGAATTGGCAAAAAGCTGCCAAAATTGGGGTTTATCGGCACTTTCTCGAAACACGTCTTGTAGATTTTTTTTATACATTCGTCATTGCTAGACCTGTCTGTGACACGCCCTTTGATACGCACGACATATCAGGCGATGCATATGGTAACCCTCCACAGGCTGCCAAACATCAAAATTTTGATAAAATAGGCCAGTTTCAGGCCCCCACTGCACCCAAAGAATACACGAGAGATAAACATAACTTCCTTTTTTGGGAGTGGAATTTTCCGAGGATCATTTTTGTCAGTAATAAGGGTGTTAAAAAAACCAAGCGTTAACCCGTTTTGGGCTGGTTAAACAGCAATACCCCCATAAAGCTAAAAAATTTGTATTTTCCGTGGATTTCTCTAAACGAGTCTTGTAGATTTTCAAGAAAAATTTGTCACTCCCAGGCCTTGGTGTGACAATAGAATTTGCATGGACAGAATACTGCGGTGAGCATTTGTTAACCCTCCACAGGCTGCTAAAAGTAAAAATTGTGATAAAATGGGCTGTTTTTGAATGCCAGCAGCACCCACTTGGTGCACCACCGAAAAAGGTTCCTTCTTTTATCGGACGCAAAATTGATGGGGAAACATTTTTCATAGTGGTAAGGGTATTCAAAAGTCAAAGTCTTAACCCATTGGGCTGGTTAAACAGAGATACCCCTTAAAAGCTTAAAATTCCCATTTTCTATGGATTTCGCTAAAAGCAACTTGCAGGTTTTCAGGAAAAATTGACTATTCGCCGGTCTTTGTGTGACATTACAAGTTGCATGGACAAAATATTCCGGTGAGCATTTATTAACCCTCTACAGACTGCTAAGCATCGTAATTTTGTTGAAATAGGCTGTTTTCAGACACGCACAACACCCAATGCATACCCGAGAGATAAACATAATCTACTTTGTTGGAAGTGGAATTCACCGTGGACCAAATTTGTTAGTAATAAGGGTATTCAAAAAACCAAGCATTAACCCCTTTTGGGATGGTTAATAGCAATACGCATCAAAAGCTTAAAAAATCATGTTTTCCGTGAATTTCTTTACAAACATCTCGTAGGGTTTCAAGAGAAAATGGCCGTTGATAGGTCTTAGAGTCACAATACCAGTTGCATAGATAAAATATTCAGATAAGCATTTGTTAACCCTCCATGGGCTGCTAAATGTCAAAATTTCGAAAAATATAGTCTGTTTTTGGACACCAACAACATCAAATGGGAATGCTGCAGAGAAACATAACATCTTTTACTGGACGCAAAACTGATAGGGAAAATTTTTAGTAAGTAGTAAGGGTATTCAAAAATTGAGGTCTTAACCCATTTTCGACCGGTTAAGGAAAGGTACCCCTTAAAAGCTTAAAATTCCCATTTTCTGTGGATTTCTCCAAAAAATCTGGTAAGTATTCAAGAGAAATTGACCATTTGCAGGTCTTTGAGTGACATTACAAGTTGCATGAACAAAAGATCCCGGTAAGCGTGAACATAACCACCTTCATTGGAAGTGGGGTTCACCGAGGATCATTTTTGTAAGTAATGAAGGTATTCATAAAACCAAACATTAACCCGTTTAGAGCTGGTTACAGGGTGATACCCCTCAAAAGGTTAAAAATTCATGTTATCCGAGGATTTCTCTAAAAACATCTCGTAGATTTTCAAGAAAAATTGACCCTTCTCAGATCTTAGTGTGAATTACAAGTTGCATGTACAAAATATTCCAGTAAGCATTTAACCCTACGCTGGTTCTCAAACATCAAAATGTTGAAAAAGTGGGCTGTGTTTGCATACCCGCAGCACCCAAAGTTAAGAGGAGAAATGAACATAAGTGAAAGTAGAATTCACTGAGAATTATTTTTATAAGTAATAAGCGTATTAAAAAAACAACCCTTAACCCGTTTTTGGCTGGATAAACAATTATACCCATCAACAGCTAAAAATTCACATTTTCCCTGGATTTCTTTGAAAACATCTCGTAGATTTTTAAGTAAAAATGGCCATTCACAGTTTTTGGTGTGAAATTACAAGTTGCATGAATAAATATTCCTGTTAGCACTTGTTAACCCTTAACAAGCTGCCAGACATCAATATTTTGGATACATTTGAGATAAAACGGACCATTTTCAAATAGATACAGCACTCAGTGGGTATGTGTCAAACAAACATAACTCCTTTTGTCGGTCATTAACTTGTTGGATGACGATATTGATATTAACCCTCTCCACCGTTAATGATGGTTTTTACCTAACCAATTTTTTTTATCAAACAGTCATTTGAGACATCTATACTCACCTTTTTCATGACATCAATGAAGGAACTTAAGTGAGACAGTCAAAAGCAATTCATCAAACACTGTGGGGTCATGACAAATCATGGAATCTCATCTGGAAAAGCCATGTTTCTCCAGAATCATAAAGTCTAGTTTCCTTATGTGATTATGTGGCGGTAGTGGAGAACACTTCCTTGGCTGTACACATGCACAGAGCCAATATGGGACTTTTGTTTTTTTATTACCTGCGTCGCCAGCGGCAGAGAAAGTCTAGTAACCGCTCGACACCGTCCGTCCGTCAGTCCGTCCATCCATCAGTCTATCCGTCAGTCCGTCCGAAACACTTCTTCCGTCAAAGTTTTCTTGGCTTCTATGAAAAGGAATGATTTTATATTTCGTCTGCTGCTTCATAATGATGAGTTGTATCGTGTATCTAATTTTCAGATCTGCCGTGCAGCCACTTCCTGTTTGCCGATACTTTGAAATTTGACTGTACTCACTGAACATTGAAACTTTTCGTCACACTTTTCTCGGCTTCTATGCGACAGATTCATTCAATATTTCACCTGGTGCTTGATAATGTTGCGTTGTATCATGTATGCAATTTTCAGATCTGCCGTGCAGCCACTTCCTCTTTACTGATACTTTAATCAATTGCATGCAGCGACGCAGGTCCAGACCCGGTATTGGTCTTGTTTTTTGTTACATTTACCTTAATTTTGGGCTGTGGGATGGGGGAGGGTTCTAAATAAAGCATTTGGCCTAAATTCTATCTAATAGTGTGCCAGTAGTTCTGGGCCAGTGGTATGGATGATAAAAACAGAAATTATTAGAAATTTGTATTTTTGTGAGTCCCAATCGATCCGGTTCAGTTGATTTTTTAGTCTCTTTGACTTTTTTTTTATATTTTCATGTTTTTTTTTTTGAAAAAAAAATGCCCCAAATTGCTATTATTCAAGAAGCGAGGTTAATAAGAAGCGAGGCATATTGTGTTGGTGTGGTAGGTATGGTAAAATAAAATATGGTTGAAACTTTTAATTTTCAGTCTGATACCACTAAATTCAACACTGAAGCTGAGATTGAACTGAATAAAGGAGAGAAAATGGATATATAAGTAAAAAATATGTAATAAAAGACTCTTGTATTAAATATATTTTACTTGTATCCATATTTTTGTGTGTTTTATTTGTTGTAATTAGAGTTTTGAAATCCTGTGATCTGACACAGAACATCTCAAAAAGGATTCCTAGCTGATAGGCTTTCTTGTCAACAATAATTGCATTGCTGCTGTGAAAATCAATATAGGATGAAGTATCATGGTGATTGGATTGTATTTCACTAATTGCAATGAGAAACCAAACCAAGTGCTCCCTGTACATGCAGTGACTATGGCAAAAATCAATGGCTGGCTCAAGTGTTGTATGTCTGATTTTGAACAGCAGGTGCCCTGACATTGATGGCTTTGATAATTGTTAAGAAATAAATAGACTTCAAGCTTAAGCTGTTGTTTCTTGCCATATATTGTCTGTCTTAATAGGCAGACAACATTTTACAAGAAACACATTCATGTTCATAAGTTTTGCTAACTTTTTTTTTATCTTTAATAAATTTAACAATTTTTTCCAGACTTCTGTCAGTTGAGCTTCACAGTTGTATTCATGTGTGTACAAAATTCTGCTTCACAACTGTTTTAAAGAAAGATAGTAGAGGTGTATTTATCTCATTAATTCATTAAACTTCATAGATAATCTGAACAATAAAATAGATAAATTGAAGTAATAGTAGAGCTCTATTTTATCTCATTTATTTATAGAACCTCATAGATAATCTGAACAATAAAATAGAGAAATTGGAGGAAAAGATTATTCAGAGTCAGGAGAATGTTTCAGAGTTAAACAGAAAACTGGAGGAAGCAAAAGAGAGAGAGCGACTGATAGTAGATTATCCTGATATTAATGGACCTGTCAATTCCAATATCAATGGTATTTAATTTTTATCAGCTTGCCTTGCTAAAAATCAATTCTGATATTAATGGTAATTTAACTGTTATTAGCTCGCCTGACAAAAAGTCAATTCTAATGTTAATAGTAATTTAATTTTTAGCTCACCGAAGGGAGCTGAACTTATCACTTGCCGTCCGTCGTCATGAACATTTTTCGAACGACTTTGTCTCTGAAACCACTGATCCGATTTTCACGAAACTTCATGTGGATGTTCATTACTATATGGCAATTCATGTTTGTTCAAATGAAATGGCCACGTCCCTTGGGGGCTCTGTATGGGGCGTAACTCTGATAGCACCATATGAATTATAGAACAATTATTATACGCCCGTTTGAAAAACGGGACGTATTATAGTATGGCGTTGTCCGTCCGTCCGTCTGTCCGTCTGTTTGGTTTCCGAACAATAACTTTAGTATTTGTTTTCCGATCGGCTCCAAATTTGGTACGTGGTTTAATCACAACAAAATACAGGTCAAGTTCGAATATGGGGTCGGTCCGAACATTTTTCGCCTGAATTATGGCCCCTGTTGGACTTAGAATTCGTCAAATATTTGGTTTCCGGATGATAACTTTAGTATTTGTTTTCCGATCGGCTCCAAATTTGGTACGTGGTTTAATCACAACAAAATACAAGTCAAGTTCGAATATGGGGTCGGTCTGAACAATTTTTGTCTGAATTATGGCCCCTGTTGGACTTAGAATTCGTCAAATATTTGGTTTCCGGATGATAACTTTAGTATTTGTTTTCCGATCGGCTCCAAACTTGGTATGTGGTTTAATCACAACAAAATACAGGTCAAGTTCGAATATGGGGTCGGTCTGAACAATTTTTGCCTGAATTATGGCCCCTGTTGGACATTATATGATGTATAAGGTAAAGTAATTCTTGAAACCTCTCGCACTGATACATAATAGTGAAACCACTTTGGCTTCCTTTATAATTTTGCAGCATGACAAATCACTGTCAAGTGAAGCTAGAGAGGTCGAACAGGTTCACAGTGTGATCATGGGGTCTCAACCATATAAATCTAATACTCACTTCAGATATATTGCAAAATTACCATGAAACGTTGGAAAATGCAAATAAAAATGTATGAAGTTCAAAGAAAACACACCAATATTGTGTGACTTGCTGCGTCAAATAATTAATTGGTCAAATAATTACCCAATTAACAAAGTGACTAGTCAAATAAATCTCATGGTTTTGATGTGTTTTATTTAAACTTTATATCTTTTTCTATACACATGCCTCTATGTAAACCACAGGAAGTGAAACAGTACTTGTTTTCTTTGGAAAACAAATAAGATTTTACAGTTCAAATAGGATTCATTCACCAATGCTTGAGTTGGAAATCCTCTAACCTTAAACACCAATAAATAAATAACTAAAGATAGGAAGCTTCAGTGTTTCTAATATATATATATCTATATAAATATGTTACAGTCAAACTGTGAAATCAAGAATTTTTTTTTTAAATTATTAAATTATTGAGTCCTTTTGTGAAGCTATTGTCCTTAATTTTTAGTCTTTTTCTCAAATGACTGAAAAATTTAGTCATTTCACAAAATCACTGATTTCAAAAGTCTGACCGTAACATATATATATATGCCAGTATAAATTTCTCGCACTCTAAAAAAATTGCAAATGTGTTAAAATGGTACAATTTGAACAGTTCACGGGCATATGATGCAATGCCCAGCGGTGCTCTTGTTAATAAATCTTCTCCAGAACCAGTAAGCAGAATCTTTTGATACTTGGTATGCAGCATCTTGGTATGGGTCTGATTCAAGTTTGTTTAAATCGAGTCCCTCAACCAATATTGGGGCTCACTATGGGGGCGTGAATTTTTACTTAGTGCAATTTAAGAAAAAATCTTCTTCTCCTGAACCAATGGGCAGAATCTTTTGATATTTGGTATGCAGCATCTTGGTATGGGTCTGATTCAAGTTTGTTCAAATTGTGTCCCTTGATCAATATTGGGGCTCCCTATAGGGGCATGAATTTTTCCTTAGTGCAATTTAAGGAAAAATCTTCTCCAGAACCAGTGGGCAGAATCTTTTGATATTTGGTATACAGCATCTTGGTATGGGTCTGATTCAAGTTTGTTCAAATGGAGTCCCTTGATCAATTTTGGGGCTCACTATGGGGACCTGAATTTTTACTTAGTGCAATTTAAGAAAAAAAAAATTAAAATCTTCTTCTCCAGAACCAATGGTCAGGATCTTTTGATATTTGGTATACAGCATCTTGGTATGGGTCTGATTCAAGTTTGTTCAAATTGAATCCCCCGTTCAATATTGGGGGTGTGAATTTTTACTTAGTTCAATTTAAGGAAAAATCTTTAACAATCTTCTTCACCAGAACCAGTGGGCAGAATCTTTAGATATTTGGTATGCAGCATCTTGGTATGGGTTGCATTCACGTTTGTTCAAATTGAGTCTTTTGTTCAATATTGGGGCTCACTATGGGGGCGTGAATGTTTACTTTGTGCAATTCAAGGAAAATTCTTTAAAAATCTTCTTCTGAACCATCATGCAGAATCTTTTGATATTTGATCAGCAGCATTGTCACATTCAGTCCTGTTGATGTTTTAGCTCCACAGAGAGTATAGATTTACTCTGTAGAACCTTAAGAATAGCTTTTGATAAAATTTGTGTCTTAACAGTATGGAACATTCAGTGAGTGCATAAGGCCCCCAGTGGCCTCTTGTATTAGATTACCTGACTAAAAGTCAATTCTAATACTAAGGGTAAGTTAATTTTTATTTGCGCACCTTAATAAAATTCAATTCTAATATTAAAGGTAATTTAAATTTTATTAGACTGAAAGTCAGTTCCAATATTATTGGTAATTTAATTTTTAGCTCAACTTGACAAAGTCAAGCTGAGCTATTGCCATCACTTCTCGTCTATCGGCGTACGTACGTACGTACGTACGTACGTACGTACATTAGTACGTTAGTACATACGTCCACAATTTCCTTTGGCACACCTCACAGGTCGCATTTATGATCAGATCACTTTGAAACTTGGTATGCTTGTTTGGGGTGACCTCTAGATGGGAGTTATCGATTTTCTTCTATTTCCGTCAAAAAATGTTGCCGCGACCAACGTTCTTAGAACTTAGTTTAGTCAGAACACCTCAATATTTCCCTTTGGCATACCCTACAGGGCACATTTATGATTGAATTGCTTTGAAACCTGGTATGCTTGTTTGGGGAGACCTCTAGATGGGAGCTATTGATTTTCTTCCATTTCCATCGAAAAATGTTGCCGCTGCCAACGTTCTTAGAACTTAGTTTAGTCAGACCTCAATATTTCCCTTTGGCACACCCGACAGGGCACACTTATGATTGGATTGCTTTGAAACCTGGCATGCTTGTTTGGGGTGACCTCTAGATGGAAGCTATCGATTTTCTTCAATTTCCGTAAGAAAATGTTGCCGCAGCCAACGTTCTTAGAACTTAGTTTAGTCAGACCTCAATATTTCTTTTTGGCACATCCTACAGGGCACATTTATGATTAGATTGCTTTGAAACCTGGTATGCTTGTTTAACTTGGTGTGCTCATTAGACAAGACCTTTCGATAAGAACTATTGATTAGCATTCATTTCTGTGAAAAAAGTTGTCATTTACAGTAACCTCTGAACGTACTGCATTTGTGTATCAACATTCTTCCTTTAGCCAGTCTTACAGTTTACATTTAAAAATTGATGGATTACTCTGTTCTTCAATTTTGCCATTTCATTTATAACTTACCAAGTTCAAGTTTGTCAAGTTGAGCTACAGTGTCATTGACACTTTCATTATTTACTGGTCTGACTAAAACTCAATTGCAATATTAATGGTAATTTAATTTTTAGCCTGACTGTTTAAAGTCCGGGCAAAATTCACGACTTTCATCCATCCTTCTTCTGTCCGTCCATCTGTTAACAGAGTTTGGGTTAAAGTTTGCGGTTTAAGTTTTTTACTGAAGGTTAAAGTTTTTTTTTCTTTTTTCTTTTTAATTAATATTATTTACTATTAACTGTATCATTCTCATTATGTTTCATGTTATTTTGGGAAATATTTAACCCTTTTTTGCAGTCAGCTAAACTTAGAACTTCCAGGTTAAAGTCTTTTGTTTGCAAAGTTACACCTTTAATTCTTCAAACAGTTTAGTGGAATGGCTCTGTTTCTCATTTGGGACAATGTCTACTGTCTACTGAAGCTTTCTACAGTGATTATAATTAATATTGGCATGATTTTAACCCCTTTTAAAAATGTTTTTAGACTTTGTTTATTTGTATTTGAAATTAGGCTTTTACTACATACATTGTTACTCTAATTCTTGCATGCTCAATACAATTTAATGATTGCACTTACACCAATGATTTCTTTTATTGGTTTTAGGAAATATTTAACTCTTTTTTTTCCAGTCAATTTTACTTAGTATTCCCAGTTTAAAGTTTCAGATAAAAGTTTTGCTTTTCAAGGTTGTACCTTTCATTCTTCAAACACTGTGTTACGTCATTGTTTTTCATTTGGGGCAAGGTCTCCTGAACCTGTATAGAGTGGTTTCAAATAATATTGGCATTAATTTAAGCCTTTTCAAAACGGTTTTCGAACTTAGTTTCTTTAAATTTGAAATTAGGCTTCTACCACATACTTTGTTACTTTTTATCCCCCCACAAGGGAGGGATATAGCATAGAGCACCATCCGTCTGTCCATCCGTCCAAACATTCTTTATGGCATAACTTGAACAATAGTTAACGAATTTCAATTCTTTTTGGGATATGTCTCTATAGCAACAATATCTATGTCAAGTTCGATGACCACCCATATTTCTTGAAAACTATGGGAGTTATTGCCCTTTGTTATAAAAATATTATGTAAATCTTGTTTACGACACAACTTTACCAATTAGTTGTTGTCAGAATTGCGCACATTAGGGAAATGGTGTTCACTTTATGTTGAAAATGGTTTCTAGAGTAATTTTCGATGAGGAATCTGATGGTGCGGTCAAAAAATTGAAAAAAGGTGCCCAAATTAGGGGTTTAGGGGCCTGAACCCCAATTTGGGGTTTTGGTATATATGGCTTATAATTCTCATATAAATGGCAATTCCCAAAACATTTCTTGTGGTTTATGTATTATTATTGATGTCTTCGGCAAAGTTTGGTTACAATAACATCATGGTTTGATCATTAAGGGCCTCAGCTGAACCCCAAATAGGGGTTATGGACCATATGGTCCACACGATATGGTTGTATCTATAGTATTAGCTATAAATTTATTTAGGTTGATTGCGTATTACAATATCATGTAAATTAAATTGCTATGGGTGTTATTAAATATTTTTAACCATATTTCAGTCTTGTAGGGACCCCTAGGGTTATGGGGGTGGGGCTTGAATGTTGCACATATTACTTATGAAAAATACCATCTTACACTAGGCCCTGATCTGCATATTTGAATGACATGTTTCAACAGAATATTATGTAAGCCACTGCTTTTAGGTGGAATAAATAGTTTGAATGATATCTGGAACCTACAAGTTCAGTTATCTATGTTGGGGCTCCCCACGGGAGCACAAAATTTGTAGAAAAAACTCTATCTCAACTGCTTTTTTGCCACAAACAAGCATGAAATGGCTTTAAATTCACATAAACTTGTTTTACGTTTTAGTACTGAGACCACTCATGAGAACAAAAATATGGAAAAAACTCCATTAAGAGTGGTTTAGAGGCAGTAAAATGAGAGAAAATTGTCGAAAAATTTGAAGAAAAAACTCATTTTCGACCAGGTTTTTGTTGTTGACGATCATAAAATGGTCTTTATTCCTCGTACATTTGTGTAATAATCGAGTGGCGAGGCCACGCATGAGAATCAAATACAAACATACAGAAAAAAACTGGATTGATATCGATATCGATGCAGTAAACTAAGAGCAAATTGTTGTGAATTTCAAGATAAAAAATCAATTTCAACTAGATTTTGTTGGCAACAAACATAAATGGTCTTTATTCCTTGTAAACTCTCTTATATTCATGAAATGAGGTCACTTTTGAGGTTGCACTAGAAAATATACAGGAGAACTTCTTCAGTGGTAATACAGAGGCCTGAAAATGAGAAATTTCACTTATTTATGTCTTTAGTACAATTTAAGTTAGAATAAACTCATGTTCCCCACCTTGCTCTCACTAACATCTGTAGTATTCATTAAAAACTGGAATAGTCTATTCATCCCAAGTTATTGAATTGCTTTATCAAATTCCTACTTTTATAGCTAACTGCCTTATTATCTATTCGTCAAACATTCTTGTCAGGACAAGTAATGGCAGCTTATTGATTCATTTATTGGTGCTTAAGGTGACATACTTCTGCACAATGGCTAATTGTGACTGCAACATGGAGACCAAGTCAAGTCCAGTCAACCATTTATGCCCATGTTGCCCATTTTAGAGGACTTTCACCCCAGGCATTGTTGACCGTGTCCCATTTTACTTGTAAAACATAGCTTGTTTACCACAGTAAACAAGCACTACTTCATTTCCCAGGGTTCTCATGGGGAAGCAGCTTATTTAAGTTCCTCTTCAGAGACACACACTAGCAGACATGCATAGAATAGTTACATAAACGACATTCACTTAGATATTTAATGAACTAAATATGCTTTTAGTGAACAGTTTCCAGAGATAGGAAAAGAAGTCATGACTCGCCACAGCTATTTGGGTGTGAACATAATAAGTGCGACTATAAGATAACATGTGGTTACAATAACATAAGATAATACAGTATAAGAAGTGTGCCCCGGGGTGTGGAAACGGCCGCTAACATGAAATTACTCTGACCCTTCAGCGTGATAAGCTATGTTTTGGAAGCAAAAACTAGAAAAAAAACTAATAACATCTGAACGACGGATATCTCTGTTGCATTTAAGTAAAGTTGAATCCAAATCAAAATTTATGGGGGCATTTTGCCCACGAAAGCCCGCAACTCGAACTATCAGTGCAAGGACACTCAGATGTTACAATCAGGCTTCAACCAAGAGTGGCAACAGCTGCCAAAATGGCAGTTGCGATGTTTAGTACAGAACTGCATTGAAGCAGTCATCTATATAATGGTATGGTGATAACCACAACTGACTCATTCAATAACTATACATTTTAGAGACCATTGGGAGCCCAAATATTAACCCAGGGACCTGATTTGAACAAACTTGAATCCCCCCCCCCCCCCCCCCCCCCCCAGAAATGTTGTATACCAAATATGAAAGCATTCTGACTAGTGAATCTGAAGAAGATTTGTAAAAAATTCCCTCATATTGCACTAAGTTAAAATTCAGGCTCCCATGGGAAGTCCAAATATTAACCCAGGCTCTCGATTTGAACAAACTTGAATCTGACCCCCCTTAAGATGTTGTATACCAAATATGAAAGTATTCTAACTGATGGATCTGAAGAAAATGATTTTTAAAGAAATTCCTCATATTGCACTAAGTTAACATTCGTGCTACCAAAGGGAGCCCAAATATTATCCCTGAGATTTGAATTGAACAAACTTGAATCTGCCCCCCCCCCCCCCCCCCCCCCAAAGATGTTGCATACCAAATATGAAAACATTCTGACTGCTGGATCTGAGGAAGAAGATTTTTAAAGATCATTCCCCATATTGCCCTTAGTTAAAAAGTCAGGCTCCTGTATTGAGCCTAAATATGAACCTATATGTTTTCCAGTGTATCCTCTAAAGTGGCCTCATTTCATGAATAGAACAGAAGTTTACAAAGAATAAAGACCATTTTATGTTTGCAGCCAACAAAATCTAGTTGAAATTGAGTTTTTTCTTGAAATTCATGACAATTTGCTCTTGCTCCTATATCCATATCAATCCAATTTTTTCTGAAAAGTATGTTTGTATTTGATTCTCATGCGTGGCCTCGCCACTCGATTATTACACAAATGTACGAGGAATAAAGACCATTTTATGATCATCGACAACAAAAAACAGTTCGAAATTGAGTTGTTTCTTCAAATTGTTTGGCAGTTTCCTCTCATTTTACTGCCTCTAAACCAATCTTAATGAAGTTTTTTCCATATTTTTATACCCCCACTTTTGAAGAAAATGGGGGTATACTGGATTACATGCGTCCGTCCGTCCATGTGTGAGTCCGTCCGAAAATATTCATAATTTAAGTAAATTGTTATTTTTATGTGTACCCATACTATGTATGGTACACATAATGCCGGCATCCGGGGTGACCATCCGTCGTTCGTCCATCCTTTGTCCGTCTGTCCATCCACCTGTCCATCTGTCCGGCATCCGTATCCATTTCTTTGGCATTCGATAACTTGAAAAATATTGCTTGGATTGTCTAGTTACTTTATATTTGTGTTCAGGTTACTGATTTGCCGAGCTGTATAGTTTTTGGTGTAAATCTGATGATTTGATCCCAAGATATTAACCCTTTATCCTTCAAATTGAAAATTTCTCCAATCCCTTTGGCATTCGATAACTTGAAAAATATTGCTTGGATTGTCAAGTTACTTTATATTTGTGTTCAGATTACTGATGTGCCGAGCTGTATTGTTTTTGGTGTAAATCTGATAATTTAATTCTGAGATATTAACCCTTTATCCTTCAAATTGAAAATTCCTCCAATCCCTTTTGCATTCGATAACTTGAAAAATATTGCTTGGATTGTCAAGTTACTTTATATTTGTGTTCAGATTACTGATGTGCCGAGCTGTATAGTTTTTGGTGTAAATCTGATAATTTGGTCCTGAGATATTAACCCTTTATCCTTCAAATTGAAAATTCCTCCAATCCCTTTGGCATTCGATAACTTGAAAAATATTGCTTGGATTGTCAAGTTACTTTATAATTGTGTTCAGGTTACTGATGTGCTGAGCTGTATAGTTTTTGGTGTAAATCTGATAATTTGATCCGGAGATATTAACCCCCTTTATCCTTCAAATTGAAAATTCCTCCAATCCCTTTGGCATGAGATAACTCAAAAAATATCAATCCGATTGTCACGTTACTTTATATATTTATTCAGGTTACTGATGTGCTGTGCTGTATAATTTTTTATATAAATCTGATAATTTGCTCCGGAAATATTAACCCTTTATCCATCAAATTAGACTCTCCTCCAATTCATTTTTATATGTACCCATACCTTGTATGGTGTACATAATGTCGGCATCCGTCATACAGCTTTCTACTAGTTGCGCGTATGGGTACACATCTGACGATTTCATCAGCCTATTTTTTATAATACTTGTTGGTCATAGGTATACCCACACTTGTATTTTTTTTTTTATTATTTTCTTTTTTATAACTTGTTCACTTAGAAATTGTGTCCATCCGAGCCAAATTTTGTCTGTTCAGCCTGTATCTCGGGTATTGAATGCTCTATTGCGATGAAATTTGCCATGAACACTGCTTATGGTATAGGCTTTAAAAAAAGGATTTAACGATATTTCTCACATTCTCCTTTTTAGAGTTATCCCCCTTTTTGACTTAGGAATTGTAGGAAATAGACATTATTTGTCTGTTCAGCCTGTATCTCAGGTATGGGTTATCGGATTTTGGTGAAATATGGCATGTGGTTTGCCTATGACAAAGGCTTCTGCCTCATAGCATAAAACTTTCAAACACCAAACAATTTACTACACCTTTTGACTTAGAAATTGTCGGAAATTGTTGAAAACTTTCGAAGAAAATGGGAGGGGGGGGGGGAATACTGGATTGGGATTATCGGATTTCAGTGAAATATGGTGTGCAGTTTGCCTATGACAAAGGATTCTGCCTCATTGCATAAAACTTCCAAACACCAAACAATTTACCATACCTTTTGACTTAGAAATTGTTGGAAATTGTTGAAAACTTTGGAAGAAAATGGAAGGGGGGGGGGGCGGTATACTGGATTGCGTCCATCCATCTGTGCATCCGTCCGTCAGTCCGTACAAGAATATTCATAAATGATATTTGTTGGTCATAGGTATGCCCACACTAGGCGGTACACCACGTGGGGGTATGCACCGGACGAAAGTCCAGCTCTTGTTGTAGTGAGTTCTCATGAGTGGTCTCAGAACTAAAATGTAACACAAGTTTATGTGAATTTAAAGCCATTTCATGCTTGTTTGTGGCAAAAAAAGCAGTTGAGATAGAGTTTTTTCTTCAAATTTCATGCTCCCGTGGGGAGCCCCAACATAGAAAACTGAACTTATAGGTTCCAAATATCATTCAAACTATTTATTCCACCTAATAGTAGTGGCTTACATCATATTCTGTTGAAATATGTCATTCAAATAAGCAGAAAAGGGCCTCGTGTAAGATGGTATTTTTCATAAGTAATATGTGCAAAATTCAAGCCCTGGCTCCATAACCCTAGGGGCCCCTCACAAGACTGAAATATGGTTAAAAATATGTAATAACACCCATAGCAATTTAATTTACATGATATTGCAATAAGCGATCAACCTAAATAAATTTAAAGCTAATACTATAGACACAACCATATTGTGTGGGACATATGGTCCATAACCCCTATTTGGGGTCCAGCTGAGGCCCTTAATGATCAAACCGTGATGTTATTGTAACCAAACTTTTAAAGAAGATGCCAATAAAACATAAACCACATCAAATGTTTTGAGAATTGCCATTTATATGAGAATTATAAGCCATAATATACCAAAATGCCCAAATTGGGGTTCAGGCCTCTAAAATCCTAATTTGGGCATCTTTTTTCAATTTTCTGACTGCACCATCAGATTCCTCATCGAAAATTATTCTAAGAATCATTGTCAACACGAAGTGAACATCATTTCCCTAATGTGCACAATTCTGAGACCAACTAACTAGTTAACAGATTTCAGTTCTTTTTTGTACATGTCTCTATAGCAACAATGTCTACATCATGTTCGATGACCAGCAATATCCGATGAAAATTATGGGAGTTATTGGCCTTTGTTTAATAAAAAATATCCTGTAATGCTTGTTTATGGTATAACTTGAACAATGGTTAACAAATTTCAATTCTTTTCGGTAAATGTCTCTATATCAACAATGTCTACGTCAAGTATGATGACCAGCAATATCCAATGAAAATTATTGGAATTATTGCCCTTTTTTTAATAAAAAATATAATGTAATGCTTGTTTATCACACAACTTTAACAATAAAAAACCTGATTTCATTTCTTTTTTGGTGAATGTCTCTATAGCAACAATGTCTACGGCAAGTTCGATGACCAGCGATATTCGATGAAAATTGTAAGACTTATTTCCCTTTCGTAAAAAATATTGTGTAATGCTATGATTGAATAACTTAAACATTAGTAACCAAATATCAATTTTTTTTGGTATTTAACTGTTTGGGAACAATGTGTACCTCAAGTTTGATGACCACCATTATCCAATGAAAAAAGAGTTATTGCACTGTTCACCCCCCCCCCCCCACAATTAGGCTATTTTTTTTCTTTGCTCCAAAATGCATTTTCAAGGATTTAAAGTGACCAGATATGGAAAAAATATTGGACTCCTATGCGGTCCCTCCCATTCCCCCCCCCCCCCCCCCCATACCACACACACTCCCTCCCCCTGTCCGGTCAGACCTAACAAAAAAAGATGGATTTGGCCAAATTTAGAGTGATCTTAATGTGGGGAAGAAACTCACTTATGCTCCCCTCCCCAATTGGGGGGAGGGGGTTCAAAAGGATTAGCAGGGCTTTGCGTTGCAGTCCTCTTGTTGTTCTTGCCTGATTAATACAACTTTAATAATTGCATTTACAGACATGACTTCTTTTACTTGTATGCAGCTATTTTTCATTACCTGAACTTCACGGTTTGAAATATAAAGAAATGCCTTCTGCAGCATACTTCTGTTTTACAAAAAGCAATACAGATGGGAAGGAAATGGGAGTGAGGGACTTTGATGTTGTCTCCAAAACTTCGGGAGAGATGGGTGGAATCAATCCACCCCTCCGTCCTCCCCATGTTACCCAGAAGATAAATCCAGTTCTAATTATACGATTCTCTTTAAACTTGATATTACTTTTTAGCTCACCTGACTGAAAGTCAGGGTGAGCTTTTCTTATCACTCTTCGTCCGTCGTCCGTCCGTCGTCCTGCGTGAAGGTGGTGTTTGAGCCTCTTTCTCCTAAACCACTGGCCACATTTTAATTAAATTTCATGTAAGTAGTGGTTATATAGGGGCATTTGGGTTTTTCTTCAAATTGGATTTCTGCTCATATTGTGGAGTGGGGTGGGGCCAAAATGCACAAAATTTTAAAAAATCTTCTCATGAACCAGCCATAGCAGAGACTTGATATTTGTATGCAGCTTCCATTTGAGGTTTAGACGCAAGTTTGTTCAAGAGAAGTTTGATGGGCAATATTTACCTTTGTTCTGAGAGGGGCAAGAATTTTTGCCCCGCCCAAAATTTCTTATTTTCTGAACCCAGAGGCCGATTTGAACCAAATTTAATATGAGGTATTATTGGGTTATAAGAACTTGATTTATGCACAAAAAAATTTCCCTGCAGCCCCGTGGGAACCGCAGGAGCTAAAAATAGAAAAAATTAAAACGCCCATATCTCCAAAACTGCACGGCAATGAGAATTTTTATTTGGTGTGAAGCTTCCTTAGGACCAACAAAGAGGATTGGTAAAAAAAAATTGCCAACGGTTTTATCGTAGGGTACAGTTTCGGGACTTTGAAAAAGTGCTGAGTCAGCACTTTTTAACAATGTAGGCAATGGGCAAAACATTAAAAAATCTTCTTCTCCAGATCCAGCTGGCAGAATCTTTTGATATTTGGTATGCAACATTGTATGGTGGATCTGATTCAAGTTTGTTGAAATTGGCCCTCTGGGTTTATATTTGGGCTCAGTATAGGAGCCCGATTTCGAACTTAGTGCATTTCAGGCAAATTTCTTAAAAAATCTTCTTCTCCAGATCCAGCAGGCAGAATCTTTTCATATTTGGTATGCAACATTGTGGGGTGGATCTGATTCAAGTTTGTTCAAATCGGCCCCTGGGTTTATATTTGGGCTCAGTATAGGAGCCCAAATTTGAACTTAGTGCATTTCAGGCAAATTTCTTTGAAAATCTTCTTCTCAAGATCCAGCAGGCAGAATCTTTTGATATTTGGTATGCAACATTGTGGGGTGGATCTGATTCAATTTTGTTGAAATCGGCCCCTGGGTTTATATTTGGGCTCAGTATAGGAGCCCAAATTTGAACTTAGTGCATTTCAGGCAAATTTCTTAAAAAATCTTCTTCTCAAGATCCAGCAGGCAGAATCTTTTGATATTGGGTATGCAACATTGTGGGGTGGATCTGATTCAAGTTTGTTCAAATCGGCCCCAGGGGTTTATATTTGGGTTCAGTATAGGAGCCCAAATTTGAACTTAGTGCATTTCAGGCAAATTTCTTCGAAAATCTTCTTCTCAAGATCCAGCAGGTAGAATCTTTTGATATTGGGTATGCGCCATGCTTAGGGGGTGAGATTCAATTTTGTTCAAGCCAAGTCCCTGGGTTCATATTAGGGCTCACTGTGGGAGCCCGAATTATAACTTAGTTCAAAATGAGGAATTTTATTTAAAAATCTTCTTTAGCTCCAGCAGTCGGAATGTTTTGATATTTGGTATGCAGCATCCTTAGGGGGGTGAGATTCAAGTTTGTTCAAGCCATGTCCCTACGTCCATATTTGGGCTCACTGTGGGAGCTTGAATTGTAACTTAGTTCGAAATGAGGAATTTTCTTTAAAAATCTTCTTCAGATTCAGCAGTTGGAATGTTTTGATATTTGGCATGCAGCAACCTTAGGGAGTTGAGATTCAAGTTTGTTCAAGCCAAGTCCCTTGGTTCATATTTGGGCTCAATATGGGCACCCGAATAACAGCTTAGTTCAAAATGAGGAATTTTCTTTAAAAATCTTCTTCAGATCCAGCAGATGAATGCTTTTGATATTTGGTATGCAGCATCCTTAGGGGGGGGCGGGGGAGGGGGGGGGGGGGGGGGTAAGATTCAAGTTTGTTCAAGCCATGTCCCTAGGTCCATATTTCAGCTCATTGTAGGAGCTTGAATTGTAACTTGGTTCAAAATGAGGAATTTTCTTTAAAAATCTTCTTCTTCAGATCCAGCAGTCGGAATGTTTTGATATTTGGTGTGCAGCATCCTTAGGGGGGTGAGATTCAGGTTTGTTAAAGCCAGGTCCCTGTGTTCATATATGGGCTCCCTGTGGGAGCCCGAATTATAACTTAGTTCAATATGAGGAATATTCTTTAAAAATCTTTTTTTTAGATCCACTGGTCAGAATCTTTGGATATTTGGTAAAAGCTTTTCTTAGGAGGAGCAGATGCAACTTGTTGAAATCAATTCTCTGGGTTGATATTTAGGCTACCATGTCAGGTGAGCGCCCTCAGGCCCCCTGGGGCCTCTTGTTTTCAACAGGAAAACACAGGTGCATTTCGAATTTGAAGTATAGTCTTAAAATTTAAACCACAAATTTTAAGTTAAAAATTCCAACTTATATTGACAGCAGTTATATTTCCTAGTCAGTAGGGCTATGCAGCTGATGATCTAACTACAAATTTTGTTGACATTTTCAGAAAACACATAATTTTATACTTTCTTTCAGAAAAATGAAAAAAACAACATTTTTCTTGTCACTTTTTACCAAAATTATTTTTCAGTAGTATTATAATAGAAGATTTTAGAAAGAGAATGATTTATGTACTGCCTCTTTAACCCTTTACCTAACACAAGTTGAAGCCAACAGTACAAATTATATTTCTGAAACATTAGATTTTTTCATTTTTAGCTCACATGACTGCAATTCAGTGTGAGCTATTGCCATCACTTTGCATCCATCGTCTGTCGTCCGCCGTCTGTCGTCCGTTAACTTTTGGAAACTTGTCTTCTTCTTCACACCCATTAAGCCAAATTCAAACATATATTGCACAGACCATCTTTGGAGTATACCCTTTCTATTTTGTTCAAATCCTTGTAAATCAAATAAGATTAAATAAAAAAATGTAGTAGCTGCCACCTTCGGACTCTGGTTAATGCCCCAAAATTAATGCCCCAAAAGCCTAAAAATCTTTTAAAAATCTCCTCATGAACCACCGGGGAGAATGTTTTGGTATATGATATGGAACCTCCTTTGGTGTTGAAGATTAAAGTTTGTTCAAGGGAAGTTCATAACGTGTTCGCTCGCTCCATTTCAAACCTGTCTTCGTCACACCCAGTGATCACTCTGTAATATCCGGGTCTACCACCCGCCTATCGAGGCTAATTATAGATGAGTGGGGAAAACCAGACTTCAAACTGAATGCTAACGGTCATACATCAATGATAGCAGCAAGTGATGCAGCGATATAATATAGTACGCAAATAAACTCCTGATCGCAAACTCAACCAATAAACAAAAAAATATGTTTGAAAACACAACATTATTCCATTACGATGATGTTACCCACGTTTATTTGAATTTTTCTTACAAGAAATGGCCCATCAAGCTAGCATTTAAGAGAGCGGATAAGTACATTTCTTCCACTTTGCATCCGACCAATGAAACTGAGGCCCAAACTATTCCATAAAAAAATTTTCTTTTCTTCTTTATTGTTTTCATCCCTTGTTGATTGACTGACAGTTGATGCATGCTGGCCATACCCCTCCTCCGGATTTGCTATTGAAAACGGTTGTTTGACATGCATCAGTAGTTGTCGAGCAGTTATTAATATTTTTATTTTTCATCCTCACATTCACTGTCTGACTTGAGCAAGAGTGTATTTCTGAAGTGAGTTCAGTTATATCCTTAAGTCTCAGGCAACCGCGAGGTGTCCTTGGGCAAGACACTTCACCCCCCATTGCACACATGGGGGCATGGTGGCTTTGTGTACTAAAGCGTACTACACGTCAATGGTGCACTTGTCTTCAACCAATGCTAACTCTGCTTGTGTGGAGTTAGTATGTTTTGGAGCTGACAGTTGCTCGGTGGTTCTCTCCGGCTCGGTGGTTCTCTCCAGGTACGCCAGGTTCCTCAACCCAGACATGTTAACCTCCAGAATAATATTTCAGGGAACCTGAGGGTGATTTTCAGGAAAATGGGATGGATTTCCAGGAAAAGTTCGTGCGTGGACAAAATAAAAGAAAAAAACTTGTGAATTTTCAGCTCATGGACCACTATTAACACCAGGTTATATCCAGAACTAGTTGTCAACTATGCTGATGCATTTATGCTATGTTAAAAAATCATAAAATAACTGCTGATTTGCCCTCCCCCCCCCCCAGGATCCTCTTCATCATGAGCCCCCCCCCCCCAAACCCTCCCCACCACCACCCCACCCACATTGTCCCACAGAGCACCTCCACCTGTGGTTTGCTCTTATCAAAGTCTACTTAGCTAATAATTTCCCAAGTCTGGAAATGTTAACAGGAAAAGATGTGCTAATGTTCAGTTACTTCAAGAACAATAGTACTAAGAAAGTATCTTTATCAAACTTCATGCATGTGGGACATTTGTGCCCTACACAAAACTTTTCTTTTCATCATTGAAGCATTTTTTTAGCTCAACTTTGGCGAAGCCAAATTTGAGCTTATGCCATGGCCAGTCGTCCGTCTGTCCGTCAATAATTCAATACGGCTCGGGCTAGAGGCCGTATTTATGAACCGATCTTTACGAAACTTCTTGGGTACCTTTTTTTTGACCGTGGGACGAGAACGAGTGTTTTTGGGTCCGGTCCAAAATTCAAGATGGCTGCCAGTCGCCAATTTGTACCGACGATGCAGAAATCTGTTTTTTGCACAGAACTTCCATATGAAAGCGCTGATTTGAATAATTTTTTGTATGAATGTTTAGTACCATGGGATACATCACATATAATACAGGGTTTTTTTCTTGTACGTAAATTATGCAAATTAGACTAACTTTAATGTATTTAGAGTTACTTTCAGCACTGTCAGTGCAAATGCCAATACAGCTCGGGCTAGAGGCCGTATTTATGAACCGATCTTTACGAAATTTCTTGGGTACCTTTGGTATCACCATGGGAAGAGAACGAGTGTTTTTGGGTGAGGTCCGAAATGCAAGATGGCCGCTGGCAGCCATTTTGTTCAAAATTAGGGGCAATCAGATTTTTGCGCAGAACTTCCACATGAAAGCTCTGATTTGAATAATTTTGTGTGTGAATGTTTAGTACCATGGGATACATCACATATAATACAGGTTTTTTTCTCGTGCAGAAATTATGCAAATTAGATGAACTTTGAATTTTTCAGTGCTACTTACACACAGTAAGTACACATGTCAATACGGCTCGGGCTAGAGGCTGTATTTATCAACCGATCTTCACGAAACTTCTTGGGTACCTCTGCTATCACCTTGGGGCGAGAACGAGTGTTTCTGAGTGTGGTCCGAAATTCAAGATGGCTGCCAGTGACCATTTTGTACCGAAATTAGGTCTAGTCAGTGTTTTTTTTACACAACTTCTATACGTCTCAGACTAGAGGCCGTATTTGTGAACCGATCTTTATGAAATGTCTTGGGTACCATTGTTATCACCGTGGGATGAGAACGGGTGTTTTGGGGTATGGTCCAAAATTCAACATGGCCACCAGCAGCCATTTTGTACCAAAAGTAGTGCAATCAGTCTTTTGTACAGAACTTCTGTATGAAAGTTCTGATTTGAATAGATTTTTGTATGAATGTTTAGTAAAATGGAATACATCACATACAGTACGGGTTTTTTTCTCGTTTTAATTCCATTCGAAATTTTCTGGGTGCAGATGGCCAACAATTAAGAGTTCTGTAGTCAGCACAACAGAACAAATGTTGTGTTAGAAAATAAGTCCATTGTGTTTAAATATGCAGTCATAATTTTTCGGCATCCTAAGCGACTTTAACCTACTTTTAAACTGTGCTAAATAGTTGTTGTTTACGTTTTGATTTGGAAAAGGGATGAGAATTAAAGCTATTCTATGAAGGAATAAATAAATATATATTATTTAATTCCTTTTCATATATTTTAATTTCTAAAAACTGCATTTAAATGAAGGTGGAGTTTTCAATTTTTTGAAAGTAAGTCACCTATTTTCACTTCGACTCTCGCACATTGATCACAAATCTCCGAAGAAAAAACTCAGAAATAAACATGAACACAGTTGAAATATATATCATAAAATACCCTTTTCTTAAATAAATTTAACTTAAATCCATATTTTACTGCTTCGTGAGTTTTTACCAGAGTTTGAAATGCATGTGATTTGACTCCGAACGTTTTTCTTAAGTTGCAACGGGAACGAAATATTTGACTGTTGTTTTCCGGGATTTTTGGTCCAAAACTGATTCCCGTCCGGGAGGCAGGGAACTACACTGAAATTCCGGGATTTTCCCGGGCATTCCGGGAGAGTTAACATGTCTGCCTCAACCCATAAAACCGTCTTGGTCATGATTAGCCATTGTGCAGAAATATGTGACCTTAAACACCAATAAATAACTTACTTTGTCAATACTTTATGTTCACTAAATGCAGTACAAACTTTCAGTCAGCTATTTTTATGGAAACTCACTTGTGACACTAAAGCCGCATTTTACAAAAAATGATATTGCTGACATAGCTGAAAAAACATACTCGAAACAAGAGATTTTTATATAAATTCTGATACTGGTCCCAAAAGTTAAAACATTTCTGGTAAAATATTTTAATATTTGAATAGACTTCTTATATATTCCTTGTCATAATTTCCAATGCCACGTAATTTATGCTTTATAAAATTGAGAGGATAATTCGCAGTTCAAAAACAAACCTTACCACAGCTTATCGTTGATGAATGGAAAATTTTCCTTGCAATTTTATGAAGCATAAATAATGTGCAAATCAGACCTGTTAACCTCTGAAGGTGACTGTCAGTGAGATTTTGATGAGCTCTCAGTGAGATTCGATTGTCAGTGAGATTTTTGCACGTGGACAGCACATCAGTAATTTCCATGTTACCCACCCCCCACACACAAAACATTCCACCCTAATGTGTTTTATTTGAACAATTTGTCTTTTCAAAAGCCAAAACATAGAAATATAGAGAAAAACAGAAATATTGATATGACCATGTGACAATATCTGAGCTTGTTCCAATGACATACATATTTCAGTGGTTTTATGTACAAAATTTTTGGAGATATTTTCGACCTTTTCAGCCCTATATCAGTCTTGACGCTGTGTTAAAAGTTTTCGATCCATTCGGGTACCCCACTGTGGGTATTTACGGCGACCTGTGGTAACCTGTGGCGAACTGCGGTGTTTAGGCACACCCCAGAGCCCGGTTGTTGTGGTAATTCAACCTTCCAAAGCTCCGCGCCTCACCTAACCACGCCGGTTACTCACTGGAAGTAGTTGGTCATTTACGAAGGGAATTTCGAATGGGGTGATCATTTTTCAGTGAAACGTGAAAATTATGCCACAGTCACAGCCCAGGACGAATCGTCTCGGGGATTTGTTGTTGTTGTCCATTTATCACTACGGATGAAAAAACGTCCAAGTGCCGTAAATTACCAACTTTTTAGAGATTTTTTTCGCCAAAACCAGAGTTTTTTTCACAGCCTGCTTTAGAAAATTGCGAATCGGAATTTTTTCCCAATATATTGAAAACTACCGCAACTCATATGTTTGAGCCGTTCGACTACAAAATATAATTATCTGGAATCAGAAATGCACAATAAATTTGTGCGTATTTTTGCACAATTTCGATTGTACAAAATTTATGGTATGGAATTTATTTTTCGTTGTGACTGCTACATCGATATCAAGCAAAGGTGTGCCTTTAATATATAATCAATTTCAGCAACTATCCTGCATCTCAAATTCATTTAATCCGCCTGTGAAACGTGTTGCAATAATTACAACACAATAGCCGGCCACTGACATAAATCAGAAATGGTTATCAGTTCTGACGTAAGTGGTGATGTTTCACACAAACTTAATGACCTTGCCAATGAGACCAGAGCACATGCTTTTGTATTTGTAAACAAAAGCTTTCAGTGATGAATTACCGGCACTGAATAACTAATTTTGAAAAGTGTCAAAGCGGGAGAAAACAGGACGTTGCCATGAGGGCGGGAGATTGGGTACCAAACCGGGAGTGCGGCGAAAGCGGGAGAGTTAACAGGTCTGGTGCAAATAGATAATAAAAAAAGGCTAAATTATTATATTATATGCTACAAGATGTAAACTCCTTTATGTTTTGTTACTCTATTGTTAATTTATTGAGTTTTTTTTTTACATGGTTTATATTATTGCAAGTAGGTTTTTTCTTGAAAAATAAAATTTCGCTTCAAAATACCCTTCTTGTATACATTTTTGCCCAGAATCTCAATATAAATGGGCTATGCAGTCATATTAATTAAATTTGTTTTGTTGCCATTCGTTGTTGAGATTCGTCTTGTTGGGATGACCAATTTCGACATTTGTCTTGTTGGGAATAAACCTATGAGGGGGTGCGTAATTATTGATGAACCTATTATCGGCCATCAGCATCGGCCGATAATGGGGTAATCGGTGAATTATCGGCATCGGCAGAAAAGGACATCCTTTGCCGATAGGGGTGCGCCGATTGTTACAAGGTCAAAATAAACCGTCGTTTTTTTTTTATACTCACAGCCATATCATCAAAAACAGTGTTTATACGTGAAACGTCTGGGGAATGTGTCAACACTACTGAATCTAAAATTCTGTATGTTTTAATATTCTATGAATAATTTAAAGCTAAGCCACAATTTCAACTTGTCACATGGTCACATATGATTCTTATTACATGGAAATCTCGGCCCAGTTTCTTAAGTTGTAACATCATTATTTAAAATTTACCTTTCCTATATTAGTGTTGGGAGGAGAGAAGAAGCATGGGAATAGGGAGGCAGTTGGTAGAACAGCTTCTTTGAAAACGAGAGGCCCCAAGGGGCTTGAGGGCGCTCACCTGACATGGTAGCCTAAATATCAACCCAGAGAATTGATTTCAACAAGTTGCATCTGCTCCTCCTAAGAAAAGCTTATACCAAATATCCAAAGATTCTGACCAGTGGATCTAAAAAAAAAAGAAGATTTTTAAAGAATATTCCTCATATTGAACTAAGTTATAATTCAGGCTGCCCATATATGAACCCAGGGACTTGGCTTTAACAAACTTGAATCTCACCCCCCCCTAAGGATGCTGCACACCAAATATCAAAACATTCCGACTGCTGGATCTGAAGAAGAAGATTTTTAAAGAAAATTCCTCATTTTGAACTAAGTTACAATTCAAGCCCCCACAGTGAGTCCAAATATGGACCTAGGGACATGGCTTGAACAAACTTGAATCACACCCCCTAAGGATGCTGCATACCAAATATCAAAACATTTCGGCTGATGGATCTGAAGAAGATTTTTAAAGAAAATTCCTCATTTTGAACTAAGTTATCATTCGGGCTCCCACAGTGAGTCCAAATATGGAACTAGGGACATGGCTTGAACAAACTTAAATCTCCCCCCCCTCCCCCCCTCCCATCCCCCACCCCAATATCAGAAGATTCTGCCTGCTGGATCTTGAGAAGAAGATTTTCAAAGAAATTTGCCTGAAATGCACTAAGTTCGAATTCAGGCTTCTATAGTGAGCCCAAATATGAATCCAGGGGGCCAATTTGAACAAACTTGAATCAGATCCACCCCACAATGTTGCGTACCAAATATGAAAAGATTCTGCCTGCTGGATCTGGAGAAGAAGATTTTTTTAAGAAATTTGCCTGAAATGCACTAAGTTCGAATTCAAGCTTCTATAGTGAACCCAAATATGAATCTAGGGAGCCGATTTGAACAAATTTGCATCAGATCCATCCCACAATGTTGCATACCAAATATCAAAAGATTCTGCCTGCTGGATCTGGAGAAGAAGATTTTATAAGAAATTTGCCTGAAATGCACCAAGTTCAAATTTGGGCTCCTATACTGAGCCCAAATATAAACCCAGGGGCCGATTTGAACAAACTTGAATCAGATCCACCCCGCAATGTTGCATACCAAATATGAAAAGATTCTGCCTGCTGGATCTGGAGAAGAAGATTTTTGAAGAAATTTGCCCGAAATGCACTAAGTTCGAATTCGAGCTTCTATAGTGAGCCCAAATATGAATCTAGGGAGCCGATTTGAACAAACTTGAATCAGATCCACCCCACAATGTTGCATACCAAATATCAAATGATTCTGCCTGCTGGATCTGGAGAAGAAGATTTTTTAAGAAATTTGCCTGAAATGCACTAAATTCGAAATCGGGCTCCTCTACTGAGCCCAAATATGAACCCAGGGGGCCGATTTGAACAAACTTGAATCAGATCCACCCTACAATGTTGCATACCAAATATCAAAAGATTCTGCCTGCTGGATCTGGAGAAGAAGATTTTTTAATGTTTTTCCCATTGCCTACAGTGTTAAAAAGTGCTGACGCGGCACTTTTTCAAAGTCCTGAAAAAAGTACCTTGTGATCAAACCGATAGGGATTTTTTTTAACCATTCTATTCTACTGGATAAAAGTAAGCTTTATACAAAATAAGAATTCTCTGTGCCATGTAGTTTTGGAGATATGGCAGTTTTAAGGTTTTTCCTATTTTTAGCTCCCGAGGTTCCCACGGGGCAATGAGAAAATTTTTTTTTGCATCAATCAACTACTTATGACCCATTATCATCTCATATCAAATTTGGTTCAAATCGACCTCACGGTTCAGAAAATAGAAATTTTAGGCGTGGCCAAAATTTTTGCCCCTCCCATAACGAAGGCAAATAATGCCCGACAAACTTCTCTTGAACAAACTTGATTCTAAACCTCAAAAGGACTCTGTATACCACATATCAAGTCTCTGCTACTGGTGGTTCATTAGAAGAAGAGTTTCAAAAAATTTGGCCATTTTTTCCCCACACCTCTGCTCAATATGAGCCGAAACCTAATTTGGATAAAAATCAAAATGCCCCTATATAACCACCGTATACATGAAATTTAATTAAGGCTCAAACACCACCTTCACGCAGGACGACGGACGAAGAGTGATAAGAAAATCTCACCCTGACTTTCAGTCAGGTGAGCCAACAATACAGCGTGCGCATTCCATGGAGGATTAGTGTCATTTCGTACACACGCATTTTGTAGGGAACGGGACAACCCGCCCCAGGGACAACCCGCCCCAAACCAGCTGGGACAACCCGCCCCAAGTTTTTCTCATGCAGCAGTTATGAGCTATTTGACTATGATATTGGACTATGATTGGATTATAAGTACATGTAATAACAAATGAACTATTCAGCTGTTATTACTTATAATATGATCAATATTAATTAGCGGACAATGGATTTGTTTATTGGACTTAATTATGATGATATTAAAAGTAATATCATGAATAATTCCGAATGAATTATTACCATCAGAAGTATCTGTGGTAATGGTATCTGTGGGTGTCTCAATGATGGATGTTTCAGTGGCCTGACTGTTTGTTGTCTCGGATGTGTCCATGGCTTCATCTGAGTCAGTGACTGTTAACAGCTTAAAAATCACATTTATTGTCTTAGTCTTAGATAAAGGAAAAGCAATCAATGCTTGTGATAAATCCATATCGCGCTGAAACAACATGTCTGGTCATTTGATTTTTTCGCATCAAACAAATATCATTCCCCTTAGAGGGTACCCGACTGAAACAACATCACTTCTGACTGGTCGCTACATGCAACCAATTCAGTATAGAACTATTATTAGTTTAATTCATTCATTCTGGGATGTTTTAATAGGATCACTGTGGATTGTGGATAATTTTCGATAAAATTGGATAATTTTTCGAAAAAAAGTGAGTAAAATTTTTTTTTATATATTACTATCTCAAAAACTTTTTCGGGACAACCTGCCCCAAAAAGTGGGACAACCCGCCCCAAAAATAGACCTTGGGCAGGTTGTCCCTGGCGTGGATTGTCCCTGATCCCATTTCATATACTGACTTTCGTATACAAAAGAAGACATTTCATACATATATCATCACTAGCACACAGGCAAATTTTATAGAGTTTTTAAAGATTTTTTCATATGAAATAATAGACTGTAAGGTATTATAATCCAATATAAATTATTTTTACATACAGGGTTGTTATCTTTACCTGACTCAAGGCAGTCATTACCCCATGTACGAAATGTCCTAGGTTGTGCACGAAACGTCATACAAGTTTGTGTACAAAACGTCCAAAATTGCCCTGTACGAAAATGTCCAGCCCCCTTCCATGGTGGGGCAGAATCACAAGATTTTCAAAATGGAAAGGTCTATTGTGAACGTACATATTGAATATTGGGCTTATGGTCGATATGAGAAGAAAGGAATAAGTCGGATTTATGCAGAGTAAGGACAGTGTCTGTCGGTCTGTGTACGAGTTCCCACGGGATTGCTATGAGTTTTAAATATATGGGATTTAATCTTATTGGGAGAATATGTAGTATTCCCAACCCTGGTAATTAGGAAAATACGCGGCACTTTTTTTTTTTTTATCAAAGTTGACCGTCATCAATATGTAGTGTTTATGTGGAATAAAGCTATTATAACTTGATAATAAATAACATTTTATGAGAAAGTAGAGGTTACCGTGTGAAAATGAAGGCTATGAAATGGGAGTATGTGCCCTAGCTTTATTTGATCGCAATAAAATTGGTCACAGGTCACAGATCATAATTAAGAACTATGCTGACTGGAAATTTTCCAGGTCAAAACTTGACAAAAACATGCATCAAAACTATATTTAGGAAAGAAATGCATACATTTCCTCGTGGACAATGTTAAATTTACCGTCATTATGAACACAATGAATCATTAAAAATGTTGAAATTTCTCAAATTTGAATGATTCTGTTGTTGACAAAACAACCGTGAAAATCCGGTTAGCATAGTTCTTAATGAAGTTGGCATTGTTCAAAAGACAAATGGCGACTGTGATGTTTTCATTGCTGAGAACAATGATTTCTGGGTACAAAACATCAGCTGTTTATTTATCGGTGGCGGGTACTTGTAAGAGCGACAAGCTGTTCTATCAAAGCAGCAAAGCAACACATTAGGTTGTGTTTGAGTTTTCACATGTGAGTTTCTGTTTTATCTCGTCGGATTATTGTGATCGCTGACCACTGTCCTTTGATATTAATTAAAAATAAAACTATATAAGACCTGTGTATCCCAAACCTCTTGAATCAACTTCATTACACTCAGTTCGTTTATCATGGCAACCAAAAAGAACAGACTTCTCGCTTTCTGACAAATTGAAATATGAAGTTGTCAACCCCCTGGAAACAGAGGTACCACAGATAGAGATTGAAAAGAAGATGGGTTGCTCACAGCCTCAAGTGTCCGGGCATCTCCAAAAAGAGGGAAGAAATAAAGGAAGAATTTCAGTCCAATGCCAACCCGGACCGTAAACGCCAGAGAACAGGGAAGCCATCCAATGCAGAGTCAGCTTCAACTAAGTTCCTGCAAACACACAATGCAACTACAACGTTATAACATTATAACAACGTCAAGCCGTTGTGACGACGCTATAACAACGTTGTAGTTGCGTCGTGTGTTTACAGGGGTGGTTCAATGATGGCAGGTCTTGTGTCATTCCTTTGCTTGACTCTTTTTCTTCCAAAACACTGCTTATTACCCCTCATTGGAATGAGCTCATCCCAATGAGGGGTCCTAAGCTACAGTTTTGGATAAACTTGTCATCAGTTTCTAGGAACAAGCAGTTCTTCTTTTTTGCGCCGTCTTGAGAGTTATTCTTTCTCACTCTCTTGTGTGGCCTGTGCCCAGGAAGGCGCGCTGGTCGTTTTCGTAATGTCCCATCGGGGAAATATTTTAGAAAACGTTCGGCGACATCAGTGTACATGTTTGATTCAAAGTTATTGAAATCATTAGATCTTATTATCAACAGATTTTCAAGTGTTTCGTTTTTCAAGGAGAGACGTTCTTTTGACAAAACCCTTGCGAACAAACTGAATACTCGTTCGACATCTGCACTACTAATAGGAAGAACTATACAAATTTCTGCAATGTGGAGAATATTTGTGATAGCTAGGTCGACTCTTGCTGCGAATAGTTGTTGCCATACCTTCTCGTTTGTAGACTTTATAAGGAATGTTGTAACATGTGTATGTAGACAGGATAGCTCCTGGTTCAATTTCATAACATCACATGAATTTGCCTGCAGTAAAGACTTGAAGTGTTCTGTTAGAATCGCCACACTCTTATAAATATCCTCAACAGACTTAAATTTGTAGGTCTTGGCATCCAAGAAAACAGCAGCCGCATGAAATATGGGCCCATCAATGAATTCCGCGAAACGTGCTCTTAGATTTTCTTCCAGTTTTTTCACAATTACTACAACGTCACTGAACACTTTTTTGATAGCACTATCCCTGTAGTGAGGGAGTGTTCATGAAACATCTGCCGTTTGTCGTCACATATAATTTGGCGGCTACTGGATTTGTCTCGGGTTTCGCGCACATTATAGGGCGTTTCGTCTTCTTTGAGAAATGGCCACACCAGTTTAGCCAAAGTGGGGAAAAGTTTGCCGTCATAGAAGCTAGCGTCGCCTTTCTCATCGAGGATTGCGGATATTCGCGATAATACATGCAGAGCATTTTTCATTGCACTAATTGCCTCAGGTGCGAGCAGTCTTTGAGTTTCCAGTGCTTGTGAGAATGGCGAAACGTAGGCCAATATATCCTGTCGAACTGCGATGAACAATACCAATTCTAATTTTGAAGCGTTCTTCAGGTGGCCTTGCAGGGTAGGCTTGGCGTCTGACATCGTTTTATTATATGGAGAATTTATGTTTTGATGAAGGAAAGAAAGTAGTATCGGTAAATTTCTTAGAAAGTTATCCGACGAGTCCACTTGGTGAGAAACCCAGCGGGAACCACTAGGTCGCTTATATTTCAAACATTTCAAATTTAGAAAATTTGCCTGTCTTTTGAACAGTCTCCATTTTAAATTGGCGCGTTTGAACAGATAATATATGTTGTTCATCAACACTTCAACTTCCATATTTAATCCCAACAGTTTGAAGGCATCATGTATCCCAAGTTCCGCCTTGTGGTTGGCGCACCACCCTTTTATTAGGTGGTTCCCTAGTTCTTCGAGTTCAAGTTTATATAGAGCCTCATTTACTGATGCTCCATCACTTCCATTACCGATCTGGTGTTTTGCGCGATCAAATGTGAATTTTTGCTTGAGTATGCAGTTGTTTAAAGCTGCTTTTAACCCACTTGCATTAGTATTCTCCGGCTCCTCAAGCGACATAACTTGGAAATCAGGTTTCCCATTTTCACAAGTTTTTATCAAATAAACTTCCTTCTCGTCCATCGTTTTCGCGGAGCTCGAACCATCATAGAACAAAGAATAATAATTTCTCTGACCACTATTCAAAGGTTCCGAAATTTTACTCGACCTGATCTGGTTAGGCAGGAATTTAGCCATTTCTGGAACAAATTTACGAGAAAGGTGTCCAGTCCCAAGATCCACCCCATGCACTTCTTTTTCAAATCTCGCTATTGTTTCGTAATCGCAGAATGGTCGATGATTAGCGATTATGAAATGCGCAAGTTGAAATTTTTTTACTAATTGTGCCCAGTGGGCATATGTATATTTGGAAACCGTTTCCGTCAAAGTTGGCTGTCGCGCACCGATGCTGTCGATCTCCGCCTTGCTGGCCAAAACAGCTTGCCTGTGGACCGACGATTTAGAGATATGGTCGACAGCATTACACTTTTTTACCACAGAAGTGCCTTTAATCAGCTTGTCCAATACTTGGCTGATAGCTCCACGGTCCCCGGATTTCTGTTGAGTTTTTACGGAATAAAAATCCCGGCATGTAGAACAATAAATTTCCTTCACCGTATCACCATCTTCGCAGAGGCTGTATTTTATACTGGGCAATCCCCAGCCATCAACTGTCTTTCGTTTTACCATTTCGGAATTCGAATGATTTCATCTAGGCTATCAACACAGGACTATAGGGAGAATCGATGCCACAACAATCAGAGAATGACACGCGCGTGATTCCTACATGACGTACATGTGACGTCAATATCCACCCACTCGGGTGCGTTTCTATCATAAACGGCAATGCTCTCCAGATCCGGGGATTGTTCGGGCGATTTGTCGGAGACAAGCCCAAAGGGTGTCGTTCATTGACAACACAAAATGACTAGGGACACGTCATAGGGCAAATCTAGTGTCCGGTCTGAGAATAATTGTTTTATTTAAAATTATAAAAAAGTAATCGCCTCGGCATTTTTTTTGCCGACGCTGTTGTGTTTTTCCTCGGCATTTACCTCGGCATTGCCGATTGCCGAGGGCCAATTACCAGGGTTGATTCCATGCAAGGAGAGTCAATCTGACACGGGTGATTCCGTTCTTCTCACTGAGGAATGGACTGCACAAAACAATCGGATAAATTGTCCGGGGAGTTGTTTTGGTGGTGAGTTGACTAGGAACCAAGAAACACAACCCCGCATTGACATTCTAATTGCAACTTTGCAGGGTTCAATCAAGTTATTCCATGCATTTTCACAGAATTTAAAACATCGGAATCGGCATCGGTATCGGCCGATTATTGAATTTTTAACATCGGTATCGGCCAATCGTTTGTTTACCATATCGGTTCATCACTATGCGTAATAACTAATTTACATGTGAAATATTTTATAATTTTATTCGGATAATATTTGGTGGTAATATGGCATAATTATTGATGCCTTTCACAACTTATAAATCATGGACACAAATGGACAGAGTCAAGGAAATTGCGTTTTTGGGGTTTTTTGTTCTTCTTGAATTTTAAAATTACTCACCGGGGAAGGCAACGTGCCCCGTCCAACCAGAGGGGGCACCACCTCCCATGCTAGCCCCATCTCGCTGCTACGTGGCTCAGACGATGCCATGCATCATGTTCTGTATGCCCCTGATGCAGATGCCAAAGGCATGAGTAAATGGAGACTTCTTGGTCTTTTGGGGATAACAAATCACGTTATTTTTTGGCTATTAGAACAACGTTTTTAGCCGGAGAGAGTGTGTCGATTGCCTGATTGATCCAAAGCTGGTCATTATTGAATAAGAAAAATATAATTGTTTTCTGTTGAATTTGTGATCTACATGTGGTTAGAATTATCATTAGGTTAAAATCATATCAAAAAATAATTAAAAATGTTGATTACAGTCACTTATTTTTCCTCTACCATGTCATGTGCAGAGGTGTTAAAACAGATGTTTGTTTGGAGGATAAAAGCTTCTGTTGCTTTGTCGTGCCACCCTGTTGAACTCAGAGTGTGAACAACCAACTAGAGTGCAATCATGACACTGGAATTACCAGCTACGCTTAGGAAAAAACTATTGCAGCTCTGGGCTTCTCTTGCCCTATCACCTGGACTGTCCAGGAGATAGGGCAAGAGCGTTCACCTGTCTATAGAATTCAAGACAGAGGAAGAAATAGAATCACCACCCTCCTCGGGGAGAGGTAGTACCTTTGTTGAGAGGACCTCCTCTTGCACTGGTCCTCACTCGAAGAGGGAAGGAGGCCCTGAGAAGAGGAAACCAAAGAAGAAGAGCCCGGCCACCAAGCGATGGGATTCCCGACGCTTGGAGGCTTTCCTGGAGAAGAAGAAAGAGAAGAGTGAGGAAAAGGGGAAGCCGGAGACAGTCACCACTTCCACTCCTACGCCACAGAGGCACTCATCTTGCCTCCAGCTCCACAGCTGGAGACGCCAGATGTGTACGACTCTGTGGAGACTGAGATGGAATTGGAAGCTGTCTTCGCGCCTCGTCCAGAACCCCACTCACCTCTCCCTTCGGAACCTGAAAGCCAGACTGAGACCACCACGGAAGTCACTCCACCAACAGAAACCAACCTCTACAAACTAAAACAGCTATCCATATCCACAGCAGAGACAATGAGAAAAGTAGACGAGTACCTTCAGATGAACAAACAAACAAAAGAAGCAGCAGAAGCCAATAACAGCCCTCAAAAACTACCATCAAAAACTATTCCAACTATTCCAACTACTCCAACAGCCACTATATCACCGACACAGCCTCCTCCTCCGAAGAAAAAAATCAAGAAGCACAAGCGCCGCTAAACCTGTTCCTTCCCTTTCCTTCTTCAACACGTCAGGACATGGTCAACTATTATACAGTCAACAAGGGTCGAAAGGGGCTTGTTTCCCATACCATCCCCCGCGCGCCTTCGGCACGTGAAACCATTTCGTTCGTGCCGCCCAAATGTTATTTCACACCTTGTGCAATTAGTGGTTAATTCAATCTACCTGTACCTTAATTAATTCCTTCGATCAATCATTAGTTTAATTGCATAGCCCTACAGCCTAACAATTCAGTTGAATGATTTGTTACCAGAGAGAGAGAGAGAAAAGATTGTAATTTAGTTTATATCTTGATTTGTTTTTGTTTTAGTAATCACCGTGGTGACCCAGAAATAGTTTGAGTGCACTTAATCAGGCTGATTAGTCTATTTTTAGCACAACTGTTACATAACAGCAATCCTCAATACTGGTGTCAGTTTTGATGAGAGGTACATGTAATATGGTAGGTCAATATTTGGTCTCTGTGGGAAGCATATCCATTTTGAGCTCCGCCCAAAATTTGTAATTCAAGAACCGGTGGACTGATTTAATCCAAATGTGGCATGTAGTATAAGTGCATCCTAAGTAAAAATATTATTACAAACCTGTGGGAACCCCAGGGGCTAAAAATGAAAAAAAATTAAAACTGCCATATTTCCCAAACCACATGGAACAGAGAACTTTTATTTGGTGTGAAGCATCCTTAGGACCGGTAGAATGGAAGCATAAAAAAAAATTGCCATCAGTTTGTGTCAGGGTGTTATGTACAGGGCATCGCAAAAATGCTGAGTCAGCATATTTGCAAAAATTGAAAAAAAAAATTTCTTCAGAACCACTGATCAGAATCTTTGGATAATTGGTATACAGCATCCATAGGGCAGTCAGATACAAGTGTGCTCAATTTAATACCCTCGGTTAATATTTGGGCTCAGTACAGGAGCCTGAATAATTAACTTAGGGCAATATGGGGAGTAAGCGTTAAAAATCTTCTTCAGATCCAACAGTCTGATTCTTTTGATATTTGGTATACAGATTCAAGTCTGTTCAAATTAGGTCCCTGGGGGTAATATTTGGGCTCCCCATGAGAGTTCAAATTTTAATTTAGTGCAATATGGGGGAATAATCTTTAAAAACCTTCTTCTTTAGATCCACCAGCGAGATTTGTTTGATATTTGGTA